>OU795043.1:54343615-54920312 GCA_917208275.1 Patella pellucida
AAATTTATGTAGGTGATAATTGGTATTATTAATTCATTATATATAATTTACTATTATTTAAATAAATTTATGTGGGGGATAATTGGTAATGTTATAAAATGTTTGAAAGTCAACATTTAATATTTAATTCAATGTAAATAATAAAAGGATGGATAAAATGGATTATGTGAATATACTGGGGAATAATATGTAAATTGTTTTAAATAAATTATATATGTTTTTTTTACTATGTTTTTTAGAATCCCCGGTTGTACGTAACATGGTAAGGAGTATGGTCGCCTGTCCAACCTCGTGATTTTCTCCGGGTCCTCCGGTTTCCTCCCACTGCTAAAGACCCCAACGCTCAAGCGAATTGTTAAAATTGAACCACTTGTTACTCCCGAAATGACCTAGTTTGTGTCGAGTGGCTCTCTCTATCTCTCTCTCTATCTCTCTCTCTCCCTCTCTCCCTCTCTCTCTCTTATTGTGATCTCTCTCTCTCTCATTATGATTTCCGGACTAGCATATGATTTCATTTTATTTCTTTAACCACTCATATTGACTTCCGGTCGCCGAATGGATTAACGCGTGCGAGTTAGATCACGTGGTCTGTCATTGAATCAAGTCACGTGGTACATGGCAAACAGTAATGCCCGTCTTCATTAGCCCAGTAGAAATAGAACTGAAGAGCTTCCTAGTTAGTTAAGTCTATCTCCTTTGTTTGGACTGCTTAATCAATAAGTGTTTACAACTGGTTTTGTTTTCTGTTTTTTTTCTGCTTAATTGTTTTGTTTAATCTTTTACCCTTATGGTTTTGTTATTTAATCTCTGTAAATGGCTTCACCATGCAACTCCTATATATTTGTCCAAAGTTTACTAAATGTCACTGTGCTTGATAACGATAAGAGGATACTTGTCGAAACGTCGTGCTTTGTGAATAAACCAGTGATTGATTCCCATAAAAAACTGTGTTCTGTTAATAGAAATAGAACAGTAGGACGTTAAACCCAATTTCATTGTATTATATTGGGACCAGGTTGGAAACATAACGATTTTTGTTCGGGTGGGTATGGGGGTGTCTAGACAAAATGCGACCGACTGATGCACATACCCCTTGTACTAGTGACGCAGTCAGGAGCCGAGCACCACAGTCCACGGAAGCGAATTTTCTAGAATCCATATGTGCAGTAGAGGATCTAGGAGCTTGGAATAGGAGGTGGGGTTGGGGAGTTGCGATTCCAAATCTAGTGCGCCATTCACAAACCAACCCCACAATGAATGCCAACAAAATACTGACTCTAACATAGATAGTAATGTATAATTAATTATAAGTTGTTCGCCGAGAAGCAGTTTTATTTAAATTGACATAAAGTGTCTGTCGAATATGATGATTGTGCCTATAACACTAAGCAATCTGAGAAAAGTTTGGAAAATTGAGTCAATATTCTGGCATTTGAAGTCATTGCTGGGAGAATTTCTTGTGGATGAGAAGACCAGGAATCTCAAGATCTGCCCATGTCAATTCCGCCTGTTTTGCAAGAGTTGACATAACATTTGTATAGTCTGACACCCCGCGACCCACACACCAGTGGTAGCCTACTACTAACTGAGCAGTTCACTATTAGTAAATGCAGGAGGACTGCACTACACGCAAAACAAACAAAAAAAAATCTATAAGATAAACCTGCGGACAAGACAGAAAATAGACATTGGCAAACACTATACAATTATCAAATCAAGTGAATGGATCCGGGGGCCAGCCGTTAATATGATAGAGTTGAGCCAGTGTTAGACAATTATAGAGGAGTGGAAGAATGAAGTGATAATGGAATCGAGGGCCGCAGACATATAACCGCGCCTTAAAAATTTTTGGGACTGGGCCTGAAAATTTTAGTCAATGTCATGGCAAATGGAACCAAATTCTCGTTAACGAGAGGATAAGAAATGGCACAGACTCTTGAGGCCTGTCTGTCAATTTCCCCTGTTTTGTGATTGTTTGTTTAACCTCATTAAATCGTTTAGCCTGAGACCGACTGCGGTGAGTAGCCTACTTTTTTTGAGACCGACTATTTTTGTGTCATGAGGGGAAGACGTTTCATAGAATAACATACCCACAACAGAATAAGAGTGACAAACATCTCTATTTTTTATAGGCCTAGTATATATATAGTTGTGTGTGACTGAACTTATTTTGAGACACACTATTTTTCTCCCTGGGGGAAATTGTGTTCTTAGACCGACATACCCACATCAGAATAAGAGTGAAACACAACATGTTTTCAAAAACGATAAGTTGACAAGGTTAGCGTGACGTATGCAGTGAGCCCTTATTTTGATACCGACTGTTCTTATTTTGCGACGACTATTTACGCCCCTGATTGGGACGAATTCGGGGGGGGGGCTACTGACCATACCCACCCCCCCCCCCCCTAACCTTTTTTCGCTTTTTTGAGCTTTTGGCGACATTTTATTTTCACTATTAAAAATTATTGCTACCCCCCCCCCCCCGGCTCCGCTGCCCCTTATTGGTACAAAGAGCAGGCATTCGGCAAACCTCGACAGATTCCGGTGCCCTATATCTAGACTCGGCTGTATAATGAAGTCCGCCATTTTGGAACTATTTTAAAGGACCCGGATAAACAAGGTTGCCCCCAGGAGATGGGTGCTAGTCAAGTCGTCCACAAGCGAAGTCGTCCACAACCGTTGGTGGAGTCGTCCACAAGGCATTGGTGATGTCGTCAACAACTATTAGTGATGTCGTCCACAACTAAATATGTTTATGAATTTGTTAATGAATTTAGTATTTATGGAATAAAACGATTTACTTTGTTGTTTATTTGCCGGGAGAAAGGGTGACCACGCAGAAAAAACTATACTAATTAAAAATACATCGTGTGGACGACTCCAAAAAACGTATTACAATTACAATATCCAGAAATTATTTACTTTGTTGTTTATTTACCGATAGAAAGGGTGACCACGCAGAAAAACTATACTATTTTATTTACAAATACATTATGTGTCCAGAAATTATACTAAGTCGTGTGGACGACTCCACCAACGGGTGTGGGCAGCTTAACCAGATTTTGGGGCTTTTTTGTATGGTCGTAGGTACATATCAATGACTATCATACATCCGAGTCTAGATGAAGGTTACGGAGAGTACCGGAATCTGTCGAGGTTTGCCGAATGAAAGAGCAGGCTTATCAATTAGTACATATTACCTGCTGTTCAGAACTATTGACCGATCCGTTACAAAGGGAGATAAATCCAAATATAATTCAGGGACGAGGATGTAAATTATCTTGACAAGTCGGCATCTTTCTATAACAATGTCAATAATACTTCGACACGTGAGTTCAAAAATATTTTAACATAGTTTAATTTAACAATTATAATTCTAGTGGTGACAAACCTCCCTAATTGTAGGCCTGCTCCACTTGTCACGTGCCCTGAACACCGAAACAGACGAACAATCTACATACTTACACTGAGCCAACTACAGTACAATGTAAAATGTAATAACGTTTCAATGCAATGGCCTTTATTAATTGAACTGGATATAGACACAATTTTATCTATGAATTCAATTACAGTTTCTTACCGGGCGACATTTATAGCACGTTTAGTGGTCTAGAAGCTATATAAATTAACATGTTGTAATATTTAAATAGCAGAAGGCCTAATTAATTGTATTCCATAGCATAGTGCCCGTCCTGTGTTTCACATTAAAGGGACAATAACACTCTTGCTGGCTTGACAGGTCTAGATTTTTTTTTTAGCCTTTTTCTAACTACAAGATGTTTAAGTGTCCTACCTGTTGTGTAAGTTATCCATTACAACCTATCTTACTTGTCCAGAGGGTTCGAAAATATGTTTAAATCCAAGTTGCATTTGAAAGTGCTAACGTAAGGCTTTTCAAACCATGTTACAGCATGTAGTTGAATTTTTCCAATTTTTAAAATTAGGCGTGTTAAGATGAAATTTGTATCATTTTTTAATTGAAATATTGTAAAATAGTACAAATTGTTGACCAGAATAATGATTGGAACATATTATTCAGTTACAACAAGAGTGTTATTGGGGCTTTAATAGGGCATATTACTTTTGTTTATTTCAAATCAATAATTAAAATCAATATTCCATGGTTATATATATATATATATATAACCTGGTCACCTGGTATATATAACGCTATGTCTGCTGTTATTGGCCATCCAAAGTAGAATTACCAATCAATGTGTGTCCTGGGTCGGATTAAAGGGGAGTGGGCGGTGTATGGTGCAGCTAGGGGCCCCAATATTAATTCTATGTATTATATAAAGCATGTAATTTAATAATGTGGGTTGTTCTTTATTGTGTTGCATGGTTGTCCCTTATACATAATGTAGGATTTTCTTTAATGTGTTTCATGTTTGTCCCTAATACATATATCTATCTTAACTATCTACCATTGAGACATGTAGCCTACAAATTGCATTTCGTAGAGTATGACGGACAATGGCGAGAATATATAATATACCCCCGTTTAACCGAGGGCCCCTATGTTAGGTGTATTCGACCCTGATATCTGTTGATACAAGGCCCACATATCTGTAGTAGATTAATTGTCAGTGTACTAGATTGAAGCATGTTTCACATTACGTGTAAAGTAAGCGATTGACAGTCGGCGGTCGACCTACTTCTCTATTGTTATCATGTGTACAGGTGTGACGTAGGACTACAATCATCGTAATAGTTTAGTTATACGCGATGTGTAGAGATTATGGAATTTAATGGGGCTCAATGCAGGGACGTCTTAACAGCATTATAGCCCCGAGAAAGAGAAAGAGGGAGAGGGTGCGAGAGACACAGAGATAGAGAGGGGGACAGGAGAGAGAGAAAGAAAGAGAGGGGAAATGGAAAGAAAAAGATAGAGAGAGGGGGCAGGGAGGGAGAGAGGGGGAACATGGAAAGAAAGAGAAAGAGAGAGAGAGTGGGCAGGGAGAGAGAAAGAGGGGTGGGCAGGGAGAGGGAAAGAAGTACTCATGAGTAAAAATGTAAAATGCTCAATCAATATTTTATTAGAACAACAAAATCCGCGTTTAAACATTAGCCACATAATTCATATATTAGCCTAGGGGCCCCTGTGTTCGTGGGGCCTCTGTGCAGCTGCCCACCGTGACCATGCGTTAATACGGCCCATGTTTAATGCCGCGTCAAAATATGATTATTTTCTCTTCAATTTCCATTTGTGAGGGATTCTTGTACACGCCATTGTGTTGTGTTAAGGCTGTGAACGGGTTTGTAAAGGTGATGTTATTTATTCTTAAAGACCCTATGCGTGAGTTTAGCCCAATAGAACCCCTTACACACTACTAAAATGTGAAAGTTCGAGCTGTGATGGGAATATCAGTACAGTTCCGTTAAATATTTATGACGAATTGGAAATTCCATCGAGAGAGAAAGAGATAACCTAGCCTTGATATTTTGATTTTTTAAAAATTAAATACCTAATCAATCTGATTATATACTCGATAAAACTAGGAGTATGTTCAATTTTATTTCAATAATCGCTGGTGCGCAGGAGTAATGTGAGGAAACCGGGGGTCCCGGAGAAAACCATCGATGTTGGACAGCCGACCCTACTCCTTGTCACGTTCAAGCGTAGAACCGAAACCAAGCCACTTGATTAATGCCAGACCTTATGAAATTATGCGCATGCGTTAAGCCACCTCCTCCACCCACGATAAAAAATACTATATTTAAAATAACCCTAGACGCGTGTAATAACGGCATGTCCAATTATTTGCCTGATTATTTTTCAACATTATGATTGTACAATTTGATAGTTTCAGAAACCACCGTGAAATCCGGAGTTAAGCCATATGTGCGATACAAGAACGAATGATCCAACCAATGGGAGCGTTAGATGTACCAGTGAAAGGAGATGGCGATTTCGTCAATCCAGATGGCACCCAACACATAAACATTGGTACAGCTTTATCATTATGGTACAGGGAGCTCAAACGGGTTGGTATGAAAACCAACTCACAATTCGCATTTCATTTACTCGAGGTCCATACCAAATATTGTAGATGGCCTTGTTGTAAAATCCAACCAAAGAAGCTATTTCCGTCATTTTGCCCAGGCAGCACAACTAAGCTGATATTGCCAGTCATTCCATGTCAGAAGAAAACAGAGGCTTATAAAGATGGCGTGCTGGAATCAAACGAGTATCACAGAGGGAACACGTGTCTTCAAAAGGAGACGGTTTCAGTCGGGTCAGGGCTGCTGTCACAATCAGTGGACAATAGGCTAGGGGGTTATGATGACGAAGAAAACGACGATGAACATGACTATGTCTCTGCTATTCTTGATGAAGACCACGACCAATTTACTAATTCATCTTTCAAGAAAGAGGCAGATGAAACCAGAAAATCCGCAGATTACAATAAACTCCCTGAAACACTTAGTAAACTTGTTACAGCATGTAGTCATGGAAACGAACGTGCTTATCATCAGTCCCTGGATGATAACGGGGACAATGACAGTTCCTACCCTGTTACAAAATCAATAGAGGGTAAGTTTAATTGTTATTTATGTAAAAATACAAAACAAATAAGGGGGAAATAGATTGGATGGGTTTAGATATATTCTCAAAGAAACTAGCTGGGGAATAGAAAGGAGGTTATCGTCCACTCCATACCAATTAGGTTATTTCGGGACTGACATGTTAAGATTATATTATAATAATTCGCTTTCGCGTAGGGGTCATTTAGCAGTGGGAGCAAACCGAAGGACCCGGAGAAAACCCATGAGGCTAGACAGGCGACCCTCCTACTTGGCACGTGCAAATCCTGGATAGAACCACGCAATTTGACTCGATGACAGACCTTATGAAATAACGTGCCGTCCTTAAACCAATCACTACCCCTCCCCCAACTCAAGGCCATGTTGACGTAAAGCTAGACCAAACAGACTTGTTTTAGTAACCGTACCAATATCTCGTGCCGTATCATACGCGAGACCGTGAGCTCTTATCCTTTCTGGACTATTTCCAATAGTTTATGTTAGAACTGTCAAATCACCCAGAAGGCATTCACAGTGGAAAAGTTAGAGCGCGATTCCGTCTTTAATTCGTCCACTGCATGTAATACAATACTGTTAGCATTCTCCGGTATTTCTCCGGTTTCCTCCCACTGCTGAAGACCTTTACGCGGAAGCGAATTTTTGAAATAAAAAAAATTGAACCACATGTCAGTCCCGAAATGACCTAGTTTGTTTCATGTGGGCGTAAAGCCTCATTTCTAGCTAAATATCTATCTTATATTTTATTTTTCCATCTTTTTTAGCGGAAGAACAGTCAGAGAAGATGACTTGTGTCTTCCCAATTGATGTTGATTGGAATCCCCTCTCTAATAATACCAATACTGGTTTTGATAATGGTCTGGATATTCCGGACTTAAATTGTCCAGACGTCAAAGATAATAATCTGAGAATAGTCAACAAGGCTATCAATGAAAATAATGTAAATATTCCAAATTTTACTGAAATACTTTCTACCGACAGCGCATGTGTCAAAGTAAGAGACATTAACAAGCAAGATAAAGGAGATATTCGGGTTATAATCGGTCGGAATAGTGTGAAGACCAATCAGAGTAAAGATAGTGGCTGCGTCATTAGCTTGCGCCAACCGGTAAAACCAACCAAACCCGTAAATATCTTGAACACGTTTAACAAATACGGTGTCCTTGAGAATAAAAATGTTAAGGTTATTGCAAACGATTCAAAATATGTGTTTCGGGAATACCCCAGAAGTCCGGTTACTAATAATAGCTCACAGAACAGGAAGACGTGTTTAAACCGTGATATGAAGGCCGTTAAATTCCTTCCTCGTACTAACCCGAACTTTAATAACTCACAAGATGCTGTTAGTGAAGTTCCAGATGTCGGCTGTTTAAAATATTCTATTATAGATCCGGCTGAAGAAGAAAAACAAAGCTCCATTGTACATGCCCGCTCAGAAAAGTCCCGGAAGTTACATATAAAGGAGTCTATTTTTACAAATCGTGACCATATTTTTAATACAAATTATGTCTGTGAACAAGATGCAACCCACAAAAGTATTGGTCGAAATGGGATTCCCAAGACATTTAAAATGGATATACCTGAGAATTCAAAGACGGTTAGCAATTCGTTAGTAGCAATGATACTTGAAGGCAAATTGCGCGAAAAGGAACATCCTGAAGTTCCCAGATCTTTGGATAACAAAGAAATTGAATATCATGAAAGCCCCAAATATTCGGATAATAAACAGAAGCAGACCCAATCTTCTCCCACCGACCTCCGAAAAAAGGTGACAGGTTCAGTGACGGCCCGTGTAGAGGATATGGAAATAAGCCCTACTGTAAAAACCCAAAACCCTTCTAACCAATTAAAAGGAACGTTTAGTGCCAGTCCCGGCTCACCTGTATCAAGTTCTGACACTTTTGATTGGACAGACGTTCGACGTCATAATGTGAAGGAAGTCCATCCTGTTGACCAACTCAATGAACTTTGCCCTCTGACCGCCGTGTCCCATCCGGTTACAGTTGTTGCCAGTCGTGAACATTTTCTAAATGAACCGACTAAAACGTTTAGCACTGCGGTGAACGAAATATTTGATAGTGGCCAAGAAGAAGTTGACAATTTGCTGAACGACCAATCCCTAAATCTGATCAATCCTAAATGTATATGCAGTCCCGTTGCGGAGACGGAAGTGGACAGTGGTAACCAATCAATGAATACGCTTAGTTTCAATCCACCCCTTCCAATACGTGTATCGCAATCCACTACTTCTGCCGTGGCAACATGTGATACTATTAACGAGGCTAAAGTTGAACTCTTGTGTTACAAACTAGTCGAAACTCTTCCCTCTAATCCCCCCATTCCACAACGTGTATCCAGTACCACTCCCGCTTCAAACGTTCAAGTTGAACCCAACGAAAGCCTTAGTGACAACTCCCAATCTCCGAGCTGTACATCACATACGACTACTGCTGCTGTGGCTAAAACTGATAATGTTGAAAATTTGATTACTCAACCACATGAAACTTTTAGTTCTATTCCTTTCCTTAGAAAATATGTATCCGATACAATTTCGGGAATTTGCCCTGGTTTGAATCTGCGGTTACACAAAGACATACGCATCAAAAACAGAATTAGTAAAAGGAACAGCATGGTTCTTAAAAGAATAAGACACGCTAAACAGGTTTTGATGAAGGCAAACTATCGCCATGTCAAGGTCGTGCGAGTGAGTAGACCACCAGTGGTATCCAACCAAGAACATCTTATGAAGGGAGATAACCCTGCAAGTCTTGATACACAAACAGCTACAGGTGTAACCGAATGCTTACGTATTTCCGATCCGTCTTGTCGAGATATTGCTAGTGGTCTAGTTATCTCTGGTGCTTTACCCGATACAGATACCACTGTTGATCAACCCGGTCCGGATATCGCTAGTGATCGGCCTTCTACAGATACCGCTAGTGATCTACCAGGTCCGGATACTGCTAGTGATCCATCTGGGCAATACACTGCTGGTGATCTACCTGGTCCATCTCTACCTTGTCCGGATACTGCTGGGGATCTACCTAGTCCGGATACTGCTATTGATCTACCTGGTCCAAATACTGCTAGTGGTTTACCTGGTCCGAATACTGATAGTGGTCTACCTGGTCCGGATATCGCAAGTGATCTACCAGGTCCAGATATTTCTAGCGATCTAACCTATCCCGATACTGCTAAACCTTGTTTAGACATTATTAGTGATCCACCTGGTCTAGATACTGCGAGTGTGCCGTCGTGTCCAGATATTGCTAGTGATCCACCTTGTTCAGATATTGCTAGTGATCCACCTTGTCCAGATATTGCCAGCGATCCGCCTTGTCTAGTAATTGATATTGATCCATCTCGCGTAGATATCGCTGATGATCCATCTGATCCAGACACTGCTAGCAATGCACGACATCAAGAGACTACTAGTGCTCCACCTTGTCCAGAATCTGGAAATGATCCACCTCGTCCAGATTATGGTAGTGGTCCGCCTCGTCCAGATATTCCCGGGGAAGTTCAGTTAACCAATGTCATATACGAGGAAACCTATCTAGACAATGGCGATTTAGTGGTGGATCCGCGGTTCCTTGACGTCAGAGAGGAAACAATTTTAACTGCAGAATTTTACCCGGAACATCTGGAGTTATCAGCCCATATCCGACAGAATTATCAGATCAACGAGAACCCGATAAAACAAAAACATGTAGGATACAAAATCAGAAAATTGCGAGGTAGAAAATCTTATTCTTGTGATTTCTGTGCCATACGTTTCTCCACGTTAAAAGATATTCAAAACCATATAAGGGAAAATTACGCAGATTGTGGGAAGGAACCCGAAATTGCGTCATCACCTGCACGAGAACAAAACGATCAGGAACTAGACTGCATACAGGAAACTGAAAATCAGGACAAAAGAATTAAAAGGTCTTATGTATGTGAGTTTCTGTTCTGTGATGATAGTTTTACAAAGAAGAAAGATTTAAAACAACACGTAAAAGAACAACATAGTTCCGGGTTGAAACGCCCCTCAAACAAATTGACCCCGCAAGTGACCTTTCCTTGTAATGTGTGTGAAAAGAGATTCCTGAAGAGGAAGAATTGGTTAATCCATACGAGACGACATATTGATCCCGACTACAAAATACCCAGAACTAAGGTTGCATTCAAATTTAAAAAGACGAAATCCTTTAACCTAACATGCATCCAAAAACAGGCGATCTCGCATGGCAAAGGCACAGAAATGTTACGTACATATTATTGTGATTTTTGTGAATTCAGTTTTACAAATAAACAGCTTTTAACAGTTCATCTAAATGAAGATCATCACCGGGAGAACCCTCGTAAAAATAAGACAGTTAAGACCTACCATTGTAAGTTTTGTGAACTCAGTTTTATAAAAAGAAGCGCATTAACAATTCACCAGTCAGATGCTCATCCGTCAGTTAATGTTGAAACAAAATCTCAGAGTAGACAATCTGCTCAAAAAAGCGTTAATCGCAAACCGAAGACGATCAAAACCCTTCACTGTAACTTTTGCGAATTGAGTTTTATAAAACGAACCGCGCTATCCATTCACATGGATGAAGCTCATGGATGTGCTGAAAAAGTTGCACCTAAAACCACCAAGACACATTATTGTAACTTTTGCGAATTGAGTTTTATGAAACGAAGCGCGCTGGCCATTCACATGAAAGAAGCTCATGCGCATGTTGAACAAGTTGTAGCTAAAACAGCCAGGACCCTCCACTGTAAGTTTTGCGAACTCAGTTTTATAAAACGAAACCTGTGGACAGATCATATGAGGGAAGCGCATCAGGAAATTGAAGGGCCGTGTCAAAAGGCAACCTCTCTCGAAACCAAGGGATTCAAAAGGCAACATTGTCCTCATTGCGGATTAAGCTTTATCAAACGGGGCGCTTTGGCGATTCACATCAGGAAATCCCACCCGTCCGTTACAAATATATCACTAAGTGAAAAGGTTGTACCTAAGGCAATCACTCGTAAAGTTAAAGCGAGAACCACGCACCATTGTAACTATTGCGAATTAAGTTTTATGAAACGAGGTGAGTTGGCGGTTCATACGATCGAAGCCCATCCGTTCACGAATATAGAAACTAGACAGCTCAACGAACCGGGCTCAGCTAAAAGTAACACTCCGACAGCCAAGAAAACGGGTACACAGTATTGTAACTACTGCGAATTAAGTTTCATGGGGCGAGGCGAGTTGGCGGTTCATACAATAGAAGCCCATGATTTCTCTGATTCTAAGACACCACTAAACGAAAAGAGCCCAACTCGGTCGACAGAAAGTTATCCAACGCTAGACAATTGGGATGAGCCACCGCATAAAAAATCGAAATCCTCGAGGACAGAACGGACAACGTACCATTGTCATCTTTGTGAATTGAGCTATGTGAATAAACGCGATTTTTTGGACCACCTGTACGGCGATCACCAGATTTCCCAAAATGAAAGAGTTAAACCTAAGAGCTGCCCGAGCAATCGAAGAAAGAAGGAAGTAAAGAAGCACGTTTGTGTTATTTGTGATACTATTTTTACCCAGAAGAGTCAACTAGCCGATCATCTAAAAAATGTTCATGTGTTAACCTTGATTTCGACTGATGATTCCGAGAAAATAACCGATTCACTAAAAAAGAAACAGTTCGAAATATTCCCTTGCGAACTTTGTGAGCTTCGTTTCCACAAGAAGGGGATGATAAAGCACCTTCGTTCAGTTCATTCATCCAATGCGGGACTTGAAGCAGCTGTGAGCAAATGTAAGAAGGCCGGAAGAACCAGGGAAGCCGTAACACACTTTTGTAAGTTCTGTGAGTTAAGCTTTATCAAGAAAAGGGAGCTTCTCGTCCACACTAAGGAATGCCACAGAGTAAGAAGGTTACTAAAGTGTGATTTTTGTGAAGAACAATTTTCCAAAAGATTACAATTGACCGATCATGTAAAAGAAAGTCACCCAGCTGTGGTGAATCTCAGTATCATTACTGGCGAGACTAATGGAGTTCCCGATACACTTGAACGGGATTACGAGGTAATCGGAGAAATCCAGATCAAAGATCGTAAAATATTTTCGTGCGATTTCTGTTCTTTTATGTTCATTAAACAAAAACACCTGATTGCCCATTTGAAGGAGCATCACCAGGACTGTCAGTATCAGTGTGGAGACTGCGGTAAACTCTTTACCAACAAGTCCAGGTGGAAGACTCATCTTAAGCTCCACCAACCAGATCCAAAGTTTAAATGTGGTGATTGCGAGAAGGCTTTTCCATACTGTCATATGTTAAACGCGCACAGAAAGCACGTCCACGAGCAAGTTAAATCTCACCAGTGTCATTTCTGTGGAAAGCAATATTCTACAGGAAGGGTCTTAAGAGATCATTTGCTTATCCATACCCAAGAACGACCATATGTTTGCGAATTCTGTAACAAAGCCTTCACCCAAGCCTTTAACCTTAAGCGCCACATGTGGACACATACAGGCGTTAAGCCATACAGCTGTGATATTTGTTTAAAGTCGTTTCGTGGTTCCACGGACCTGAAGCGTCACCGACTCATCCACAATAGCCTAAAACCGCACCAATGTGAACTTTGTGATTTGGCGTTCAGACAGCTGAGTCATCTCAACACTCACCGGAGAAGCCAACACATGCGCAAAGATCCCTTTACTCTGTGAATAATAAAACATATAAATGCATTTTATTCTTGTTACTTACTACCAGGGGTTTTGCACCTGCTAATAACTTTGATGTAAGTGAACCCTTTTGTAGTTACCCTATTACTGTGTCACCAGTCCTACCGTGTTTGTATGTTGGCTAGTCAATCTACACCAGGGCACTGTTTCTCGACATCTTAACTAAAGATCCAAATTTTAGTAGATACTTCAATTTTGATTGGCTAGGCACTAAAATCAGTCTATTATTATCCAATCAAATTATCTTAGTTAAAATGATGAACGTCGTCCGCAGAACGAATTGTTACAAAAGTTTTTATACGCCCACATTTTCATGTGGACGTATTATGTCGTCGCCCCTGTCCGTCCGTCCGTCCGGACGTCCGTCCGTCCACAATTGTTTGTGGACTCTCTACAGGTCACAATTCTTACCTGTTTTTGACGAAACTTGAAATATAGGTTTATCCCCCAAAGATCTCGGCTGCTTTCGATATTGGCATGTATCGGATCAAAACTTCATGGATTATGGCCCCTGATTGTACGAAAAATCATGTTTTTAGCTTGTTGACCCTATATAGGTCACAATTTTGAACCGATTTTGATGAAACTTTACATTCATGTTTATAACCCTAACATCTTGGCTCATTTCGATATTTGCGCCTATCAGAACGTAATTTCCTGAATTATTGCCCCTGATTGTCCGAAAAATCACCTATTTTAGCTTGTGGTACCCCTGGAGGCCACAATTATTATCCGATTTAAAAAACCGTTCGAATATATCTCCGTTACACCCTACGGAAGGTCAAGTTCAAATTTCGGGAAAATCGGGCCAAAATGACCATACAAAATGGCCGCCGTTTGTACGCGAATACTGTTAAAAAATGGTATATCAAGGTTGTGGACCCTGTAGAAGTCACAATTTTAATTCAATTTTGATGAAACTTGAAATGCATGGTTATAACCCATGGATCTTGGTTCCTTTCGATATTTGCGCATATCGGATAGTAACTTTCTGAATTATGGCCCCTGATTATACGCAAAATCGCCTTTGTTTAGCTTGTGGTCCCTCTGGAGGTCACAATTATTATCTGATTTAAAAAATCGTTTGATTGTATCACCGTTACACCCTAAAAAAGGTTGAGTTTGAATTTCGGAAAAATCGGACCAAAATTGCCATACAAAATGGCCGCCGATCGTACGCGAATACTGTTTAAAATGGTATATCAATGTTGTGGACCCTGTAGAGGTCACAATTTTAATTTGATTTTGATGAAACTTGAAATGCATGGATATAACCCAATGATCTTGGTTCCTTTCGATATTTGCGCATATCGGATCGTAGCGTCCTGAATTATGCATTTCTGGCAAGGTTTGGGGGCGTTTGTGTGGAACTTTTCACCACAACAGTTCCACAAGATATTGTACTTAGTAAAAAATAATTTTTTTTTACAAAATTTCTTCTCAGGCTATCTGTATGCTTCTGCGGTACCACATTCCACAAGATTTCCAATAGGAGGGAGATGGGGTCAAATCCAGGAATGCCGACTGTCTACCAAAACACGCTAATATCTCTAAAACGTGCCTTTGTTCTATACTGGGCTAATAAAGAATGTGCGTGAGCGAGATGTATAAATAAATGAAATGGGGTTTAACGTCCTACGCTTAAGCACCTAGCCTGGACCAATTGAAGACGGGCATACGCCATACAGTGTGCTATGAGGGAAATTTTGCCCGGGCAGCGGCGCTACGGCCTACTCTTATATTGAATTCCAACTACCAAGGGATCTTTTACGTACACTCCAATGTGTACACGGGACCTTGGTTTTTCGTCCCATCCGAACGACTAGGCAGCTGTCCTTGTCAGGCCCTCCCCCTGCATCACTGACAAAGGGAAATCACGCCGGGAAATCGAGATGAACTTTCTCGGCCAATGCAGGGATCGAACACTCGACCTCCAGGCTAGCGAACCAGCGCCTTACCCACTTAGCCACCGTTATCCGGCGAGGTGTACGAGTTGACTATTAATTAGGATACGGGGTTCCGTGTAAATAATGCCTAATGGTAAAATTTAATGGTAAAATTCTGACATAAAATAAACTAAACTACATATCTATATTCTAAACAGAGACAGTATATGTGAGCAGTAAAAAGTGGAGATAACAAAATCTAAATATGCAATAATCTCACATAAAATTCACAATGACTTCTGGATCAGTGTCAATTTCATAACTGTTAGATCCTGTGGTGGGGTTGGTTGCGTTTTGGGGTGCTGAAGTCAGTATTCCAACATCGAATAGGGATTGTTGACGGAGTTCGGTGTAAATTAACGGCCCGAGATAACCGGTAGCATTTCGCGGTGTAGCATTAGGTCTGGTATGTTCGGTCTGTGGTTTATGAATTAATTGATGTTCATCAGATCGAATGAATTGACTCAAATCTCCTTCTGAGTTATCGGGTAGGGATGGGCTAGTGGTATAGAGTGTCGCGCTTCGACCTCAAGCTGGCCGGCCACCTCTGGCTTGCGGCTGTGGGTTCGAGCCCTGGTGTGAGTGTATGAAGCATGGATATAGGGGCGCCTTCTCAACCTCGTGGGTTTCCTCCGGGCACTCCGGTTTCCTCCCACGGCAAAAGACCCCTACGCGCAAGCGAATTATTGAAATAGAATTAAAAAACTTTGTGTTAGTCCCGAAATGACCTAGTTGTGTTGAGTGGACGTTAAACCCCATTTCTCTTTCTCTCCCACGTAGTTAATGACTATCACCTCTAAGTGGCTTTACATGAATTCGGCCATCATATGTCCAGCATTTTTATTAAATTTTTTTCAACTTGAATAACTCCCTTGTTCTTTTATAGAATAGTGATCGTGTTTTTGTCAAAGCTTCATTCACATATACTTTTGAATTATTGGCTAGGTTGAATGGTTTGAGATTACGTTTTGTTGCCATATACTGATGCGCGATCTCCATAACTTATATAAAACGTACTAAAATGTCACGTATGTTACCAGTGCCTTTGTGTCCTACCCGATGAGTGCGCCCTATTTGCTCCTTGGATATTGGCGACTGTTTTTATCTACCAAGACTGTTTATTAATTTTAAAATAATATCGTCTGTATTTTAATGGGGATTTTCTTTGATACCTTTGATCTTTAAACTTGAACTTTTGGCTATCTACGTGTCCCCCTCAGTCGGCCATCTTGTTGAATTATTAGGGCTTGCATTAATAGCTTAGTCATTGCTGGTAACCGCCTAAATATAATATACAGCTTGCTGGGGGCTTTAGAGAGACTCCCCTCCCCCTCCCCGGCCCCAGTGAAAAGATATCTTCTAGGCTGCACACATCTGTCAACTCAACGTATCGGGTATTCTTGTATCAACCCTAGCATAATGGGGACCATAAATTCAATTTGCTCCATTATCGGTCGTTCTAAAGTGTTCCCTTTTGGTGATCCCAAATACCCTCGCCCCCTCTCCGAAAACAAACAAAATATAGCCCATCCCCCACACCAAAATGAACAAACAAAACCCGAACTAAATAAAAGAAAAGAAGAAAATGAAGTAATTT
Source organism: Patella pellucida (assembly GCA_917208275.1). Classification (NCBI taxonomy): domain Eukaryota; kingdom Metazoa; phylum Mollusca; class Gastropoda; family Patellidae; genus Patella; species Patella pellucida. The sequence continues at coordinate 54,360,420 of OU795043.1, forward strand.
TAAGAAGACATTTATTTAACTGTTCATCATACCGGATATTACCATTCTTCATTTCTACGTCAGGTTTCAATCTTAACCAACTTTCTACAATAATAAAGGTATATCGTATAGTAATCAACCTGTCGTTAAAGGTTCAACATACCATGTATAGTAGAGTCTTCAACTGTCGTTCATCAAATAATACAAAAGTTATTTTCTACTAGATGACCATGGTTCTTTTCACCGAGACTAGATAATTTCTCTCGTGTAAGGATATAGCTATCGATAAGTTCATACAAGGTCAATAAATCCGCTGTCACACTGTTGAGAAAATAAACCAATGGGTTTGTTTACCAGCAAATCGAGCGTGAATCAACTCAGTTCGTACTGAACAATTTTTCAGTGATATGTATCAACTGTCTTCACACATTCGGTTTATAATTAGCGATACACAGGTACAGTGGCAAATGTTCTACTTTACAGACTGTTACCTCCGAACTACCTCCGCACTAAATCCCCGATTTGGGTACTTGTAAAAGAAATAGTACCTGTGCGCATGTCATTAAAAGAAAACTAAGAGCTCGAATGTACCAGGCGCCAGGTTTTCAAGATATCGGTGTGCTATACAATGTATATTGTATGATTTACTAGACTATGATTTACTTCAATCCAGGGCCGTCGGATGCAATTCTTGATTGGGGGGGGGGCTTCCATTATAGGTCCTTATATGCGAGGGTCCAGGGGCCGCCATAACCTGGAGAAAAGAGTACTTGCGGCCAAATTATTTGGTGCCCCCCCCCCCCTATTCCGCCGGGCTGCAATCCTAAAGAGTAAAGATACGTACACTATCAAATCAATACAGGTCAATGAGATTGAGAGATATATTTTGTGATAAACTGAACCAATGACATTCAGGGATAAAGTTATAGTGTACACCAAGACCAACAAAAATCCAAATTATTCTACCCAACCTATTTATTTCTTTCAGTCTGTATTAATGAACCCAAACTTTCTCATTTCCTAAGTTCTATTAATCGGTCTTCTGCAGACACCGACTTATATACCAGATACTATAAAGCCTAAGGATTGCAACTATTGATAGTTTGTTCAAATTTTAATTTATTAGTTATTTCCAATCTTAACCCACAAAGTCAACGAAAGAAAAAGAAAAGGCATTTTCCGACCGACCGGGGATTTATAATAAAACATATTTTACCTGATGTGTATTTTTAGTTCATCATTGCTGTGCTATTACTGCTCTGTGGTTTCATGTACTTCTGTTCAAAGGCTTTAGCATGTGTGATGAAAGTCTTGGCTCCACCGCACATACTCTTAACAAGACCATAAACCATCATCTTCTGTCTTTGTTCAGGTTTGAGTTTCTGTAAGAAATGAGCCTTGGCTGTCATGTTACCCATGAAATCGGGCATTTCACCTTCGAACATGTCTTCCATACCCGATTTCTGATCACCGGCTTCCTTCTTCAGCATTTTCTTCAACTCCATACCCATGTCATTCTGGCATTTACACATTTCGAGGAAAGATTTGGTAACCATCATTGCCATCTTTTCGTTGCCCTCGTGGAAGCTTTTGATCACATTTTTGAATTTTTCTGCGTGTTCCATCATTTCTTTCTTCTTGCTCTCAACATCATCTTCCTTATCCTCCTCCTCATATTTCTGGTCTTTCTGTTCCTTGTGTTTCTTGTACTCCACGAACTCTTCATACAACGCCTTTTTCTTCTCCATTTCATGCATTTTAGCCAATTTAGCTTTGAACATTTCAAATTCCTTGTATTTTTGGTACTTTTCATATTTCTCTTTCTTCTCGGCCATGGACCATTTTTCATATTCGGACATACCGCCGTCCATTTTCTTCTTCTCCTCACCCCATTCCTGGGACAGAGCAACTGCCACCACGCAAGCTGAGAGAGCTAATTTGAAAAACATTTCGATTCTGAAAAAGAAAAAAATAATCACAACTTAAAAGTACAACTCACACATGGGAAACTGCATGTCAGTCGCTGGCATTGGGTCGAAGCCAACTGACGCCTCACACGCCTCACACTTAAGATGCCGATGTAGTTAAAATAGTTTGAAATGTGTCACCTACAGTACATATTCTTCTAATTAATGGTCAAGGTCCCACTTCCACCGAGTATACGGGGATCAAGGTGGCTAAGTGGATAAGGCGCTGGTTAACTAGCTGGAGGTCGGGTGCTCGATCCCTGCATTGGCCGAGAAAGTTCATCTCGATTTAAACCCCATTTCATTCATTCCACCGAGGATAGATTCTAGACCATCTAACTATTTATAGAACAGTTAATGCTTTAGTACATGTGTATCATAAAATAAATTATTTTAAACAATAAGACAAAGAGCTAAAGACAGACTTTGTTCTTATAGCCGTACATATGTATCACTGTACATACGATATAGGGGGTTTGGATGGCCTAGTGGTCTAGAGTGCCGCGCTTCGACTCTAGGCCATCCCAACCCCCTAGCCAACATACGATATAAACAAAACAGAGCCACCTATATAAAACCTGTTGGTGTACCTCTGTTTAATCCGAGTCTAGAGATGATCTGGGTTTGAAATATAGTTTTTTTTAAATTAGATTAAATTAAATTAGTCATTTAAAGTGGATTTGTATATTGTATAAAAATGACAACCACTATCCGCGACTTGTACAACAATAAAATAAATTCATTGATGCTATATGCAAGTTGTTTTATTTAACTTTAACATGCCTATTCCTGGTGTTTTTTTGTTCTTTAAAATAAAACCAAGTACGAACGATCCAAACCATCAGACAAAATTCGAAGTCCTAAAAACAGTATAGGCAAAAAATGTGTAATATCGCAAAATAGTGTAATAAGCATATGGACTGTTCACCGTGTACAAAATACATGACGAACAGTGGTAACAGGTGTCCTTGGAAGAGTAAGCTTACCCTGCCTGGCGCACCACACCCGCCATATACAATGTTATTTAGACATTTATTCACGTCTGTCATTATCTCTCTGTGACATCGGGTGGCGCTGATGTAAAGAGATTAATGATTCAATTTAAAAATAAAGACGCGAGAAAGAGTCTCGTTTAATAACTAACGTTACTACGATAATAAAAAAATATATGTCAAAACTTCAAACCGTGATAACGTCGGTCAGAATAATGTAATTTGAATAAAATTCTCAATATAATATTAATTATTCATGATCTATTTTTGAACTAATTTCATTCAATGTTGATGATAAAATTTAACGTCTCGTTTAATAACTAACGTTACTACGATAATAAAAAAATCTATGTCAAAACTTCAAACACTGATAAAATTTAACGTCACACTTTATTCTATGTGTAGGTGTGACGTTAAATTTTATCATCAACATTGAAATTAATTCAAAAAGGATCATGAACTAATTTCAATGTTGATGATAAAATTTAACGTCACACGTCAATATAGAATAAAGTTTTAATCACAGATAAGCTGAAACAAGAAAATAATTTGTACACCAACAGAAAATTGTTTGTACAAAAGTTTAGATTCTCATGGATATATTTAAAGACAATCCAATTAATCTAAGAAGAGATGATAACCTGACACATTATCTTTACTCTTTTTTATATACAGGACACCTGGAGCGAAACCCTTCATATCTGCAGGTCCAGTATTCGATCTCGATATAGACAGAGATTGTTTATAGGTATTTTCCAGTAATTTTCCCTTGTCAGTGATTTAAGATCTGGCAATCAACAGCCTTTAATTAATGCTGCAAATAAACTCAAATATCCGTCTGCGTCATATTGTTTCTCCATCATTATTTTTTTTCATTACATATAAAATATCCACGAATTAATATTAAAGGACTAAATTTATTTGTTTGACTGTTAAAAAAAATAGATGCTTATTTGCGATAGTAAACAAAGTTCCGATTATCCATTTTTAAATTATTAAACGACGATCTTGTTTCAATCAATTGAAAATCGCGAGCATCCTGTGTTCTAGAGATTTGATGAGGGCCTTGTCATGTTAATAAATAAATGTCTAATTAATGAGGCCAGAATAAAGACCTGCATTAGGCAGTTTAGCCTTTTCATCATGCATTTGTGAATTAACCTAGCATAAATCTGTTTACTCAAATACCAGCGTTAAATTAGGCTTTAGTCAACGGGCTACATCGTTAGCTTAACGTCAAACAAGAAAACGAATCGAATATTTGGATTTTTCGAGAATAAATTTTAAGAAAAACGGATTAGAGTTTTTTATATTTATGCACTCATAACAAAAATAGACGCCGAATTAGCCAATAAAAATAATGGAAACTCCGAACAATAAAAATTTAATCTTATGAACTTTAAAAGAGAAAGAATGATCAGTTCAAATAAAGATTTAATATGTCGGCAATATCATGAAAAAAAACCCAATAATCCCGAAAAACTTTTAAAATAAAGTTTAAAGAAACCAAAAAACAATTATCAGGTTAAATAAAAAATTATGCATGCCAACAGCAGTTTTAAAAAAAAAAAATTCAATTAAAACAACTTGTATCATAATTAAGAAATACAGAAAAAAATCCGACAAACGTTTAAAATTAAATTTCAAAATAACTCAACAATTATCAAGTTCAATAAAAATTTTAAAATAAACATTTCTTTAAAACAAACAAAACAAATAAATAATGTGCATATTGGTATAATAATGTTTTTGGCGAGAATTAAATAGAATTATACATTCAGTAATTAAGGAAGTATTTGATCAACAACGACAATACGTAAGCTAAATTTCCAGAAACCATGGAAATAAAAATTTTACCCCCCCCCCCCCCCAAAAAAAAAATAAGCAAGCTCAATTTCCAGAAACCATGGAAATAAAAATGTTACCCCCCCCCCCCCCCAAAAAAAAAAAATCCCCGATAAAATAGAAAAATCTGGTTAAATAACAATTTTGCTTTTCGCCATAGATACAAGTTTTGGTGAGAATTGAAGTTTACTATCTATGTAGTCAGTTAGAAGGTAAGTTCATATTTGATCATAGCCGGACAGCGACGAACCGCGACAGTCACTGTTTCATGCACCTATACTTAAATAAATATATTTACCTATAGAGTTACAGTATGAACTTACTATGCTGGAGAGATTAATACAGTGGACACACTCCTAGTGACTAAAGCCTAAATCTAGGCAGTATTTATACCCAAGCCAGTTCTAAAGGCTATTATTTACAATATGACATGGCGAAATCTGTCTAATTAATAAATCGATGACGAATATTTTCTATGTTTAGTAGAGCACATTCGTGTTTTTATAAAGGCAGAAACTATTCAAGGTCTTGACCCTGTATTTGCTAACGGATTATCAAAACGTTGTCCAACAAATTTAATTGTTCCTTAAAGGCCCAATATCACTCTTGTTGCGACTGAATAATATGCCCAAATCTTATTCTGGTCGACAAATTGTACTATTTTACAATATTTCAATTAATTGGTGATACAAATTTTATCTTAAAACACCAAATTTAAAAAATTGGAAAAATTCAACTACATGGTAACAACATGGTTTGAAACGCTTAACGTAAATACTTTCAAATGCAACTTAGATTTAAACATATTTTCGAACCCTCTGGACAAGTAAGATAGGTTGTAATGGATAATAAACAGGTAGGACACTAAAACATCTAGCAGTTAGAATAATGCTATTTTTTTCTGGACCTGTCAAACCAGCAAGAGTGGTATTGACCCTTTAAGTGCAAAATATTTACGGGCCCGTCAAGATAATACTTTTGAGTTTAACATAAAATGAAATGAGGTTTAACGTCCTATTGTCCTGCTCCTACAGGGCATACCCCATACAATGTACCTTTAGGAAAATTTTGAACAGGCAGAGGCGTAACGGTCTACTTTTATATCGAGTTACCAGGGATCTTTAACATGCACCCCAGTGAGTACACGAGACCGCGGGTTTTTGTTTCATCCCAACGGTTACGAACAAAATAGATTGAATAGTGACGATTACTATGCGAAAGGCATGATATACGTTCTGTTTCCATTGTGGTTGTTTAGATTTAGATATCAGAAAGCAGGACTACTTGTTAGACAGGGGCATCAGAAGGGTCACATACTATTTCAATACAATAGTACAACTAAAGTTTGTAGTATCGGTGGCCATGACGTATCAGGTTCGATTCCCTGGTTTATGATGTCTGATAGGGTAAAGCGCATTATCGTTCGGATAGGACAAAAAAACCGAGGTCCGCTGATTGACGTGAAGGTAACAAAACTTTGGACAGTTGGACACACATCTACTCTATATGCGGAGAGTTCTCCTCCCCCCCCCCCCGTGTGCACCCCCGTCTGCGGACACCCAATTCCTCCTTGTTGTGCAAGATGTTTCCTGTAACAGCCCGGTTGGTGGAAAATGGTAAGACGTTGATAAATATAAGAACCCCTCGAGTAAGAAGTAGAATCAGGCGGTTGAGAGTGAAAAGTTTGGTTGATTAATCGTATTACACACGTCGCCATGTTGTATGAAACTTGTATATTGGGTGTGGCCATTATGGTGTATGTCCGATTTGTTATCAGTACATACTTCAAGTAAGACAGATCGAAGATCACATGACCAGGTCATTCCAGATCGAATGGTTAACACCCCCCCCCCCCCAAAAAAAAAAACAAAACAAAAAAAAACACCCCAAGGCGCAAGCGAATTATGAAATAAAATTGATCCATATGTTAGTCCCTAAATGACCTAGTTTGTGTTTAGTGGACGTTAAACCCGTTTCTTTCTCTCTCTCTCTCTCTCTCTCTCTCTCTCTCTCTCTCTCTCTCTACCCTGATAGGTTACGCTATATGTATTTCTAATTCGGGGCCCATTTATTAAAATTAGTGATGAAAATGTAATTGATGTATAACCGTGATATTTTAATGTCATAATTATTTTATATGTACATTCTATATGATGTTATCAAATACAACAAAAAAAAATGCGTTGGCTTGCTACCCTGGATGTCGCGTTTTCTCTCTTGATATTGGCCGAGGAAGTCTTTTCTTGAATTTCCGGCTGGGTGCCCCCTTATCAGCGGTGCAGATTAGCGGTTGGGCGGCGCTGGTAAGGGAGAACTTATAATCGTTCGGATGGAACGACAAACTGAGGGCCCATGTACACATTGGCCTGCACTTTAAAGAACTCTTGGCAGATGGAATTCGAAATAAGAGTAGGCTGCAGTGCCGATGTCCGGGCAAAATTCTCCCCCATAGCACACTGTATATCATGTGCAATATGTCTACAGCGATAAGGTTTGGGATATTAAGAACTAATCTACTTGGAGCACAGACCTCTGTTCAAAATATCCACCATGTTTAAAAACCGGTATACTACTTTTTTTATGCTATTTCCAGTCCCGTTTTATACGATTCATGCACACGAAGACAAAAAAATAAATACTTCTCAACTAAGTGTTTTCGACTTAATTCGGAGATGCGGGAAATTGAAATGTCGGTCAACCAGCTTAGCGTCTGTTCTCAAGCTTAGCTAACTGTAGACAGACAGTCTAAGTTAAGTATGGACCAGCGTAAGTTTAGTATGGGTTGGGGGGGGGGGGAGAAACGTTTGACATACGCACAGGGCGATAATGGGGTTTGGACGAGATTGCCGTGGTACTGTGGAGTAAAACATAGTCATTAATATAGAAATGTATGGGCTTGTAATTAGGTGCGGTTGGACATGGGTCATGAAAGCGATTGCCATATTCATTAACATGGCAATTTATGGAAACCGGTAAGTACCCATTCTGCCCTGTCTTGAATCAACAAACTCGCCCAATCATGGTTCTACGTCTCTAGGACAAGAATGGAAGATCACGTACTAATCAACTTCCATAGTAATTCATGAAACTCTTCATGAAACTGCGGATTTCACAAGAATTATTCTCAACAGAATATCTGTCTTAGTTGTTTAATAACTATTCAGCCAAATCAGATCCACCCCACAGTAAAATGGGTCAAAAACACAGCCAATGTATAAGATACAAAAAACAGGTCTGCTCTATTTTAAATTGTCAATTGTTAGCTTATAAACCTATGTTTGTTTCGTATCACAAAGCCATGGTATATTTTTTTGTATGCCAGAATAGATTAAATAAAAAACAGGTTTTTTTTGGAGAGAAAGATTGGGAAAGCTTTGTGAGTGATTATTTGTTTATGTGGATATAGAGAATACTTGTAGCTATGATAAGGGTGCGGTCTAAATATAAATTTTTGTAAACGTGGCGGTGGTGTATCAGATCGATTTTCTGTTTTTCTGCAGTGAGAGGTTCCAGTGCTTACTATACCCTCAACTACAACATATTTACACGCATTTGTAAAATTAAATAAAGTTGAAATCAAATAAATATCAGTGACTTAAGAGAGAGGGAGAAATAAAGAGAGGGAGAGAGAGAGAGAGATGAGAGAGAGAGAGATGGTATTTAACGTACACTTTACAGAAGCTTTACGGGTCTCCTTAACAATAATAAAAAAGTAATAATAATAATAATAATAATAATAATAATAATAATAAAGACATCTCCAAACAATATCCTGACCGTTAAACAAGTAAAAGAGAAAGAATGGGGTTGACGTTCAATGGACACAAACCAAATCATTTCGAGGTTAACATATGGTTCAATTTTATTTCAATACTTCGCCAACATGTAGGAGATCTTTAGCTATAAAGGGTAACCCTGTAAGATAACAGAAGATCAGCCTAAAAACAAGACCTTTATTAAGAACATGAAATAGACAGAAGTTTGAAAGAACTATATTATCAAATTCCAACTGTCGAGGGATATTTTACGTCCACGCCAATATATACACGAAACGACTAGACAGCTGTCCTTGCCACGCCCTCCGCCCTGCATCACTTTGTCGGCCAATGCAGGAACATGGATACAATCTTATTATAAGGAATTGCGTCATTCTATATGGAGTTGTTTATTTATCAGATCATTATGGGATGGATTAAGTCTTTAATTACACCATAGCGAGCACGTGTTTACAAGAAGTTTATGGGATCAATAAGTACAATGCATCTAAATTAGAAAAATGTGTAAGTTATGAAGTATCTTGTCATTGTCACGTACAAGTGTGGAATCGAAACCTAGCCCCATGCCTCAATAACGAAACTGATGGTGCCCCCCCCCCCCCCCCCTCATCCTAAACGTTTACACAGATATTCTAGTAAGCTGAAATTTATGACAGTTATCTAATAATGAGAATGTTCTCCAGGATTCTCCCGCGTTTTTTATCCTTGTCAGAGGTGCAGGGTGGGGCCTGGGTAGGGGTGGAGGGCTGGGGTAGTCTTTTAGATGCTTCGAAACCAAGGACCTGTTCCGTTCCCTGCGACAAAAAAACTAAAACATTTGCAGTTTTGGCAAATGTTTCCCTTGTCATTTACTGAATCCCATTTAGACAACAGTATTAAAGATAAAAATAATACAGAGAAAAAAGGAAGACAACAGTCTAACATAAAGATCATAACATAACATAAAGACTATCATCGCATATCAACACCATCGTCGCATATCAAGACCATAGTCTAACAAAAAGACCATCGTCGCATATCAAGACCATAGTCTAACATAAAGACCATCGTCGCATATCAACACCATCGTCTCATATCAACACCATCGTCGCATATCAACACCATCGTCGCATATCAACACCATAGTCTAACATAAAGACCATCGTCGCATATCAAGACCATAGTCTAACATAAAGACCATCGTCGCATATCAACACCATCGTCTCATATCAACACCATAGTCTAACAAAAAGACCATCGTCGCATTTCAACACCATCGTCTAATATAAAGATCATCGTCGCATATCAACACCATAGGCTAACAAAAAGACTAACATAACGGCCATATGGTTTTATTTCAATTTTATTTCAATAATTCGCTTGCGCGTAGGGGTCTATAGCAATGGGAGGTAACCGAATTACCCCGAGAAAAACTACGAGGTTGGACAGGCGCCCCTTCTCACGCCAGTTGACTCACTGACAGACCTAATGATACAACGCGCACGCGCTATCCACCCCACCCCACCCACCCTCTAGTCTTCATTAGTTCAGTCGATGCAGACAAATACGACCTTAAGGTTCATTATATTTCATACTAACGGGTTACCAGCCCAGAATTGAAGAGAGAAAGAGAGAGAGAGAGAGAGAGAGAGAGAGAGGGGGGAGGGGGAGAGGGGGCCAGGGAGAGAGGGAGAGACAGGTGGTAGATACCGCGCCGAAATGTTTCCGGGGCCCAAACTTTCCCGAGGGGTCAAATTCAATATCCTTAAACATTTACAGGGCCATGCTGGTTAATTTGATTCCACATATTTGGGAGGGGGAGCGAACGGACGGACGGCCGGCAGGCAGGCAGACAGGTAGGCAGACAGACAGACAGACAGACAGACAGACAGACAGACAGACAGATTTCGCAATAGACGTAATTATATACAATGTATTGATTGATCTTGTCACGTGACATTTAAAGCTTGAACTGTTATTCCAATAGACACTTTCATTACATCTCACGATCCATTTCTTTTTCATTTTCACAAAATGGGTCAAGTTCCCCATCTAATATTATTTGAAGAATATCTCGAGCCAATCCACTGTGGGTTGTTCTAATTGAATATATTATATAAAGTGGTCTGGTACCTGGTTAAATAAACACACTCCTTTAAGTGGTTTCTCGATCATTCATCACCTGGCATATTTGTTTAATAGTCTCTTCGTCCTTTAAACTTTTAGGGTGAGAGAGAGAGAGGGGGGGATAGAGGAGGTAGAGAGAGAGAGAGAGAGAGAGAGAGAGAGGGGAGAGAAAGAAAAAGAGAGAGATTTAATGTGGGGTTCAATTCGGGACTAACACATGGTTCAATTTTATTTCATTAACATTAACATACGGCTTAATTTTATTTCAATAAATTGCTTGCGTGTAGGGGTCTTTAGCAGTGGGATTATACTAGAGGGCCGTGAGAAAACCTTCGAGGTTGGGCAGGCGACCATACTCCTTGTCACGTACAACCAGATATTCGAAACCTTATGATACAACGTGCACGCGCTACCCCCCCCCCTACATTTTTAAGACAGTTTCCCATTTTCACAATAACTTGTGAACCTCAGTGATGCAATGAGTAGAACGTACAGATTCCATGTTCGATCGCTGTGTTCCCGTCTTCAATTAGCCCAGGTACGGTGCTTAAGCGTAGGACGTTAAACCCCATTTCATTCATTTGATCGCTGTGTTAGCAGAAACATTTTATCGTAAATAAGTATAAAATAACCCAGTCAGTTTGAAACAAATATCCCTGTTATGGGTTTATTGGTGAAAGAAATTGAGAGAGCTTGTTATTTGTTGCATATTCAACCCCTAGAGAATTGAAACGTATTTTACTCATGTTGTAAGTGTTTTCTTTTTGACCACCAGAGTTCTGAAAAATCTCTCCCCAAAGTCTAGGGCATTTTAGAGGTCAAGTAAGCGCCCCATTGAGTTTAAGTGCCCTCAGTCCCAGTCCTCAAAAATGTTAAGCTCAGTTACATATCAGCGCTCAATTCCATTATGTCCTCTTTCTCCAACTCCTGTGTCGTATACTATCTCATCACTTTCATATACACAGTTACAGTGAATCGCCAAGTTATCAGTACCACCAGTGAGTTCCAAAAAATTAAAAGTTCGGTTACATATCTGAAATGTTTTCTTCTACTCCTATGAAATGGTCGTGGGGTGTCAGACTATACAATTGTTGTGTCAACTCTTGGAAACAGGCGGAGTTGACAGGGGCAGATCTCGAGATTCTGTACCATTGACTCCTATTTCTGGTCCTCTCTTCCACAAGAATTTCTCCCAGCCATGACCCCAATTGCCAGGATATTGACTCAGTTTTTCAACATTTTCTCAGATTGCTCAGTGTTATAGGCACAATCATCATATATGACATAAACATTATGTCAACTTAAATAAAACTGTTTTCCGGCGAGACAAAGAACAACTATATAATTATACAATACTATTTTACGATAATGTCCAACTTAGTGAAGAGGAAATTTTTACTGTCACAAACCACACAGATAAAACATGCAGCATAACGATTGGATTTAAAAAGGAACTATATTTCAACATTTTTGAAAATTTATTACTAAATCACTATATATCACAGACATTTGAAGACCGGGGCAAAAATGGAAATGTAATGACAGGCTATCTTGAAAAGAAAAAAGTTGTTTTAACTCTCTACCGATCTACTTTCCTTTTACATATGACATAAACTTTATATCAACTTAAATACAACTTGTTTTCCGGCGAGACAACGATATATAATTATTATACAATACTATCAATGTTCTACTGGGACGCTTAATGTTATAGCAAATATTTTGTTGGCATTGATTATGGGGTGGGATTGTGGATGGCATGTTGTGTCCTAGATTTGGAACCGCCCTCATCCCCAATTCCCAGCTCGTAGATCCGCAACTGCGCATGGCCCCTAGAAAACTCGCACCTGTGGTGCTCGGATCATGACTGCGTCACTCGCACTAGGAGTATGCGCATCAGTCGGCCGCATTTTGGCTAAACACCCCCATCCCCTAAACAAAATCGTTATGTACCCCCTTTCCCGAAGGTTTCCCTGGCTATTTAGGCGTTCTGTCTCCTCGTCAGTGATGCAGAACGGAGGGCCTGGCAAAGAAAGGTGTCTAGTTGCTGGGATGAAACGACAAAACACGGAACAGATATGCGTGTACGTCAAATAACCCTTGATCTAAGCACACTGCATTTCCACGCACCCTCCCACCACATCTTGTAGGTGTCAATGTGTAGCCAACCCTGGGATCACGGTGGCTAAGTGGATAAGGCGCTGGTTCGCTAGACTGGAGGTCGGGTGTTCGATCCCTGCATTGGCCGAGAAAGTTCATCTCGATTTTCCGACGTGATTTCCCCTTGTCAGTGGTGCAGAAGGAGGGCCGGACAAGGACAGCAGCCTAGTCGTTCGGGACGAAAAACCGAGGTCCCGTGTACACATTGAAGTGCACGTAAAAGATCCCCTGGCAGTTGGAATTCGATATAAGAGTAGGCCGTAGCGCCGCTGCCCGGGCAAAATATCCCTCATAGCACACTGTATGGCGTATGCCCGTCTTCAATAAGCTCAGGTTAAGTGCATTACAGTAGGACGTTCAACCCCATTTCATTCATTCATTGAACGGCCTTGTAAATGACACAGCTAATATTTGTAAAAGCATCACATGTTTTTACAGGTCTGTCATCACCTATCTATAGAAATTCTATTCAACTTTTTGAATTCGAGGAGACACAAGAATGCGTCAACATGGCCTCCATAACCTTTATTTTCTTTCTATTCAGTTATTGTCATTGAACTAAGACAGTGAGTTTGATCGCGACCTTGAAGAGTGCGCAATTGTAAAGTAGAGTGATTTAGCGAAATGAATAAAGTAGAGCATACCTGGGCTAATAATAATATATAAATAGATATATGACTAAATTTGTTAAAAATGTGAACAATAATAGATATATGTTCCATGAGTTAATTATGCACAACTAAAAGTAAATCTCTTTTAATTTTAATTTTAATTTCAAACTTTATCAAACTACTTTTAGAATTCTCCGCATGTTGTATATATTTATATATTTACTATTTTTTCGTTTTTGTTAAATCAATGCTGTATATAATTATAATTTGTAACTCTGGGTCCTTGACCCAGGCCAGTAGCCAGGAAGTTGTTTTGGGGTTTGTTTTTTTTTTGGGGGGGGGGGCAAAGATGTTTTCGGGAGGGACAACTAGCATGGGGATCTGCATGAATTTTGCGGTAAAGGCCAATTTTCTTGTGATATTTGGGGGGGGGGGGCAAGACTCAGTATTGACCTACTTACTGGAATAAACAATTTATTATTTATTATTATGACTAAATAACCATGACAACCAGACAATACACGAATTAAATCAATTTAATAGGTAAAAAAAGACCAGGAGGACTGCACCACACGCAAAACAAAAATCTACAAGAAAAACCTGCGGAAAAAACAGAAAATAGACATTTCAAATCAAGTGAATGGATCCGGGGGCCAGCCGTAGGCGTCCACTGCGCTGTACAGTAATTGCAAACCCCCCATCTCAGTAAATAAGTGATAATAGCCAGTGTATGATATCATATTCAAGTATTATTGTGTCAGCTGTCTGCTAGGCGTTCCCTGTTTCTATCCCAGTATTAAAGTTCATCGACATTGTCAAGCGTGGTTTCTCTTTGTCAGTGTGTGCATAGACTTGTCGAGGAACAGTATCAAGTTCTTCGGATATGACAAAACACCGAGCTTGGTGTTGACCTAGACAGTTCCGAAGCATTTTCCGGCTAGATTGCTTCAGAGGTGTTGGCACACTGACCCGCAGTGAATATTGGCTTGGCCGCAAGTATCACTCATAAGGATGACATCGACGAGGCTTATGACTTAGAAATATTAACTTTTTCCCTCCAACAAATTAAATTCTAAGACATTCTTGTTGAAGTATAAGAAAAATAAATAAAGGTGTTTGAAGTATATCTGGGAAATACATTTTTCATATTTAGCGTAAATAGGTACAGAAATAATCTTTGTTTGGCGTTATCGACGCTACCTTAATTTGTTGGTAAACATTAAGATGTGAAATATAGCGGTCTGACCTTTCAAAGGTCAGTCATCTTTGACAGAGATAAAAGACGGATGTCTTTACTCCGTAAAACAGATTGGGATGTTGGATGGATTCGAGGAAGGTCGAACCACAGAGCTCGGTGTTTCGTCCTACTCTGAGCACCACTATCACAATACATACGTATGTCGTAATGCACTAGTCGTCATCGTAATGAAGACTCTCTGATATCCCACGGACCTCCATAAAATTGTTTTTTTCTCCATAATTTGAAATATGAGATATTAACACATCACCTTAGTTAATCGTTCGGATTGGAAAAAAAACGAGGTCGCTCCACACATATTGACGCGCACGTAAAAAAACTTGACAGTTGGAACTCGATTTAAAAGTAGGCTGTAGTACAACTGCCATAGCACAGTGGAGGGGGACAGCGCGCCTGGCAAAGGGACAATGTATAGTCGTTCGTATGGTACGTGCACGTAACAGACGCCCTTGGATATAATACTAGTAGTAGGTCATAACGCCGGGCGGAATTACTCTCATAGCCCAGTCCGTCTTCACTAGTCTAGTACGTCTCGTGGCGCTATATTAAATTCAAAATTCTAACGTGCTATCGTCTAATTTCTAATCTCTGTTCATGTGAGTTTTAACTTAATCCAATTTCTTTATTTGTTTGGTGTAAATTCTATTTCCATTTCATCTTATTTCTATTATTTAGACGAAAAACGCCTTCTTCATTGATGCTTTACACGTTGAGGATTTAACGACCACGCGACACATAATACCGAAATTCGGTCTACTTTTGTTACGAATCACAGCTGCCAAAGGTTTTCGTTCGATCCGAACGACTAGACACTGCCTCTGCCTGCAAATCCCAGGAACGGAACTAAGATGCCAGAAATATTATAAAGCTTAGTTTTGTCAGTGTTACGTGTTTACTTACTAGTGATGTATATATTCATCCGTAGAATATATATTTCTATGATATCATCCGGCGTGGTTATCCCCCTCCCCTTGTTGTTGATACAGGACGGGGGCCTGACACGGAGAGTTTCTTTTCGATCGGGTAGTATAAAAAAGAGATATTTTTGAGAGCAGTAAAAGAATATTGATCAACAGTATATACATATTTAATTGGCTTAACTGTAAAACAATAATGAAATAAAATTCTCCAAATCCAGCACTTGTCTTTAAAACAAATTACCTTATATTTGAAATAGTATATGTGCAAACCTAGTCCAGCTCTGAACGTAGGTCTCATTACACTCGCCTCTACGTCCAGGACTTTGGCCATTTAAACAACGTCAAAAAATTAATCATCGCCAGTAAATTTTATGTGATGTGTAGGAGAATAATTTAAATCCATATATCTATGTATTTATTCCTTGTTGTTAAGGTATCAGGGCTTAAGTAATGTTATAGTTTTTAATGCATTTGTTTCTACCAAATATTGATGTGCAATTAAGTTATTCGTTAATTCATGTATAGGCCTATGCAGGCAATTTTGTCTGGTGTTTTTTATTAGTAATAAGTGTTTTAAATTGTTCATGTCTTGCATTTTTTTAAATTAAACTAAAAAAAAGAAGCTTAAGATATACATATTATGTGATACATAGGAGTCTAGGAGTCTAGCTTGGATATGCATATATAAATATTTAATTTCATATATAGGGCCTATTTATGTATTTATTCCTTGGTGTTTGCTGTATATGCATATATATATATGTGTAATTGTCCTGTTTAATTGGAAAAGTTCAATTTCAAGTTTGATAACAATAAATGCCCCCTTTTTTTAAAAAAAACAAACAAAAAAACAAAACCAAACCTGCCTCGATATTTATGTATCTTTTGTTAAAAAAGAAAATTAAACTAGACAAGGAAGGTGTATGTTTTACTATGATTTTCTTAAAACAATATCGGTCACCAAGTCCAACAATAATAAATACTGAATATAAGAGTAAAATGTTTTAACCCTCAATATGCATTTGGAATGTTTGTTTTATTCTGTTGTAATATTAAAAGGTTGGAAAAGCAATAAATGACTGAAGATTCTTTTTTTTTTTCAAAGTTTCCAATTTTTACCCAAATTTCGTTTCGCCTTTTTTGCCCGAGAGTTCTAAATTTGAACGTTGACCGATATTTAGAGTGTCATGACGGCGACAAGGCAACTTGACAGGTGGAGACGTATTTTTTTAACAGCCTCTTGTGTCGCTCATACTGGAGCATGGTGTGTTTACATTGTCTGAAAACTTCAGCTGAAAATATTGAGTCGTTTGGACGTCAACTTCAACACTGCTTATCCGGACACGTAACCCTTTTAAGATTTCGGGTCATTTTTTTCATTGGGTGACTTATAATCGATTTACGTTTCTTGAGAGGTCCATACAGTGAATGACCCATGTACTGTACTTGATAACAAAAGGTAAATTTTACCTAAATATTATTTTTATAGAAAAAAGTCTGGTTTTATCCAAAAACTGTATAATACAAAGGTCTCCATTTCCAGATGCAGGCTGTCAGGTTTAAGTTATTTACAAGCGTATCACAAATATCGGCCTTAGATAATGGGTTTTAAATGATTTTAACACAAAATTAAGCAGTTTTATTCCCCAAAAAGTTATCGGGATTGGCCCTTTAAAGGCCTACATTCAGAGCTGGACTAGTGCAAACCATATCACGTTCGATGTTGTTTTCAATTTTAACACTCCTCCAAACCATTCAACCTGACGAAATGCAAGCCGTTTATGTCAATATAATGATCCCTATCAGGTGCAAAACTCTAAATTTGATCGACAGTTCATGATTAATATGTAGAGCAACAATAAAGTAGCGGTCTTTCGTCTTAATAATAGAAATAAGACACAACAGAATTAACAAATAAAGATTATACATTGTCTTAAATTAGAATTTATATGAATAGAAGTTAAAAATTAAACCCAATTTTATTTCATCTTCGTACTTTTTTTGTGTAACTTGTCGGATGGGTGGTTGGGTGGCTAAATGGGTAGCGTGCGCGCGCTGTATCATAAAGTCTGTCATTGAGTTAATTGGCGAGGTTACGATTCCCGGTTGTACGTGACAAGGAGTAGGGTCGCCTGTCCAACCTCGTGGGTTTTCTCCGGGTCCTCCGGTTTCCTCCCACTTCTAAAGACTCCTAAAGCAAACAAGCGAATTATAGAAATACAATTAAACCATATAAATGGGGAAATTTAAAGAACCCTGTCATATTTTAGGAAATATATAAGACGATAAGATTAAGTTAAGTTGATTTTGGAATAAAAGTATTATGAAATAAGTTCGAAAAATGGTTTTCCCAGCACTGAGTAGAAATACAGTCATTTTCATCTTTTACTTCAGGATTATCGTTTACAAGGGAATTAAGAAGCTTCCAATACTCTTTAGGATTGCGCGATTCTAACCCATCAAGTTGAAATAAAATGTCATTTTTCGCCTGTCTACATTTAAATTTAGTTTCTTTTTTGTAATCCTTTTTTTACAGATCGTGCGTGGGCACTATTTGGATTCGCAATGAGATTACGACGTGCTGACATCATGTCCCGTTTAAGTCGCTAGCAGTCTTTGTCAAACCATTTATTCTTAAGCCAGGCTGACACTTGCACTATTCCGTGGCACGCATTGGGAGAGACAGAGAGAGGGAGAGAGAGAAATGGGGTTTAACGTCCACTCAACACAACTAGGTCATTTCGGTACTAACATAGGGTTTATTTTTTTATTTCAATAATTCGCTTGCGCGTAGGAGTCTTTAACAGTGGGAGGAAACCGGAGTGCCCGGAGGAAACCCATAAGGTTGAGAAGGCGCCCCTATCTCCATGCCACATACGCTCACACCAGGGCTCGAAACCACAGCCGCAAGCCAATTAGAGGTCGAATCGCGGCACTCTAGACCACTAGGCCACCCTCCCCCCCCCCCCCCCCAATGAAGAAGACGTTTTTGGTCTAAATAATAGAAATAAGATGAAATGTAAATAGAATTTACACTAAACAATTAAAGAAATTGGATTAAGTTAAAACTCACATGAACAGAGATTAGAAATTAGACGATAGCACGTTCGAATTTTAAATTTAATATAGCGCCACGAGACATACTAGACTAGTGACCTACTATTATATTCAGGGGAGGGCGTCTGTTACGTGCACGACAATGTGTACACGAGACCGCGGTTTTACGTACCATACGAACGACTATACCTTGTCCCTTGCCAGGCACGATGTCCCCCTCCACTGTGCTATGACAGTTGTACTACATCCTACTTTTAAATCTGTCAAGATTTTTTACGTGCCTGCCAATATGTGTGGAGGGACCTCGTTTTTTACCAATCCGAACGATTAACTAAGGTGATGTGTTAATATCTAATATTTCAAATTATGGGGAAAAAAACAATTTTATTGAGGTGCGTGGGATATCAGAGAGTCTTCATTACTATGACGACTAGTGCATTACGACATGCGTATGTTTTGTGATAGTGGTGCTCAGCGTAGGACGAAACACCGAGCTCTGTGGTTCGACCTTCCTCGAATTCAGCCAACACCCCAATTTGTTTTACAGAGTTAAGTCACATTCGTCTTTTTCTCTGTCCAAGATGACTGACTTTTGAAAGGCCATACCACTATATTTCTATGGTTGACGTCACATCTTAATGTTTACCAACAAATTAAGATGGCGTCGATAACGCCAAAAAATGTTACTTCTGTATCTATTTACGCTAAATATGGAAAATTTGTTTATCCAGATATACTTCAAACACCTTTATTTATTTTTCTTATACTTCAACAAAAATGTTTTAGAATTTAATTTGTCGGAGAAAAAAGTTAACATTTCTAAGTCATTAAGCCCCGTCGACGTCATCCTTATCAGTGATACTAGCGGCCAAGCGAATATTCACTGCGGGTCAGTGTGCCAACACCCCTGAAGCAATTGAGCCGGAAAATGCATAGGAACTGTCTAGGTCAACACAAAGCTCGGTGTTTCGTCATATCCGAAGAACTTGATACTGTTCCTCGACAGGTCCATGCACCACTGACAAAGAGAAACCACGCTGGACAATGTCGATGAACTTTAAATACTGGGATAGAAACAGGGAACGCCTAGCAGACAGCTGACACAATAATACTTGAATATGATATCATACACTGGCTATTATCACTTATTTACTGAGATGGGGGGGGGGGTTTGCAATTACTGTACAGCACAGTGGACGCTTACGGCTGGTCCCTGGACCCATTCACTTGATTTGATAAGAATGAATGAATGAAATGTGGTTTAACGTCCTACGCTTAAGCACCTAACCTGGGCTAATTGAAGACGGGCATACGCCACAGTGTGCAATGAGGGAAATTTTGCCCGGGCAGCGGCGCTACGGCCTACTCTTATATCGAATTCCAACTGCCAAGCGATCTTTTACGTGCACTCCAATTTGTACACGGGACCTCGGTTTTTCGTCCCATCCGAACGACTACTTGATTTGATAATTGTTTATTTTTGCAATGTCTATTTTCTGTCTTGTCCGCAGGTTTATCTTGTAGATTTTTGTTTCGTGTTTTATCTTTTGCTGTCATGGCTGTTTAGTCATATAACTATTTATATATTATTACCCACGCATACCCTACTTTAAAATTGCGCACTCTTCAAGGTCGCTATCAACCTCACTGTCTTAGTTCAATGACAATAACCGAAGAGAAAGAAAATAGAGGTCATGAACGCCATGTTGACGCACTCTTGTGTCTCCTCGAATTCAAAAAGTTGAATAGAATTTCTATAGATAGGTGATGACAGACCTGTAAAAACATGTGATGCTTTTACAAATATTAGCTGTGTCATTTACCAGGCCGTTCTACTTGGCTACACATGGACACCTACAACATGTGGTGGGAGGGGGTGGTGGTAATGCAGTGGGCTACGGTCAAGGGTTCTTTTACGTACACACATATGTGTATCATATTTCGGCGTTTCATCCCAGCAACTAGACACCTTTCTTTGTCAGGCCCTCCGTCCTGCACCACTGACGAGGAGAAAAAACGCCCTGGTAGAACACAGATAGTAGTGTATAATTATATAGTTGTTCTCCAATCGTTGTCTCATTCCATTAACATAACTAAATTTCATTTTGACATTCCGGTAGCTTTAGCATTAAAATAGTTCCAACACTACGTAAATCCATATTACAAATTGTTTGTCTTTTATCAACAAATTAACACGTTATCGGTGCATCCATCGCACAAAATAATATTCCGCCAGGACAGAAGAGCTGGGTTATCAGGGCACAGGGGGAGGAATTAGCAGGGCTCAAGGACAAAGTCATCATAGTATCTATACACTAAATATTCCGCCAGGATAGAGGAGCTGAGAAGTTAAGACAGAAGAACTGAGTTATTATCGGAGCATCCCTACAGTAACTATTTAGCCAGGGCACGGGAAATCCCCCGCACTAACTATTCTACCAGGGCACAAGAAAGGACATCCTTGCACTAACTAGTCAACCAGAGCACCAGAGCTGAGTTATAAGGGCAATCCCACACTAACTGGGCAACAAAAAGTGAGTTATCGGGAAATCCCAGCACTAACTATTTAACCAAGATACAAGAAGTGAGTCATCGGGACATCCCAGCACTAACCAGGGCACAATAAGCGAGTTGTCTACTTCAATTCATTCAATGTTTTACTCGAGTGACATCTACTATAAATACTACGGTATTTGTTGATTCAACTCAGCTACAGTCAATAATATATAGAGGGTACGACTAGTAGCTTTTTAAATATACGCGTGTCCTCTTCTTAATAAATACATCCAGCATTAAATATGTGTTACTCAGGTGGTTTGGTACCCGAGTGGTTAGCATGTGTGCGCTGTATCACAAGGTCTGTGATTCAGTCTGCTGGCGTGGTTTCCACTCCCGGGTTGTACGCGACAAAGAGTAGGTCGCCTGTCCAACCTCGTGGGTTTTCCCCGGTTTCCCATATTTCCTCTCACTGCAAGCAAATTATTAAAATAAAATTGAACCATATATTATTCCCGAAATGACCTAGCTGGTGTCGAGTGAATATGACGTGTATATAAATGAAATGGGGTTTAACGTCCTACTGTTCTGCTCTAACTGGGCTAATGAAGACACGGGTACACAATATAGTGTGCTATGAAGGCTATTTTGCGAGGACAGCGGTAGTATAGCCTACTCTTACAACTGTCAAGGGTTCTTTTACGAGTTGTACGCCAATGTGTAACGGGACCGCGGTGTTTCTTTCCATCTGATCGACTATACGTTTTCCTGTCCGCTTCCCTTTATTGCACCACTGACAAGGGAGGACCTCGCCCGAAAAATCTGATAAAATGTTTCTGCTAATACAGCGATCAAACATCGAATCTGCATCACTGTGGTTCACAATTTATTGTGAAATTGGGAAACTGTCCTTTTGGCCGAATGGTTAGCGCGTGCACGTTGTATCATAAGGTTTAAAATCCCTGGTTGCACGTGACAAGGAGCAGGGTCGCCTGTCCAACCTCGTGGATTTTCTCCGGGTCCTCTGGTATAATCCCACCCCTTAAGACCCCTACACGCAAGCAATTTATTGGAAAAAAATTAAGCCCTCTTTCTCCCTATCTCTCTCTCTTAAAGTACAAATGACGATGAGGCTTTTTAACAAACATGCCAGATGATGAATGATCGAGTAACCACTTAAAGGAGTGTGTTTATTTAACCAGGTACCAGACCACTTTATATATTATATTCAGTTAGAACACCCCACAGTGGATAGACACGAGATATTCTTTAAATAATATTAGATGGGGAACTTGACCCATTTTGTGAAAATGAAAAATAAATGGATCGTGAGATGTAATGAAAGTGGCTATTGGAATAACAGTTCAAGCTTTAAATGTCACGTGACAAGATCAATCAATACATTGTATATAATTACGTCTATTGCGAAATCTGTATAAATAAAATGAAAGTCTGTCTGAGTGTTTTTCTGTCTCTCTGTCCGTCTGTCTGCCTGTTCGCCCACTCCATTCATCGTCCCCCTCCAAAATATGTGATATCAAATAAACCAGCATGACCCGTTGTATCATTGGGTCTGTCAGTGAGTCAACTGGTGTGGTTTCGATTAAACGCTTGTACATGACAAGGAGAAGGTGCGCCTGACCAACCTCGTGGTTTTTCTCCGGGTCTTCCGGTTCCCTCCCATTGCTGTAGACCCCTACGCGCAAGCGAATTATTGAAATAAAATTGAACCATATGTCCGTTATGTTAGACTATGGTGTTGATATGCGATGATGTTATGTTATGATCTTTATGTTAGACTGTTGTCTTCCTTTCTTTCTCTGTATTATCATTGTATTAACTTGTTTTTAATGGGGATTACGTCCTACTGTTCCGCTCCTAAACTGGGCTGATGAAGACAGGCATATAGTGTGCTATTGGGGACATTTTGACCGGGTAGCGGCGCTACAGGCTACTTTTATGTCGAATTACAACTGTCAAGGGATCTTTGACGTGCACGCCATTGTGTACACGGGACCTAGGTTTTTCGTCCCATTTGAACGAATAGACAGTTGTCCTTATCGAACCCTCTGTCCTGCATCACTGACAAGGGGAAACCACGCCAGAACATTTCACAGGTTTGTATTTAATTGACCAGACTTGGGTTGGACATTATATTACATCTATTTGGTGTATTCCCATTTCGTCTTAGCTGTAAGGGATTGGTGAGCCGCCGAATGGTTAACGCCTGTGCTTTTGATCATAAGCTCTGCTATTACTATTAAGTGGAATAGCGTCTATCTCTCTCGTAGTTGTAAAGTGCAAAACTTGCAAAACAGGTTTTAGGTTAAATAGATAGATTTTATTTGATCAACACGCGTTGGTAAAACAAGTCAATTTAAATAGTTTTGTTCATTCTTTCTTTTTTTAGAATTCATTTGAATGGCGGGCAAAGAATTTGGTTGACAAAGAATAATAATACACAGTAAACTGCCTTTACTTTGACCTTAAAGGGATTGTTCTACTTATGTCGTAACTGTATTACTATTAGTGTTGTATTAGGAAAAAGTACATGTACATCTGACCTCACATCGACATAATTGCACTAGCTATAAAAATAATTTTGACGAATGAATCATGTGAATCATAGTAAGAATTGGGTTGAGTCGTGCCTCAATGACGCAGGGAACGCTATGGGGTTTAATATCCACTCAAAACAAATTAATTCATTTCGAGACTAATATATGGTTCAATATTATTTCCAAAAATCGCCAGCATTTAGGGGAAACCGGAGGACCCGTCGAAAACGCAAGGGATTGGCCCTTCCCCTTCCCCTTGTTACGTCCAAGCCTTGATTCGAAACCACATCACATCAATCATTGACAGATCTCGTGATAAATCGCGCACGCATTAATAAAACAATGGATTGTAAACAATTCCTTCACGTATTACACTCGTATCTCTTAGGTAATCCAATGGAATCTATCCAGGATGGGGTTTGCGTGGTCGAATGGTTTACACTCGTCAAGTGGCACGGTTTCGATTCCTTTTTTGT
The DNA here is from genome assembly GCA_917208275.1 of Patella pellucida. Taxonomy (NCBI): domain Eukaryota; kingdom Metazoa; phylum Mollusca; class Gastropoda; family Patellidae; genus Patella; species Patella pellucida. Next base: position 54,384,621 of record OU795043.1, read on the forward strand.
ACGTGACAAGGAGACTGAACTAAATGTTAGTCCTGATATGACCTAGCTTCTGTAAAGTGTACGTTAAATACCATATATCTCTCTCTTCTCTCTCTCTCCCTCTCTCTCTCTCCCCCCTCTCTCTTCTCTCTCACTCTTAAAGGAGCTAAATCGCTAACATTTGGGATCCAAAAATTGACAAAAGTGGGTCGAAACTCATATAATACTGTAATATGAATGTATATAAACTGATTTACATTAAATGCTTTCCGTTTTACTCCAATTTCAAATCAGTTATGTTTGGCGAAACAAGCCATTCAGTCTCAACCCAGTGCATTTTTTTTAGCGCCTGGTTATTCCAGTCCACATATGCAGTGTGATACAGTGCAATGTGTCTAGCCTCGTCCCTCGAGTCTCTCAATAAAACTAGGACTGGAGCGCAATATGGTACACGATTCGTGTACCAATGTTAGAAAAAATTTTTTATCTTAAATATCGGATATCAGAAGCTCATCTTTTCCTGGTAAGTTTACATCATCAATGTTGATTTAAATTGACCAATAATTCGTGTTTTCGATGTCGAAGATTTTGGAGGATTTTGAGTTACGGACTTAGGTCCTTTAAGTCACTGATATTTTTTTGATTTAATTTTACAAATACGTGTCGATATGTGCAGTAGATTCTATAGTATTCGCTGGAACCTCTCAGTGCAGAAAAACAGAACATCGATCTGATACAGGTTTACACCACCGCCACGTTTACACAGATTTATATTCTAGACCGCACCCTTATCATAGCTACAAGTCTCCTCTATATCCACATAAACAAATACTCACTCACAAAGCTTCCCCAATCTTTCTCTCTCCAATATACCTGTTATTTATTTAATCTATTCTGGCATACAAAAGTAATTATACAATGGCTTTGTGATACGAAACAAAAATAGGTTTATAAGCTAACAATTGACAATTTAAAATAAAGCAGACTTGTTTTTTTATCTTATACATTGGCTGTGTTTTTTTTACCCATTTTATTGTGGGGTGGGGTGGGTCTGATTAGACAGATATTCTGTTGAGAATAATTCTTGTGAAATCCTCAGTTTCAGGAAGAGGTCCATGAATTACTATGGAAGTTGATAAGTACGTTATCTTCCATTCTTGTCTTAGAGACGTAAAACATTTATCGTTGTAAGAGAGGAGATCACGGTGGCTAAGTGGATAAGGCGCTGGTTCGCTAGCCTGGAGGTCGGGTGTTCGATCCCTGCATTGGCCGAGAAAGTTCATCTCGATTTTCCGACGTGATTTCCCCTTGTCAGTGGTGCAGAAGGAGGCAGGGCTGTTTGATATAAGAGTAGGCCGTAGCACACTGTATGGCGTATGCCCGTCTTCAAGTGCATAACAGTAGGACGTTAAACCCCATTTCATTCATTCAGTCTTGTTAGAGACGTAAAACCATGATGGGGCGAGTTTGTTGATTCAAGACGGGGCAGAATGGGTACTTACCGGTTTCAATAAATTGTCATGTTAATGAATATGGCAATGTCTTCCATGACCCATGTCCAACCGCACCTAATTACAAGCCCATACATTTCTATATTAATGACTATGTTTTACTCCACAGTACCACAACAATCTCGTCCAAACCCCATTATCGCCCTGTGCGTATGTCCAACATTTCTAAACGCCCCCAAACCCATACGAAACTAACGCTGGTCCATACTAAACTTGACTGTCTGTTTACAGTTAGCTCAGCTTGAGAACAGACACTAAGCTAGTTGACCGACATTTTAATTCCCCCGCATCGACGAATTTAGTATTTATGAATCGTATAAAACGGGACTGGAAAAGCATAAAGAAATAGTATACCGGTTTTTAAACATGGTGGATATTCTGAACAGAGGTCTGTGCTCCAAGTCGATAGTTCTCAATATGTAGAATGTCTCAAACCTTGTCGCTATACACATCATTGTATATTGTACATGGCATACAGTGTGCTACGGACATTTCGAATTCCATCTAACAAGAGTTCTTTAAAGTGCAGGCAAATGTGTACATGGGCCCTCAGTTTGTCGAACCACCCGAATGATTATAAGTTCTCCCTTGCCAGCGCCGCCCCACTGCATGGCATACGGTGTGCTACGGGAGGAATTCCACCCGGACATCGGCACTGCAGCCTACTCTTATTTCGAATTCCACTAACAAGAGTTCTTGAAAGTGCAGGCAAATGTGTACATAGGCCCTCAGTTTGTCGAACCACCCGAACGATTATAAGTTCTCCTTTACCAGCGCCGCCCCATCGCTTTTCTGCACCGCTGATAAGGGGGCACCCAGCCGGAAAATCAAGAAAAAGACTTCCTCGGCCAATATCGAGAGAGAAAACGCGACCTCCAGGGTAGCAAGCCAACGTATTTTTTTCCTTTTTATTTGATAACATCATAAAGAATGTACATATAAAATAATTAAACATTAAAATATCACGGATATACATCAATTACACTTTCATCACTAATTTTAATAAATTGGCACCGAATTAGAAATACATATAGCGTAATCTATCAGGGTAGAGAGAGAGAGAGAGAGAGAGAGAGAGAGAGAGAGAGAGAGAGAGAGAGAGAGAGAGAGAGAAACGGGGTTTAACGTCCACTCGACACAAACTAGGTCATTTAGGGACTAACATATGGATCAATTTTATTTCATAATTCGCTTGCGCCTTGGGGTGTTTTTTTTTTGTTTTGTTTTTTTGGGGGGGTGGGGGGGGTGTTGAGCAGTAGGATACAGTATGATACACCGCGCACGTGCTAACCATTCGATCAGGAATGACCTGGTCATGTGATCAGGAATGACCTGGTCATGTGATCTTCGATCTGTCTTACTTGAAGTATGTACTGATAACAAATCGGACATACACCATAATGGCCACACTCCATATACAGGTGTCATACAACATGGCGACGTGTGTTATACGATTAATCAACCAAACTTTTCACTCTAAACCGCCTGATTCTACTTCTTACTCGAGGGGTTCTTATATTTATCAACGTCTTACCATTTTCCACCAACCGGGCTGTTACAGGAAACATCTTGCACAACACAGGGGGATGGGGTGTCCGCAGACGGGGGTGCACACGGGGGGGGGGTAACTCTTCCCATAGAGTAGATGTGTGTCCAACTGTCCAAAGCTTTGTTACCTTCACGTCAATCAGCGGACCTCGGTTTTTTTGTCCTATCCGAACGATAATGCGCTTTACCCTATCCGACATCATAAACCAGGGAATCGAACCTAATACGTCATGGCCACCGATACTACAAACTTTAGTTGTACTATTGTATTTAAACAGTATGTGACCCTTCTGATGCCCCTGTCTAACAAGTAGCTCAGCCTTCTGATATCTAAATCCAAACAACCACAATGGAAACAGAACGTATATCCTGCCTTTCGTTAAAGACCCCTGGTTACTCGATATAAAAGTAGACCGTTACGCCTCTGCCTGTTCAAAATTTTCCTAAAGGTACATTGTATGGGGTATGCCCTGTAGGAGCAGGACAATAGGACGTTAAACCTCATTTCATTTTATGTTAAACTCAAAAGTATTATCTTGACGGGCCCGTAAATATTTTGCACTTAAAGGGTCAATACCACTCTTGCTGGCTTGACAGGTCCAGAAAAAAATAGCCTTATTCTAACTGCTAGATGTTTAAGTGTCCTACCTTTTGTGTAATTTATCCATTACATCCTATTTTACTTGTCCAGATGGTTCGAAAATATGTTTCAATCCAAGTTGCATTTGAAAGTGTTTACGTAAAAGCTTTTCAAACCATGTTTCTACCATGTAGTTGAATTTTTCCATTTTTTTTAATTTGGTGTTTTAAGATAAAATTTGTATCACCAATTAATTGAAATATTGTAAAATAGTACAATTTGTTGACCAGAATAAAGATTTGGGCATATTATTCAGTCGCAACAAGAGTGGTATTGGGCCTTTAAGGAACAACTGAATTTGTTGGACAACGTTTTGATAATCCGTTAGCAAATACAGGGTCAAGACCTTGAATAGTTTCTGCCTTTATAAAAACACGAATGTGCTCTACTAAACATAGAAAATATTCGTCATCGATTTATTAATTAGACAGATTTCGCCATGTCATATTGTAAATAATAGCCTTTAGAACTGGCTTGGGTATAAATACTGCCAAGATTTAGGCTTTAGTCACTAGGAGTGTGTCCACGATATTAATCTCTCCAGCATAGTAAGTTCATACTGTAACTCTATAGGTAAATATATTTATTTAAGTATAGGTGCATGAAACGGGGTCTGTCGCGGTTCGTCGCTATCCGTCCATGATCAACTATGTACTTACTTTACTACATAGATAGCAAACTGTAATTCGCACTAACACTTATCCATGGCGACAAGCAAATTTGTTATTTGACCTGATTTTTTTATTTTACCGGGAATTTTTTTTTGGATTTTTTTGGGGTTTTTTAAATTTTATTTCCATGGTTTCTGGAAATTGAGCTTGCTTATTGTCGTTGTTGATCAAATACTGCCTTAATTACTGAATGTATAATTCTATTTAATTCTCGCCAAAAACATTATTATACCGATATACACATTATTTAATTGTTTTGTTTGTTTTAAAGAAATGTTTATTTTAAAAGTTTCTGCCGACATGCACAATTTTTATTGAACTTGATAATTGTTGAGTTATTTTGAAATTTAATTTTAAACGTTTGTCGGATTTTTTCTGTATTTCTTAATTATGATAAAAGTTGTTTTTATTGAACAATTTTGTTTAAAAACTGCTGTTGGCATGCACAATTTTTATTTAACCTGATAATTTTTCGGGATTATTGGGGTTTAAGTTTTTGGGGATTATTGGGGGGGGGGGGTGATATTGCCGACATCATTTTTTGAACTAATCATTCTTTCTTATTTAAAGTTCATCAGAATTATTTTTTATTGTTTTGAGTTTCCATTATTTCTTTTGGCTAATTCGGCGTCTATTTTTGTTATGAGTTCATAAATATAAAACCTTAATCCGTGTTTCTTGAAGTTTATTCTAGAACAAAACAAAAATTCGATTCGTTTTCTTGTTTGACGTTAAGCTAACGATGTAGCCCGTTGAATAAAGCTTAATTCTAACGCTGGTAAGAATTAAAGTAAAGAGATTTATGCTAGGTTAATTCAAAAGTGCATGATGAAAAGGCTAATCTGCCTAACGCAGGTTTTTATTCTGGCCTCAAATGTTGTATAAATCATTAATTAGACAAGTATTTATTAACATAACAAGGCCATAATTAACTCTCTAGATCATCGGATGCTCGCGATTTTCAATTGATTGAAACAAGATCGTCGTTTAATAATTTAAAACTGGATAATGGGAACTCTGTTTACTATCGTATAAACTACAGCAAAGACAATCGACCACCGCCAATTAGCATCTCATTTTTTAAAAATCAAACAAATAAATTTAGTCCTTTGATATTAATTCGTGGATATTTTATATGTAATCAAAATAAATAATGATGGAAAACAATATCACGCAGACGGATATTTGAGTTTATTTGCAGCATTAATTAAAGGCTGTTGATTGCCAGATCCTAAATCACTGACAAGGGAAAATTGCTGGAAAATACCTATAAACAATCTCTGTCTATATCGAGATCGAATACTGGACCTGCAGATATGAAGGGTTTCGCTCCGGGTGTCCTGTATATAAAAACGAGTAAAGATAATTTGTCAGGTTATCATCTCTTCTTAGATTAATTGGATTGTCTTTAAATATACCCATGAGCACCTCAACTTTTGTACAAACAATTTTCTGTTGGTGTACAAATTATTTATCTGTGATTAACACTGTATTCTATATTGAGGTGTGACGTTAAATTTTTTCAATAACATTGAATTTAGTTCAAAAATAGATCATGAAAAATTAATATTAAATTGATAATTTTATTCAAATTACATTATTCTGAGCGACGTTACGACTGATTGAAGTTTTGTCATAGATTGTTTATTATCGCGTCCGGTTACCTCCCACTGCTAAAGACCCCTACGCGCAAGCGAATTATTGAAATAAAATTAAACCATATGAAATGACCTAGTTGTGTTGAGTGAACGTTAAACCCCATTTCGGAGGAAGTGGGACCTTGAACAATAATTAGAAGAATATATACTGTAGGTGACACATTTCAAACTATTTCATCTACAACGGCATCTTGAGTGAGAGGCATTAGTCGACTTCGTCCCAATGCCAACGACTGACATGCAGTTTCCCATGTGTGAGTTTTGAGTATTTTTTCCCTTTCAGAATCGAAATGTTTTTTAAATTAGCTCTCTCAGCTTGCGTGGTGGCAGTTGCTCTGTCCCAGGAATGGGGTGAAGAGAAGAAGAAAATGGACGGCGGTATGTCCGAATATGAAAAATGGTCCATGGCCGAGAAGAAAGAGAAATATGAAAAGTACCAAAAATACAAGGAATTTGAAATGTTCAAAGCTAAATTGGCTAAAATGCATGAAATGGAGAAGAAAAAGGCGTTGTATGAAGAATTCCTGGAGTACAAGAAACACAAGGAACAGAAAAACGAGAAATATGAGGAGGAGGATAAGGAAGATGATGTCGAGAGCAAGAAAAAAGAAATGATGGAACACGCAGAAAAATTCAAACATGTGATCAAAAGCTTCCACGAGGGCAACGAAAAGATGGCAATGATGGTTACCAAATCTTTCCTCGAAATGTGTAAATGCAAGAATGACATGGGTATGGAGTTGATGAAAATGCTGAAGAAGGAAGACGGTGATCAGGAATCGGGTATGGAAGACATGTTCGAAGGTGAAGCGGCTTGTAGTAATGATGTTCCACCGTGTCAAAGTCTGTATTTTCAATTTCCTCTGTGTTATTTATATAGCACAATTCCCACAACAACTACACCACGAGCTGATGCCATCTATTCCCAGAGATCATTCCAGGTGGAACCTGCAGGTAACTATGGCTACACTTCTAACTCTGGGTAGGCCATCTCTATGGTTGTCCTTTATAAGGGTCATCTGTAATGGTAATTAAAGGGAGAAAAGGGACGGAGGGTGGGATGGGTGTACACTTCAAATCCTATGACTTTGTCGAAAAGCTCTTGTTACCAAGATGACACAGAGATAAATGTGGGCTAACAAATGGTGCAATTTCATTTCAATAATTCACTTGTTGGAGTAGCTGAAATAAACCCACGTGATGGATCAGGCGACCCGCGTCCTGTTTCACATACATGCTCTTTGTCCTGCACCACTGATAAGGGGTGACCACGCTACAAAGTCATAATGAATCTTCTCGGTCGATTAATTATGAATATGTAGATTTCATTTGAATTGACACATTACTGTTTCAGTTGTCAGTTCGTCTGTGCTAGAGCCATCAACATCTCCAACAGTAAGTCTATCATCAACAGTAAGTTCATCATCAACACTTGAGAGTTCGTCATCGACGGCTGTCAGTTCGTCTGTGCTAGAGTCTACATCCTCAAAACTAAGTTCATCATCCATAATTGCGAGTTCGTCTGTGCTAGAATCGTTGACATCCCCAACAGAAAGTTCATCAACAGTTGCGAGTTCGTCTGTGGTAGAGTCCTCAACATCCCCAACTGTAAGTTCATCATCAACAGTTGCGAGTTCCTCTCTTTTAGAGTCGTCGACATCCCCAACAGCAAGTTTATCATCCACATTTGCGAGTTTGTCTGTGCTAGAGTCGTCAACATCCCCAAGAGAAAGTTCATCATCCACATTTGCGGGTTCGTCTGTGCTAGAGTCGCTTACATCACCGACAGTTAGTTTATCATCAACAGTTGCGAGTTCGTCTGTGCTAGAGTCGTTGACCTCACCGACAAGTTTATCTTCAACAGTTGCGAGTTCGTCTGTGCTACCATCGTCAACATCAAGAATAGTAAGTTCATCAGCCACAGTTGTGAGTTCGTCGGTTCTAGAGTCATTGACATCCCTGACAGTAAGTTCATCATCAACAGTTGTGAGTTCGTCTGTGCTAGAGTCGTTGACATCATCGATAGTAAGTTCATCATCAACAGTTGTGAGTTCGTCTGTACTAGAGTTATCAACATTTCAAACAGTAAGTTCATCATCGCCTGGTGTCGGTTCGTCTGTGGTGGAGTCGTTAACATCCCCAACAATAAGTTCATCATCAGCAGTTACAGGTTCGTCTGTGCTAGAGTCATTGACATCACCGACAGTAAGTTCATCATCAAACGTTCTGAGTTCGTCTGTACTAGAGTCATCAACATCTCCAACAGTAAGTTCATCTATTCTCTTTTTTTTCCTTCTTTGTTTTTCAATAAATTGTAATATAATGTAATTGATTGTAATATAGTGTAATTGATTGTAATATAATATAATTGATTTTAATATAATGTAATTGATCTTAATATAGTGTTATTGATTGTAATATAATATAGTTGATTGTAATATATTGTAATGTAATTTATTGTAACCGGGAGAGGGGTTTATATAGGCTTTGCCTGTTCCCCTCAGTTTTCTGAATAAATATTGTTTATAAAAAAAAAGTTCATCATTATCGGTTGCGAGTCCTTGACATCATCGATAGTAAGTTCACCATCAACAGTTGTGAGTTTATCTGTGGTAGAGTCGTCAACATTCCCAACAGTAAGTTTATCATTAACGGTTGTGGGTTCGTCTGTGCTAGAGTCGTCAACATCCTCAACAGTAAGTGCATCATCAAAGGTTTTGAGTTCGTCTGTGAGTTAACCACCTCTGGTTCAGAGTTCGCCTGGGCTAGAGTCATCAACATTTCAAACAGTAAGTTCCTCATCGCCGGTAGAAGAATCGTCATCACACCTTGCTGAGTCATCAACCTCATCATTGATACCAACATCTAACGCAGGTGAGAATGAAATTACCTTTTCTATGAATACAATCACCATCAAGCTTTGTGCATGTCAGAAGTGGTTTCTACTGAAGCCTATCACTACCATTCATAATTTCTACTTTTTGCCCCTTCTAAACACGAACATCGAAAAGTAAACGTTACAACAAAATGTGAGGCGCGAACACGCTATACAAGCCAAAATCATCCCGAAAATAGGAAATTAAGAAATAACACACAACGGTAATAGGGCCCCTTGTTTTTTCCTCATTTTTTTTGTTTTTAATTTAGACTTGCATTTTGGCTTGTATACTCTCTGTCGACTTTCGACTTAGTCATATTTTAGTATTTATTGATGTCAGTAAGAAGGCGACAACACGCATACCAAGCCAAAATGTAAATTAGGAAAAAAACACACGCGCTACTACCGACACATCATTTTGCCTTGCTATGTCCTTTTTTCATATCCAATTCTCTGTGCCAAAAATACCCCCCCCCTGTCATATGTATAGCTAGATTAAACATACCACCTTACTCCTTTTATACGAAATTAGAGAAGCGAGCTTACTCATTATCACGTACAAACTGGTAGTTCAGCTATGATAGATGGCGAGTGTATGATGATGAACGAAGTCAAGACGTTTTTAGACGCGACATGCCTCATGATCAAAGTCCCCCTACATATTCGCACACCCGCAAAATGAATTTGGAGAACAACTGAAATGTTAGTCCATGTATGGTTTATGGTGTGTGGTATTTATGGTGTGTGGTAGTTTAGATAAAACAAAGTCTTCCACACGCCGTTCGGGCTATAAATGAATAAATTCTATGATTTTATTTTTATAGTTTCAAATTCGTCCATGCAAGTGACATCATCTTCTTCAACTACAGAACAATCATCCACACCAACTGCAGCATTCTCCCCATTAGTGTTACATTCCCTACCCACTTCACCAACTTCGTCAGTGGGAGCAGCCTCATCACCAGTTTCAGAATCATCCTCATCAGTTGAATTATTATCCACATTAGCTATATATTCATACGCAACAATGTTAGACTCCCCACCGCTTGAATCAACACCCGCATCTGTATCAGATTTAACAACCTCCGCACTGGTTGAAGTGTCACCTGAACGCGTTTTAACTACATCATCTGTGGAGATGTCATTATCGCTAGTAGCAGGTTCGATTGAAGGATCCTTCTCACCCATGTTAACGTCAACACTAATTGTGGCAGCAACCTCTCCAGACGATGCTTTATCACCAGCATATTTAGTCAGTGTGGAATTGTCACCAACTGTAGCATTCTCCTCATTAGATTCAACATCAACTTTATCAACAGTTAAAGCCTTATTTACAGCATCAGATTTAACACCATCCGCAATAGTTGAAGTGGCATCCGAACCCGTTTTAGCTTTATCATCAATGAATATGTTATCATCGTTAGTGGTAGGTTCGATTGAAGGGCCCTTCTTGCCAATGTTAACGTTCACAATAGTTTCGTCATCGAATGCAGCATTCTCATCATTAGTGTTAGATTCCACAACCTCATCATCAGTTACAGAATCGTCTTTATCGGTGACATCTTCACCAACAGGTGAAGGAATATCCACACCAGATGTTTCTTTATTCGCATCAATGTTAGATTCATCGCCGGTCGAATTCCCATCCGCATCACATTTGGCAACAACCTCACTAGTTGTAGTGCCATCCGAACCCGTTTTAGCTGCATCAGCAGCGGGGATGTCATCATCGCTAGTAACAGGTTCGATTGAAGGACCTTTGTCCCCCATCCTAACGTCAACACTAGTTGTGACACTAACCTCATTCGATGATGCTTTATCACCTTTATCTTTAGTCTCTGCTCCATCACCACCTGAAGTGTTATATTCAACAATGGTCACGTCGTCACCAGTAGTAACCTTAAAATCTGTATTAGTAGTACTTTCATCGACAGTTGAAGGATTAACATCAGTGTTAGATTCGTCACAGGTTGAAGTATCATCAGCATCAGCAGCATTTGAAACATCATCCGTATGGACTATAGCTTCCCCACAAGTGGAAGCATCTCTCCCGTTAGTGGAGGCTTCTGTTGAAGGATCATCTTTGACAGCTTCAATACAAGTTGTAGAACAAACCTCATCACAAATTGGAGCACCGACCTCATCGTCATTAACATCTTTATTAGGTGAGTTACCAACTACATCAGTGTTAGGCGAGCCACCAACATCATCAGCGTTTGGTTCATCAAAGGCTGAATCACCACCTTCATCAATGTTAGTTTCTGCACAATTTGATGTGTCGTCCACAATAGGGCAAGTTTCATCACCAGTTGGATCATCAGCTGAATCAACACAAATTGAAACTTTGCTTTCATCAGCGTTTGCTTCAGCTGAGATGAAAGCTTCATCTGCACCGGTGTTAGCGTCGTCATCGATTCAAGCTTCCACGGCACTAGTGTTAGCATCAACACCGATTCAAGCTTTATCTTCATCAGTTTTAGCTTTATCACCAGTTGAATCATCGGCAACTTTAGTAGTAGCTTTATCACTTATTCAGGCACGACCGCCATCAGTGCTGGCTTCATCGTCGATGGACACACAACACTTATCACTGTTAGCTTTGTCACAAGCTGTATCAGTATATGTATCAGTGTTGGCTTCATCATCGATTCCCGCATCAGTGATAGATCCATCAGTGATTCATACATCGCTTTCGTCGCTGTTAACTTCATCCCCACTTGAAGCATCGTCATCACTAAAAGACATACCAGTGCTAGCTTCATCACGTTTTAAAGTAACATCCATATCGGTTTTAACAACATCGAAACAAGTTGAAATATTGAATTCATCAGCGTTAGCTTCGTCATCGAATCCAACATCCCCCTTATCACTGATTCAAGCACAGGTTTCGTCCGTGTTAGTTCCATTAACGACTCAATCATTATCTGCTCCAGCGTTAGATTCATCTCAGATTGAAGCCTTAATTGCATCACCGTTAGCTTCTTCGTTGATTCGAGCATCATTTGCATCAGTGTCAGCTTCATCATTGATTCCAGCATCACTCTCATCGGCGTTAGCTTCAGCTCTAGTTGAGACATCGCTCACATCAGTACTAGTATCATCACGTTTTGAAGTAACATCCACGTCGATTTTGACGCCATTGGCCTTATCTTTATCTCCATTTGAAGCGTCGCCAACATCAGTTATTGAAACGTCAGAATTAGCTTCATCACTGATTGAATTATCACCCTCATCACTGATTCAAGTAACATCCACGTCGGTTTTGGCACCATCGGTGTTTTCTTCATATCAAGTCGAAGCACCGTCTTCATCAGTGTTAGCTGCGTCACCAATAAACCCATTATCTACGTCATTGTTAGCTTCGTCATCCATTCCAGCCTTATCTGCATCGGTGGTAGCATTATCACTGATTCAAAGATCATTCTCATCATTGATTCAAACATCACCCTCATCTGTATTAGATTTATCTCAACTTGAAGCATTACCCACATCAGTATTAGAGTTATCTCAACTTGAAGCATTACCCACATCAGTATTAGTTGCATCACTAATTGAAACACCACATTCATCAGTGCTAGATTGGTCAATGATTAAAATAACATCTGTATCGGATTTAGCTTCATCGCCGATTCAAACATCACACACGGATGTACTAGCTTTATCATTAATTGACGCACCGGATTCATCAGTGGTAACTCCACCATCATCGGTATTAGCTTCGGCTCCAATTGAGACTTCGTCCACACCAGCGCTAGTTTTATCACTGATTGAAGTCACATTCACTTCGGTTTTGACACCATCGGCCTTATCTTCATCTCCGATTGAAGCATCGCCTAATTCGGTGTTATCTTCACCACAAGTTGAAGTAGCGTCGTCATTAATGTTGGCTTCATCACCGCTAAACGCATTATCTACTTCAGTGTTAGCTTTGTCACCAATTCCAATCTTATCTGCGTTAGATTTATCACCACTTCAAACCGCCACGCCTACATCAATGTCAATTTCATCACTGATTGAAACACCGCCTTCATCAGTGCTAGATTCGTCAATGATTGAAAAAACATCTGCATCAGATTTTGCTTCATCACCGATTCAAGTATCCCACACGTCAGTACTAGCTTTATCATTAATTGACGCACCGGATTCATCAGTGGTTACTCCACCACCAGTAGAATCATCGACAACATTAGTTTTATCTTCATCATCAATTGAAGGACCTCTTTCACTAGTCTTATCTCCATCAATGATTGAAGTTGCAACGACATCAGTTTTAACTTCATCGTCAATTCAAGCTTCATCTGCACCACTGTTCGCTTCATCATCGATTCAACCGTTACCCCCAACCGTTCTAGATTCATCATTAATTGACACACCACCTTCATCAGTGTTAGCTTTGTCGTCAATTCAAGGTTCAACTGCACCATTGTCGATTCAGTCTTTATTATCATCAGTTATGGCTTCATCGCCAGTTGATTCCTTGGCCACATTGGCGACCTCAGCATCAGTGTTAGCTTCATCATTGATTCAAGCATCACTTGCATCTGGGTCCGCTTCACCCACACTTCAAGCATCGCCAACACCAGTGTCAGTTTCACCAATAACTGAAACATCAGTGCTAGTTTCATCGCTCACGGACACATCGGTTCTAGTTTCATCATTAATTGAAACATCAATGCCATATACTCCACTGGTTGAAGTAATATCCACATCGTTTTTATCATCACTGGTGTTAATTTCGTCACAAGAAGAAACATCGCCTTTATCAGTGGTACCTTCGTCACCGAATCCAACATCGCCGGCCTTAACTCGGTTAGCGTCATCACAAGTTGGAGCCTCGTCGTCGTCAGTGTTCATATCAACACTGATCGAGGCAAAAACTACGTCCCCACCGATTCCAATAGTAGTAGCATCCGTGTTGCCTTCATCATTGATCCCAGCATCCCTCTCATCGGCGTTAGCTTCAGGTCCAGTTGAGACATCGCTTACACCAGTGCTAGTTTCATCACTGGTTGAAGTAACCTTGGCTTTTACATCATCGGCCTTATATTTATCTCCACTTAAAGCATCGCCAACACCAGTAATTGAAACGTCAGTGTTAGCTTCATCAAAAATTGAAACACCTATGATAGTTTCATCACTTATTGAATTACTATCCTCATCACTGATTGAAGTAACATCCACATCGGTTTTGACACCATCGGTATTTTCTTCATCACAAGTTGAAGCATCGTCTTCATCAGTGCTAGCTTCATCACCGACAAACGCATTATCTACATCAATTCCAGCCGTATCTGCCTCGGTGTTAGCTTCATCATTAATTCAAGCTTCTCTCTCATCTGCGTTAGATGTATCTCCAATTGAAGCATCACCCACATTACTAGTCGAGGCACAGTCGTCATCACTTATTGACGTACATCCGCCATCGGTCGTAACATCATCACCGTTTGGAGTACAACCGTTATCAGTGTTAGCATCATCGCCAATTCACTTATTATCTGGATCAGTGTTAGCTTCGTCAGTGTTAGCTTCATCATTGATTCAAGCATCACTTTCATCGGGGTACGCTTCATCTCTAGTTGAAGCATCGCCGACAATAATTGAAACATCTGACGCATCAGATCAAGTTTCATCATCAATTGAAACACCAGTGCTAGCTTCGTCACTACTCGAAACATCAATGCTACATACATCTCTAGTTGAATCAGTATCCACATCCTTTTTATCATCATCGGTGTTTGTTTCGTCACAAGCTGCAACACCGCCCACAACAGTGTTTGCTTTAACACCGAACCCAACATCTACGCCCATAACACGGTTAGCTTCATCACAAGCAGAAGCCTCACCGTCGTCAGTGTTTACGTCTACACTGATTCAAGCACAAACTACGTCAGAATTAGTTTCACCAACAATTCCAATATCAGTGTTAGCTTTATCTCAAATTAAAGCATTGTCTTCATCACGGTTAGCTTTATTACCGAATCCAATATTATCAATATCAGATTCATCCCTGGTTCGAGAATCATCCATACCCGTGCTAGATTCGCCACAAGCATCATCCACATCCGTGCAAGATTCATCGACCACACCACCAATCGAAGAACCACTTGTATCGGTGTTAGCTACATCACCGGTTGAATCATCATCCTCATCAATGTTTTTTTCAGCACAAGTTGACGTGTCATCACAACCTTCTTCACGGTTAGCTCCATCACCAGTTCACACATTATCTGTACCAGTGTTGGTTTCATCACCGATTTTAGCATCAGTGTTAGCTTCTTCATTGATTCAAGCATCAGTTTCATCGGTGTTAGCTTCATCTCAACTGGAAGTCTCGCCAATATCAATGCCAGTTTCATCATTAATTGAAACGTCAGTGCACGTTTCGTCACTCCATGAAACATCGGTGCTAGCTTTATCACTGATTGACGTAACACCCACGTCGATTTTAACATCACCCGTGTTAGTTGTATCACATGTTGATGCATTAACGTCATCAGTGTTAGGTTCATCCCCGAATCCAACATCATCTGCATCGGTCTTAGCTTCATCACCTATGCAAGTCACATCGGTGTTAACAATACCAGTGATAAAAACATCGCCCATATCCGTGCTAGATTCCATATTAATTGACGCACCACCTTCAGCAAGCTCAGCTTCAGCACTAGTAGAATATTCGACCACATTTGTTCTAGAATCATCACTGATTGAAACGCCACTGTCATCAATGTTAGCCTCATCCCCAGTTGAATCATCATTCCCAATAATACTAATTTCAACACACGATTACGTATCGTCCTCAATAGTGTTAGTAACATCACCAGTTGCATCATCACATATTGAAGCCTTGCCTTTATCAGTGTTACCTTCAGCTGCACCAGTATTCGTTTCATCGTCGATTCAAGGGTTACCATCATCAGCTATAGCTTTGCCATTATTTAAATCATCGGTCTTATTAGTACTATCTTCATCACTAATTAAAGAAAACCCGTCACCAGTGTTGGCTTCAACGCGTTTTGAAACACCACCCTTGCCAGTGTTCGCTTCATCGCCACTTGAAGCAACGTCGAAATCCTCTTTAGTTTTACCACTGTTAGCTTCCTCACAAGTGCGAACTTCATTCCCGTTAGTGGAAGCTGACAGATCATCTGCAACAGCTACAATACAAGTTGTGGGAACCACAGGTGAAAGGTTATCACAAGTTGTAGAAACCACATCTCAGGTACCGTCTTTATTAGGCGAGTCACCATCGTCATCATCCTCAAAAATGTTCGTTTCAGCACAAGTTGATGTGTCGTTCCCAAAAGTGTTAGTTTCGTCACCACGTGAATCATTACAAATCGAAGCTTTACTTTCATCAGCGTTGGATTCATCACCGAATCAAGCTTCAGCTGCACCCGTGTTAGCTTCAACATCGATTGCAGTAACATCGGTGTTAGTTTCATCACAAGCTGCAGCATCACCTCCATTAATGATAGTTTCATTGCCGATTCACGCATTATCTGCACCGGTGTTAGCTTCATCTCCACTTAAAGCATCACCCACATCAGAGCTAGGTTCACCACTAATTGAAACATCAGAGTTAATTTCATCACTAATTGAAGCACCGCATTTACCACTGATTGAAGTAACATCGGGTTTGGCATCATTCGTGTTAGCTTCATCATATGTTGAAGCATCGAATCCAATAGTGTTAGCTTCATCGCCGAATCCAATATCATCTGCTTCGGATTTAACTTCATCGCCGAATCAAGCATTATTGGTATCACTGTTAACAAGGTCATTGATACAACCATCAAGGGTAGCTTTTTTAGCAGTAGAATCAACGGCCACAACAGTGATATCTGCATCAATAATTGAGGCACCACTTTCAACAGTGTTAGCTTCATCACCGGTAAAAGAACATTTTTTATCAGTGTTAGCTTCAAAACCGGTTAAATCATTGCCTAGATCATTCATCCAATCTTCACCTGCAACAGGGTTAGCTTCAACATCGACTCAAGCGTTACACTCATCAATTTTAGATCCATTACCAGTTGATACGTCAGTCACAGTAGGGCCAGTTTCGGCGCTTATCGAAGCAGAGGTGCCGTCATTGATGTTTCAAACACCACCCTTATCACTGATAGCTTTATCCCAAGCTGATGCATCGCCTTCGTCAGCGTTAGCTTTATCACCGATTCAAGAATTATCTGAACCGATTCCAACATCATCTGCATCTGGTTCAGCTTCATCATTGATTCAAGCATCACACTCACCTATGTTAACTCTACTTGAAGCATCGCCGACATTAGTGCTAGTTTCCTCACCAACTGAAACATCAGTGCTAGTTTCCTCATTTATTGAAACATCGGTGTTAGTTTCTTCATTATCACTGATTAAAGCATCTTCGGTGTCAACATTAACCATGTCATTGAGGCGAGCACACTCGATTTTTGTGATAGCTTCATCACCAGCCCAATCGTCAGCCACATTAGTGTTAGTGTCATCACTAATTAAAGTCCCAACCCCGTCATTGTTGGCGTTATCACTATTTGAAGTACTACCTTCACCAGCCTCATCAGTACCAGCCTCAACCTTAGTTGACGCACCGTCCTCTTCAGTATTGATTTCATCACTGCCTGAAGCATCAACTGCATCAATGTTGGATTCATCACTAGTTAAATTAACGTCCTTACCAATTTCGGTTTCATCAACATTAAGAGCACCGCCGTCATTAGGTGAATCCCAATCAGTATTAGCTCCATCCCCGGCTGAAGCGTCAATCACATCGGTATTTCCTTCACTGGCGGACGCATTACCCTCACCATTGTTAGTGTCATCACTTATTCAAGCATCAGTGTTACTTTCATTTCCAGTTGAAGCATCATCTGCATCGGTGTCGCCCTCGCAAGTGTTAGCTACATCTCCACTTAAAGCTACAGCGTCAGCTTCAGAGAATACACTAGTTTCCACAATGAAAATGACAATGGGCACTATTTCTCCCAGCGCAGCTCCCACTACTGATCCACAGTTTTCAGGGATAGTTTCAGTATCTACCGTTACAACACAATCCACGACAGTTGAACCATTCAACAAAAGTAAGTGCGCTGACGTTTCTAAACAAATTGAATGGTCCTTGGTAACTCGGACGTCCAAGTATGGCATTTTAGAATCCGGTTATGGAGAAAAGGTCAATTTAGGCTGTTGCAGTTAGTATCCTATTCTAGTAATTGATTGGATTTCTTAGGTCTCTATCGCGGCCACGAATACGCGATATTGTAATTTTTCTTTTAATCAATGGAGTACCGTTGTCAATGGAGGCTTAAACACCGATTGAATTCATATCCTCGGAATAAGTCACATTCGCATCGGTCCCGAGGAGATACTCCGGTCGTGGTAGCTTCATGTGGTTTGCGAGAGCCTTTGTTTACTCTTTCACTTTCTTTCATGATAATCTAACTGAAACGAATAGTTAATACATAATAACAATGCGTCTTTATGTCAGGTTACGATAGGATTGTCCCAATGGAGTTCACGATCTGCTACGTGCCGATACGCTCGGATACGTTTCTATACGCTCGGATACGTTTCTATACGCTCAATACGATTGTAACGACTGACCTCAATATGTGACAAAACCTGATAAGTTCACCACGATTCTCATCGTAGCACGAAGCAGGATATAGCAGCATACAGACCCCCCCCCCCCGTAAAAAAAAAACACTTCGCAGCCGATCGCTTTAAGTACATCAGTATCACTAGCAATCGTTATGTAATTGGGTCTGGAAATTAACTTGAGATAAAGAAATGTAGTCCTTTGTTTTAGGTGAACTGTCTGAATTAGAGAAGAGTGTTATTGGAGCATCCGTTACAGGAGCCCTGTGTGTTGGTCTTCTCGCCATACCAATTGCAGTTCTAGTTTATGGTTGGTAAGTAGGTTCATTTATTTTAGATGGCCGAATGGTTAGCAAGTGCGTGCTGTATCATACGGCCTGTCATTGAGTCAACTGACGTGGTTTAGAATACCCGGTAGTACGTGACATGGAGTAGGGTCGCCTGTTCAGCATCGTGGGTTTTCTCCGGTTTCTCCGGTTTCCTCCCACTGCTAAAAAGACATATACGCGCAAGCGAATTATTGAAATAAAATTAAACCATATTATGTTAATCCAGAAATGACATAGTTTGTTTCGAGTGGACGTTAAATCCCATAAATTTTATCTCTTTCTCTCATTTATTTTAACGAAACAGATCATTCAGAAACGATGCCCGGTTTTTCATTCCATTAGATGGCTCCTTGCCAGGACCCCGTCATGCACCATTAACGAGAGGGAAATACAGTGGAATGACCAGAGCACTTTCTCGGTCAACACCGGGAGCTAACCAGGCACCTGGGAAGACCTGGAGTTTTACTGGAGAATCATGGGCCATTGTAGATCGGTTTATATAGAAATGAAATAACTGTTTCATTCTAGAAGAGAACAGGTGCTTTACATCTTGCATAATATCTTCTATTTACAACACTTAGATCTTGCATAATATGGCCCCCTGCACTTACTTTTATATTTACTTCTCCTATCACTTCTTCTATTCTATGCCCGTTTAATTTTGTATTAATCTTACGATCTTCAATATAACCAGGCAAGTTCATGAAGGATGCGACAACAGTTCTTCCATAAACATCATTGAAAAGAATAAGTAGGATTAAAAAACTGTTTCATTCTTACAGGGAACGTGTAAAATATTCTTCCATAAACATCATTGAAAAGAATAAGTCGCATTAAAAAACTGTTTCATTCTTAGAGAACCTGTAAAATATTCTTCCACAGGCCCGTCGGAAGCGGGAGGGGCTGCCCCTGGATTTCGCTACCTTTGCTCGCAGCCCCCCCCCCCCCAATATCAATATCGTTCCGACGGGCCTGTTCCATAAACATTATTGAAAAGAATAAGTCACATTATTTTAAATAATAACATCTCAATATTTCAGGAGGAGGCGGAAGACAAACTTTGATAAAAAGCAACCCGCCAAATTGTTTCACCCATCTCCACAACACAGCACGCTATCTGGAATGCACGCAGGTTTAAACGGATTTAATTCGAGTACCAAGAACCATTTGCCAAATCGATCACACACCTCTCTTCCAAATGGCGATTTAACGTCGACTTCTATACAGACCAGAATATACACCCCCGATCCCGATTACGATATATTTGATCTCGATGTTAATGTGTAGCTGTACGGGGCGTATAATACCATGATCGCTTTTATTCTAATAATAACGTGCAACTATGCGAGGTATACATAGCCCCTTAAAGTGGCGTGTAGCTATGCGAGGCGTGTGTAGGCCTTAATACTGACGCGTAACCATGCAAGCCGCGTGCAGACCCTTATACTGACGTGTATAGACCTTAATACTGACATGGCTTATATAGATCCTCACTACTGACGTGTTGTTATGCGAGGCGTATATATATAGTCCTTATTAGTGACTTGTAGATACAAGAGTCATATATAGACCCCAATACTGACGTGTACGAGGCTTACATAGACTATGATACTGACGTGGAGCTATACGAGGCGTGTATTGATCTCAATACTGACGTGGAGCTATGCGAGGCGTATTTATTCCTAATTAGCTGTGCGAGGCGTATTACTTACTGACGTGTAGCTGTACGAGGCGTCTAATAAACTATAATACTAGCGTTGGTGTGAAGCTGTACGGGCCGTAAATATAATGTTGGAAAAATAGACAGTCCCTTGATTTAAGTCAGGAATTAAAGATGCAGGTTAAAGGGACATGACGGGATTACCAAAGGATTTTTTATTATCTAAAATATTAATTTCTCCGTAATTTCACTCTGTGATAAATTCGATACCGGTACTTTTATTTTTGTTCTCTCGGCGTTATTGAGTTCTGCTTGTGAGGATACTTGTCTTCTGATGTTTCGTAAAAGGTGACTTTAGAGACAAACGTTTCCCAAAGAAATCATGTTAAGATGTTGAATTTTATCTGAATCATAACTTTCGTGAAACAGGCCCCCGATATGCTGCGTTATTGCGACAATTATACACTAAACCCTCAATTCCAATCACTTTGTCTGGGAAAATTAAAATTATGATATTGGTGTTAATTAGTTTATCCCTTTTCCAACATGCGTGATAGTAAATTTCTCCTGGCTGTCTACTGATTTTTATTATAGGGTGTATTTTGCATGTGGTTCTGTTGTCCTCGAGTTCATTACATGGAACATAGTCAATAACTTTAAATTCAGTGCTAACATAATATAGTTTTATTTTCAAATAAAATGTGTCAATATATAATCATAATTTTTTTGTTCTATACAATGAATTTTTGATAGACTTTCGTAATACCTTTGTTAAACAGATTGCTATGTTTTTTTTATTTTTAAAAATCCCAATCATTGTAGATTAGAATGTTAGTTAAATATACGTTTAAGAACTATGTCCAATCTTTTCTGAAGAAAATTAATGCCTTTTATTTAATCTTTTAAGTGACTGCTTCGCTGCTTAGATAGGTTGTGTTATCTTCCTTGAAAACATGGGGCGGGTTGGGATGGCCTAGTGGTCTAGACTGTCGCGCTTCGACCTCTAGCTGGCCGGTCACCTCTGGCTTGCGGCTGTGGTTTCGAGCCCTGGTGTGAGCGTATGTGGCATGGAGATAGGGGCGCCTTCTCAACCTCGTGCGTTTCCTCCGGGCACTCCGGTTTCCTCCCACTGCTAAAGACCCCTACGCGCAAGCGAATTATTGAAATAAATTTAAAACCATATGTTAGTCCCGAAATGACCTAGTTGTGTTGAGTGGACGTTAAACCCCATTTTTTCTCTCTCTCCCTCCTTGAAAACATGGAGCGGGTGAGTGTTTAAGGGATTATTGAAAAAAAGCCTCTATCAAATTTGTGGTATGGCCTGTTAATCTGTCGTGTAATAGAGTTAGTTCAAGTTATATTTGTAAGACGCTGGCTCGCTACCCTGCTGGCGGTCGGAGGTTCGATCTCGGTTTTGGCCGAGAAAGTTCATCGGGATTTTCCGACGAGGTTTCCCTTGTCAGTGTTGCAGGACTATGGGTCTGTGACAAGGGCAGCCATGTAGTCTTTCGGCCCCGTGTATAACATTGCGTGCACGTAAAAGATCCCTTGACAGTTGTAATTCGGTATAAGAGAAGGCCACGGTGCCGCTTTCCAGGCGAAATTTTCCTCATAGGACACTGTATGGCGTATGTACGTCTTCATAACCAAGCAGAACAGTAGGACGTTAAATTTCATTTCATTGCAATTCATTTCTATGTTTGATGTCAATTTCAAAATAACCATGAACTTTTCTATGTCGAATAAATCTTCACACAGAACTTATACCAAAATTAAGCCATTTTGTACGAGCACTTGCCGAACTTAATGAAAACCAGACCACTGAAATGTCGATAGAGGACTAGTAAATGTATCTAAGGGATGGATTGAAAAAGCTGTCTCAAATTTTCTACACAATATATCAAAAACACAGATGCACCTATACAAATTTGTATATTATGGTATTATTTGTTTTGTAATCAGTTAATGTCAACTTAAAGCGAGAATTTCAAATTTTCTAAGAAAGTAAAACATAATTATTTCTAAGTCTTTTGCTCAATAGGTTATCAACTCACTATTATACGCTCATTGGGCATTATTTCCCACCCTTAAAAATCATTTACACAGGAAATAAATAACATAGTTACCTCACATGTTTTCCTATTGGCTACATGGAATAGCCATCTAACAACGAGTTAAAAATGATATTTTTGCCAATTTCGCAGCTGCCAAGAGTGAATTATAGGATTAATACGATTGCTAGGATTATTGTTTAACAAGGTAGGACTGTTTATGGATACTATCCATTTAAGGCTTTATTTAATAAATTTTAAAAATATAACTTGAAAATTTGAAATTGTAGCTTTAAGTTAAAAGGTTTTATAGCTATTATATTTAATTAATTTAATATTATTTAACCATCTACAGATCTATATTTCGTTTCGCCTTGTTTATACCTTCGATAGGTGTCATACGAGCGGCTTTTGACCCTATGACGCCATATATTGATTAATCAATCAGCGTTGACGTTTCCAGGGTTTACCCACAGTTCCACACAGAGCACGCCAAGAACTCGTCGTAACAGACCGTTTCATTAGCTAATTCCTCACATCAACTAAAACGCACGTTATATAACAACTCCTCCAGATCATAGTGTGGTAAAGACAAAGTAAAACTAAATTTGGAACTATAAAAAAACGATAGGAAGTAGGATCTGAGTTTCAATTAGATTGGATTAATTCAGTCAATATTAAGATTTGTGTGGGTAATTATAGTTAATACCGTAAAATTAATTCATTATATATAATTTAATATTATTTAAATCAAATAAAAAATATGTGGGTGATAATTAGTATTGTTAATTCATTATAGGGGCCATCCATAAAGTACGTACGCTTGAAGGGGGGAGGTGCGTAAATTCATTGGCAAAACGTACGTACAGGAGCGTAGAAGGGGGGGGGGTCTGAATTTTACCCATTTTGAGCGTACGTACTTTATGGATGGCACCATATATAATTTACTATTATTTAAATAAATTTATGTGGGGGATAATTGGTATTATTAATTCATTATATATAATTTACTATTATTTTAAAAATTTTATGTTGGTGATAATTGGTATTGTTAATTCATTATATACAATTTACTATTATTTAAATAAATTTATGTGGGAAATAATTGGTATTGTTAATTCATTATATATAACTTACTATCATTTAAATAAATTTATGTGGGTGATAATTGGTATTGTTAATTCATTATATATAATTTACTCCTATTTAAATAAATTTATGTGGGAAATAATTGGTATTGTTAATTCATTATATATAATTTACTATTATTTAAATAAATTTATGTTGGTGATAATTGGTATTGTTAATTCATTATATATAATTTACTCCTATTTAAATAAATTTATGTGGGGGATAATTGGTATTGTTAATTCATTATATATAATTTACTATTATTTTAAAAAATTTATGTGGGTGATAATTGGTATTGTTAATTCATTATATATAATTTACTATTATTTAAATAAATTGATGTGGGCGATAATTAGTAATGTTATAAAATGTTTGAAAGTCAATATTTAATATTTAATTCAATGTAAATAAAAATAAGGTGGATAAAATGGATTATGTGAATATACCTGAATATACTGGGGGGGTAATATATAAATTGTATTAAATAAATTATATATGGTTTCTTTACTATGTTTTTTTAGAATCCCCGGTTGTACGTGACGTGGTAAGGAGTATGGTCGCCTGTCCAACCTCGTGATTTTCTCCAGGTCCTCCGGTTTCCTCCCACTGCTAAAGACCCCAACGTTCAAGCAAATTGTTAAAATTGAACCATTTGTTACTTCCGAAATGACCTAGTTTGTGTCGAGTGGCTCTCTCTATCTCTATCTCTATCTCTCTCTCTCTCTCTCTCTCTCTCTCTTATTGTGATCTCTCTCTCTCTTATTATGATTTCGTGACTAACATATGATTTCATTTTATGTCTTTAACCACTCATATTGACTTCCGGTCGCCGAATGGATTAACGCGTGCGAGTTAGATCACGTGGTCTGTCATTGAGTCAAGTCACGTGGTACATGGCAAACAGTAATGCCCGTCTTCATTAGCCCAGTAGAAATAGAACAGTAAGACGTTAAACCCAATGTCATTGTATTATATTGGGACCAGGGTCGTACATAACGATTTTTGTTCGGTGGGTGTGGGGGTGTCTAGCCAAAATGCGACCGACTGATGCACATACCCCCTGTACTAGTGACGCAGTCAGGAGCCGAGCACCACCGTCCACGGGCGCGAATTTTCTAGGAGCCATATGTGCAGTAAAGGATCTAGGAGCTTGGAATAGGAGGTGGGGTTGGGGAGTGGCGGTTCCAAATCTAGTGCGCCATTCACAAACCAACCCCACAATGAACGTCAACAAAATACCGACTCTTAACAAAGATAGTAATGTATAATTATAAGTTGTTCGCCGAGAAGGAGTTTTATTTAAATTGACATAAAGTGTCTGTCGAATATGATGATTGTGCCTATAACACTGAGCAATCTGAGAAAAGTTTGAAAAATTGAGTCAATATCCTGGCATTTGAAGTCATTGCTGGGAGAATTTCTTGTGGATGAGAAGACCAGGAATCTCGAGATCTGCCCCTGTCGATTCCGCCTGTTTTGCAAGAGTTGACATAACATTTGTATAGTCTGACACCCCGCGACCCACACACCAGTGGTAGGCTACTACGAACTGAGCAGTTCACTATTAGTAAATGCAGGAGGACTGCACTACACGCAAAACAAAAAAAGATCTACAAGATAAACCTGCGGACAAGACAGAAAATAGACATTGCAAACACTAAACAATTATCAAATCAAGTGAATGGATCCGGGGGCCAGCCGTTAATATGATAGAGTTGAGCCAGTATTAGACAATAGAGGAGTGGAAGAAGGAAGTTATAATGGAACCCAGCTTTTAATTTTTGGGGACTGGGCCTGAAAATTTTAGTCAATGTCATGGCAAATGGAACCAAATTCTCGTTAACGAGAGGATAAGAAATGGCACATACTCTGGAGACATGTCTGTCAATTTTCCCTGTTTTGTGATTGTTTGTTTACCTCATTAAATCATTTAGCCTGAGACTGACTGCGGTGAGTAGCCTACTTTTTTTGAGACCGTCTATTTTTGTGCCATGAGAGGAAGACATTTCATAGAATAACATACCCACAACAGAATAAGAGTGACAAACATCTTTATTTTATAGGCCTAGTATATATATAGTTGTGTGTGACTGAACTTATTTTGAGACAGACTATTATTTTTCTCCCTGGGGGAAATTGTGTTCTATTGCTGTATTCGTTACTCCTCGGTTTTATGGAAAACACGACTAACGAGTTGGTAAATAGCGTTCGTAACTACAAAAACTGACTCGGAAGTCGTAATTTCTTCTGGAGAACTGGGGTAGCTAAATCTTTATCGAGTTCACGACATATGACGTAACAAGATGGCAGCCAAAGTTACAAAAATAAAAGTTTTGAACGATAATATACTGTTTTTGTAGTTATATGTTTGTTGTGGATGTACATACCGGTCTGAATACGTGATTTATAGAATTTTACATATCGGAATACATTTCCTGAACAATGACAAGAAACACATTAAACAGAAAACGAGAAAAATACCCGGCTTTTCATATTGTACTAACTTGTTATTTGGGGAGGGGGCGTGGTCTTTTATGAAAATTCATCCCTTATTGGTGTATTTTTAGAGCATTTGCTGTCTTATTTGCTTCAGTGAAAATCAATGTCTATTTATTTATTTATTCAAATTTATAAAGGCTCATTCATAAAACGATGTTTGTGTTTTATTTGAGTACAACGAATTATGACAACAGATAGATTTTGATAATTAAAACACGTTGTTTTATTTGACCTGTGTCTCACGAATTATATTATTATTACGGTAGAATGAGAATCAGGTCAGACAGAAGTTGAGAAAGCTCTCATCGTCCTCCTAGCCCTACTCCCGGACCGCTCCAAATCCACGATCAACACGGACAAGAAATAAAAAAACAAAACATTGACAGTGTGGATAGGCTAGGATTAACCGTAGATTAAGTACCTTAAAAATTGATCATAAAACCGAACGTACGACACCATTAGGCTAATGACATCTAAACCTTTATCATTGGAGTGCTGTAAATTTTGATGATGGGGTCTACTACGGCACACAAAAATAAATAATGCCGTGGCAGACATGCTTTGTGTGGTCTTTTATTAGGCTTTGCCATTTGCCTTGGTAAATTTTGAGCGCTGAGTTTGTGTACAGAGAAGGACGAAGTCGAGAGGGTTTAAATACGACATGGCGGCTTTTTTCAATTTTGTCTTTGTGCTTGGCGGCAAAAATTGTGCCTCCTGGCGTGGCTACATCCCTGTTTCTTATTGCATCTGTAGCATTTTCAAGAAGTATTTGGCTGATACTTTGGGACATAATTATTTGGGTCTGAGAAAAAGCACTTTCAGAAGTAAAAAAGGCACTTTCAGAAGTTAAAAAGAGCACTGTCGAAAATTAGGGGGGGGGGGGGGCGCCCCTTGCGCACCCCCTTGCATCCGCCTCTGTTATTGTACCGTACGGCAGTTTAGGCTTTAGGACGAAACGGTCTATTTTAACACAATGTTCCAGTAACTGTGGTTGAACACAAACTAGCTCTTTTTAGGACTAACATTCTATGTTTCTTTGAATTTAAAATATCTACATACCGTAACAATTAATTATGCACATGCTAAGCTAATTGACCGTGCCCCTCATCGGCAATATTCTTTATCTAATTTGTCACGGTTTTAAATACGATTAATTGTTCGTAGATTGAATTTTTAAAAATTTAATTAAGAAGACTAAACCAATATAGACCATCAACGGTATATGCAGATATTTTCTAGCTTGAATTCAACTGGAATTAAAATTCATCATATCTTTGCAAATACAGAACCGAACTGAATTGTCTTTGTGGTGATATTCCTTTTAGCGATTTAAATTTCACAAATAGTGATTAGGGGTTTAATAATCATTGAAAGGGAAATGACAGCCATGTTGATTTTCCCACTTGTGCACTCGAACACGACAAATGTGGTATTTACTATTTCCTTGTGGGAAACACCATGTTTTCCAGCGGTAACGAATACAGCATTAGACCGACATACCCACAACAGAATAAGAGTGAAACACAACATGTTTTAGAACATGACAAGTTGACAAGATTAGCGTGACGTATGCAGTGAGCACTTATTTTGATACCGACTGCTCCTATTTTGCGACGACTATTTACGCCCCCGATTGGGACGATTTCGGGGCGGGGGGGGGGCTACTGACCATACCCCCCCCCCTAACTTTTTTTCGCTTTTGGCGACATTTTATTTTCACTATTAAAAATTATTGCCGGGGCTAAAGCCCCCCCGCCCCCTAGCCCCCCGGCTCCGCGGCCCCTGATTGGGACAGAGAGCAGGCTTATCAATTATTACATATTACCTGCTGTTCAGAACTATTGACCGATCCGTTACAAAGGGAGATAAATCCAAATAGAATTCAGGGACGCGGATGTAAATTATCTTGACAAGTCGGCATCTTTCTATAACAATGTCAATAATACTTCGAAACGTGAGTTCAAAAATATTTTAACATAGTTTAATTTAACAATTATAATTCTAGTGGTGACAAACCTCCCTAAATTGTAGGCCTGCTCCACTTGTCACGTGCCCTGAACACCGAAACAGACGAACAATCTACATACTTACACTGAGCCAACTACAAGTACAATGTAAAATGTAATAACGTTTCAATGCAATGGCCTTTATTAATTGAACTGGATATAGACACAATTTTATCTATGAATTCAATTACAGTTTCTTACCGGGCGACATTTATAGCACGTTTAGTGGTCTAGAAGCTATATAAATTAACATGTTGTAATATTTAAATAGCAGTAGGCCTAATTAATTGTATTCCATAGCATAGTGCCCGTCCTGTGTTTCACAATAATAGGGCCTAGCATATCACTATTGTTTATTTTAAATCAATAATTTAAATCAATATTCCCTGGCTCTATATACCCTGGTCACCTGGTATATATAACGCTATGTCTGCTATTGTTGGCCATCCAAAGTAGTATTACCAATCAATGTGTGTCCTGGGTCGGATTAAAGAGGAGGGGTGTATGGTGCAGACAGGGGCCCCAATATTAATTCTATGTATTATATAAAGCATGTAATTTAATCATGTAGGTTGTCCTTTATTGTGTTGCATGGTTGTCCCTAATACATAATGTAGGATTTTCTTTAATGTGTTTCATGCTTGTCCCTAATACATATATATATCTTAACTATCTACCGTTGTGACATGTAGCCTATAAATTGCATTTCGTAGAGTATGACGGACAATGGCGAGACATATATAATATACCCCCCCTTTTAACTGAGGTCCCCAGTGACCCGTTAAGTCAGGGAGGCTCATGTGTAAGGTGTAATTGACCCTGATATATGCAGTAGATCTAATTGTCAGTGAACTAGATTGAAGCGTGTTTCATATTACGTGTGAATTAATCAATTGAGAGTAGGTCGACCTACTTCTCTATTGCTATCATGTTTACAGGTGTGACGTAGGACTACAATCATCGTAATAGTTTAGTTATACGAGGTGTGTTAGAGACTATGGAATGCAGGGCCGTCTCAACAGCATTATAGCCCCCCCCCACTAGAGATAGAGAGAGAAAGAGCGAGAGAGTATTCATAGGAATTAAGATATAAAATGCTCAATCAATTAGATATTATGGAATTTAATCGGGCTCAATGCAGGGTTAACAGCAACATAGCCCCCCCCCCCCGAGATAGAGAGGGAGAGAGAGAGAGAGGAAGAGAGGAAGATGATGAGAGAGAGAAAAAGAGGGAAAGGTAAAGCAGTATTCATAGGAATAAAAATATAAAATGTTAACCAAATTAAACATTTATATATTTTAAACATTAGCCACAAAATACATAAATTACCCTAGGGCCCCTGTTCTCGCGGGGCCCTTTGGCTCCTGCCAAGCGTGCCCATGCGTTAATACGGCCCTTGTTTTAATGCCGCGTCAACATATGATTATTTTCACTCCTATTTCTATTTGTGCGGTGAGGTGAGGTGTTTTTGTACACAATATTGTGTTAAGGCTGTGAAGGGGTTTGTAAAGGTGATGTTATTTATTCTTAAAGACCATATGCGCGATTCCCCAATAGAACCCCCGTACCCACTAGGCCATCCCAACCCCCTAGCCCAATAGAACACCCCTACTCACTACTTAAGTCCAGTTCCGTTAACGAATAATATACTCGATAAAACTAGGACCAACGTTATTTCAATAATTCGCTGTTGCGCAGGGGTCATAAGCCGTGTGAGCAAACAGGGGGTCCAGGAGAAAACCATCGATGTTGGACAACGGACCCTACTCCTTGTCACGTACAAGCGTAGAATCGAAACCACGCCACTCAATATTATGCGCACGCGTTACGCCCCCCCCCCTCCACACAACATAAAAAGTAAGTGTAATTATTTATCATAGTACTTTATTTAAAATAGCCCTAGTAGCGTGTAATTACGGCATGTCCTTAATAATCCTGATTATTTTTCAACATTATGATTTTACAATTTGATAGTTTCAGAAACCACCGTGAAATCCGGTATCCGCCATGTGTGCGATACAAGAACGAATGGTCAAACCAATGCAAGCCTTAGATGTACCAGTGAAAGGAGATGGCGATTTCGTCAATCCAGATGGCATCCAACACATAAACATTGGTACAGCTTTATCATTATGGTACAGGGAGCTCAAACGGGTTGGTATGAAAACCAACTCACAATTCGCATTTCATTTACTCGAGGTCCATACCAAATATTGTAGATGGCCTTGTTGTAAAATCCAACCAAAGAAGTTATTTCCGTCCCTTTGCCCAGGCAGCACCACTAAGCCGACATCGCAAGCCACTTCACGTCAGAAGAAGACAGAGACTTATAAAGATGGCGTGCTGGATTCAAACGACCATAACACAGGGAACACGTGCCTTCAAAAGGAGACAGTTTCAGTCGGGTCAGGGCTGCTGTCACAATCAGTGGACAATAGGCTAGGCGGTTATGATGACGAGAACGATGATGGCTCTTTTAGAGAAATGGGAACAGTCGAGGACTGTCTTTTCAGAAGCCCGGAAAGCCAGACTGTCTCTGCTATTCTTGATGAAGACCACGACCAATTTACTAATTCATCTTTCAAGAAAAAGGCAGATAAAACCAGAAAATCCGCGGATTACAATAAATCCCCTGAAACACTTAATAAACGTGTTACAGCAAGTAGTCATGAAAACGAACGTGCTGATCATCAAACCCCGGATGATAACGGGGACAATGGACACTACCTAGCCAATGACAGTTCCGACCCTGTTAACAAATCAATAGAGGGTAAGTTTAATGTTTTTTAATGTAAAAATCCAAAAAAGAAATATGGGGAAATACATTTGGTGGGTTTAGATAAATACCAATTATAATCCCGGTCTCTAGGATACAGGTAAAGCCTGATTACCTCCCTTTACCCCATAAACTCTTTAAATCTTAGAAAGAGCCCCAACATATGCTGCCGAAGGGGCGCAACAGTTTTTGTGTAATACATACACCATCCTACCGGTATCCATTTACAGCTGGGTAGACTGAAGTGTCTTATTCAATGACACAAGAACTCGACGCACAATTCGGGTCTCGAACCTGCAACCGTTAGGTCACAAATCCTACTCTCTAACCGTTGCGCCAAATCCGGGACTGACATGTTAAGATTTTATTATAATAATTCGCTTTCGCGTAGGGGTCATTTAGCAGTGGGGGCAAACCGAAGGACCCGGAGAAAACCCACAAGGCTATACAGGCGACCCTCCTCCTTGGCACGTGCAAATCCTGGATAGAACCACGCAATTTGACTCGATGACAGACCTTATGATATAACGTGCCTTCCTTAAACAAATCAAGGCCATGTTGACATGAAATGAAACGGGGTTTAACGTCCTTCTGTTCTGCTCCGACTTGGCTAATGGAAGACGGGAATGCGCCATACAGTGTGCTATGAGGGAAACACTCGACATCTAGGTAAGCGCACAGCCCATGTTGACATAAAGCTAGCCCAAACAGACTAGTTTTAGTAACCGGACCAATATCTCTTGCCGGTGTCACAGGCGAGACTATTTATGCTTTCTGGACTATTTCCAATAGTTTATGTTAGAACTGTCAAATTATCCAGGCGACATTCACTCAGGAAAAGTTAAAGCGCGATTCCGTCTTTAATTCGTCCACTGCATGTAATACAATACTGTTAGCATTCTCCGGTATTTCTTCGGTTTCCTTCCACTTCTGAAGACCCCTACGCGCAAGCGAATTATTGAAATAAAATTGAACCATATGTCAGTCCCGAAATGACCTAGTTTGCTTCATGTGGGCGTTAAACCCCATTTCTAGCTAAATATCTATCTTATATTTTATTTTTCCATCTTTTTTAGCGGAAGAACAGTCAGAGAAGATGACTTGTGTCTTCCCAATTGATGTTGATTGGAATCCCCTCTCTAATAACACCAATACTGGTTTTGAGAATGGTCTGGATATTCCGGACTTAAATTGTCCAGACGTCAAAGATAATAATCTGAGAATAGTCAACAACGCTATCAATGATACTAATGCAAATATTCCAAATTTTACTGAAATACTTTCTACCGACAGCGCATGCGTCAAAGTAAGAGACATTAACAAGCAAGATAAAGGACATATTGGGGTGATTATCGGTCCGAATAGTGGGAAGACCAATCTGAGTAAAGATAGTGGCTGCGTCATCAGCATGTGCCAACCGGTAAAACCAACCAAACCCGTAAATATCTTGAACACGTTTAACAAATACGGTGTCCTTGAGAATAAAAATCTTAAGGTTATTGCAAAAGATTCAAAATATGTGTTTTGGGAATACCCCAGAAGTCCGGTTACTAATAATAGCTCAACAAACAGGAAGACGTGTTTAAACCGTGATATGAAGGCCGTTAAATTCCTTCCTCGTACTAACCAGAACTTTAATAACTCACAAAATTCTGTTAGTGAAGTTCCAGATGTTGGCTGTTTGAAATATTCTATTATAGATCCTGTTGGTGAAGAAAAACAAAGCTCCATTGTACATGCCCGCTCAGAAAAGTCCCGGAAGTTACATATAAAGGAGTCTATTTTTACAAATCGTGACCATATTTTTAATACTAATTATGTCTGTGAACAAGATGCAACCCACAAAAGTATTGGTCGAAATGGAATTCCCAAGACATTTAAAATGAATATACCTGAGAATTCAAAGACGGTTAGCAATTCGTTAGTAGCAATGATACTTGAAGGCAAATTGCGCGAAAAGGAACATCCTGAAGTTCCCAGATCTTTGGATAACAAAGAAATGGAAAATCATGTAAGCCCCAAATATTCGGATAATAAACAGGAGCAGATCAAATCTTCTCCTACTGACCCCCGAGAAAATGTGACTGGTTCAGTGGCGGTCCGTGTTGACGAGATGGAAATCAGCCCTACAGTAAAAACACAAAACCCTTCTAACCAATTAAAAGAAACGTTTAGTGCCAGTGCCGGTTCACCTGTATCAAGTTCTGACACTTTTGATTGGACAGACGTTCGACGTCATAATGTGAATGAAGTCCATCCCGTTGACCAACTCAATGAACTTTGCCCTCTGACCCCTGTGTCCCATCCAGTTACAGTTGTTGCCAGTCGTGAAAATTTTCTAAATAAACCGACCAAAACGTTTAGCGCTGCGGTGAACGAAATATTTGATAGCGGCAAGGAGGAAGTTGACAATTCGCTGAACGACCAATCCCTAAATCTGATAAATCCTAAATGTATATGCAGTCCCGTTACGGAGACGGAAGTGGACAGTGGTAACCAATCAATGAATACGCAATCCACTACTTCTGCCATGGCAACGGGTGATACTATTAACGAGGCTAAAGTTGAACTCTTGTGTTACAAACTAGTCGAAACTCTTCCCTCTAATCCCCCCATTCCACAACGTGTATCCAGTACCACTCCCGCTTCAAACGTTCAAGTTGAACCCAACGAAAGCCTTAGTGACAACTCCCAATCTCCGAGCTGTACATCACATACGACTACTGCTGCTGTGGCTAAAACTGATAATGTTGAAAATTTGATTACTCAACCACATGAAACTTTTAGTTGTATTCCTTTCCTTAGAAAATATGTATCCGATACAATTTCGGGAATTTGCCCTGGTTTGAATCTGCGGTTACACAAAGACATACGCATCAAAAACAGAATTAGTAAAAGGAACAGCATGGTTCTTAAAAGAATAAGACACGCTAAACAGGTTTTGATGAAGGCAAACTATCGCCATGTCAAGGTCGTGCGAGTGAGTAGACCACCAGTGGTATCCAACCAAGAACATCTTATGAAGGGAGATAACCCTGCAAGTCTTGATACACAAACAGCTACAGGTGTAACCGAATGCTTACGTATTTCCGATCCGTCTTGTCGAGATATTGCTAGTGGTCTAGTTATCTCTGGTGCTTTACCCGATACAGATACCACTGTTGATCAACCCGGTCCGGATATCGCTAGTGATCGGCCTTCTACAGATACCGCTAGTGATCTACCAGGTCCGGATATCGCTAGTGATCGGCCTTCTAAAGATACTGCTGGTGATCTACCTGGTCCATCTCTACCTTGTCCGGATACCGCTGGTGATCTACCAGGTCCGGATACTGCTAGTGATCTACCTGGTCCAAATACTGCTAGCGGTCTACCAGGTCCGGATACTGCTACTATTAGTTATATACATAGTCGAGATACTGCTAGTTATCCACCATATGCAGATTTTACAAGCGGCCTACCCTGTCGAGTTACTGCTCGTGAGCAACCTTGTAAAGATGCTGCTTGTGCCCCACCTTGTCAAAATACTGCTAGTGATTCACCCCCGCCAGATATTGCTAGTGATCCGCCTTGTCCAGATATTGCCAGCGATCCACCTTGTCTAGTAATTGATATTGATCCATCTCGCGTAGATATCGCTGCTGATCCATCTGATCCAGACACTGCTAGCAATGCACGACATCCAGAGACTACTAGTGTTCCACCTCGTCCAGAATCTGGAAATGATCCAGCTCGTCCAGATTATGGTAGTGGTCCGCCTCGTCCAGATATTCCCGGGGAAGTTCAGTTAACCAATGTGATATACGAGGAAACCTATCTAGACAATGGCGATTTAGTGGTCGATCCGCGGTTCCTTGACGTCAGAGAGGAAACAATTTTAACTGCAGAATTTTACCCGGAACATCTGGAGTTATCAGCCCATATCCGACAGAATTATCAGATCAACGAGAACCCGATAAAACAAAAACATGTAGGATACAAAATCAGAAAATTGCGCGGTAGAAAATCTTATTCTTGTGATTTCTGTGCC
This sequence comes from Patella pellucida, assembly GCA_917208275.1. Lineage (NCBI taxonomy): Eukaryota > Metazoa > Mollusca > Gastropoda > Patellidae > Patella > Patella pellucida. The sequence goes on from OU795043.1 coordinate 54,419,583, forward strand.
ATACGTTTCTCCACGTTAAAAGATATTCAAAACCATATGAGGGAAAATTACGCAGATTGTGGGAAGGAGCCCGAAATTGCGTCATCACCTGCACGAGAACAAAACGATAAGGAACTAGACTGCAAAGAGGAAATTGAAAATCAAGACAAAAGAATTAAAAGGTCTTATGTATGTGAGTTTCTGTTCTGTGATGATAGTTTTACAAAGAAGAAAGATTTAAAACAACACGTAAAAGAACAACATAGTTCAGGGTTGAAACGCCCCTCAAACAAATTGACCCCGCAAGTGACCTTTCCTTGTAATGTGTGTGAAAAGAGATTCCTGAAGAGGAAGAATTGGTTAATCCATACGAGACGACATATTGATCCCGACTACAAAATACCCAGAACTAAGGTTGCATTCAAATTTAAAAAGACGAAATCCTTTAACCTAACATGCATCCAAAAACAAGCGATCTCGCAACGCAAAGGCACAAAAATGTTACGTACATATTATTGTGATTTTTGTGAATTCAGTTTTACAAATAAACAGCTTTTAACAGTTCATCTAAATGAAGATCATCACCGGGAGAACCCTCGTAAAAATAAGACAGTTAAGACCTACCATTGTAAGTTTTGTGAACTCAGTTTTATAAAAAGAAGCGCATTAACAATTCACCAGTCAGATGCTCATCCGTCAGTTAATGTTGAAACAAAATCTCAAAGTAGACAATCTGCTCAAAAAGGCGTTAATCGCAAACCGAAGACGATCAAGACCCTTCACTGTAACTTTTGCGAATTGAGTTTTATAAAACGAACCGCGCTATCCATTCACATGGATGAAGCTCATGGATGTGCTGAAAAAGTTGCACCTAAAACCACCAAGACACATTATTGTAACTTTTGCGAATTGAGTTTTATGAAACGAAGCGCGCTGGCCATTCACATGAAAGAAGCTCATGCGCATGTTGAACAAGTTGTAGCTAAAACAGCTAGGACCCTCCACTGTAAGTTTTGCGAACTCAGTTTTATAAAACGAAACCTGTGGACAGATCATATGAGGGAAGCGCATCGGGAAATTGAAGGACCGTGTCGAAAGGCAACCTCTCTCGAAATCAAGGGATTCAAAAGGCAACATTGTCCTCATTGCGGATTAAGCTTTATCAAACGGGGCGCTTTGGCGATTCACATCAGGAAATCCCACCCGTCCGTTACAAATAGATCACTAAGTGAAAAGGTTGTACCTAAGGCAATCACTCGTAAAGTTAAAGCGAGAACCACGCACCATTGTAACTATTGCGAATTAAGTTTTATGAAACGAGGTGAGTTGGCGGTTCATACTATCGAAGCCCATCCGTTCACGAATATAGAAACTAAACAGCTCAACAAACCGGGCTCAGCTAAAAGTAACACTCCGACAGCCAAGAAAACGGGTACACAGTATTGTAACTATTGCGAATTAAGTTTCATGGGGCGAGGCGAGTTGGCGGTTCATACAATAGAAGCCCATGATTTCTCTGATTCTAAGACACCACTTAACGAAAAGAGCCCAACTCGGTCGACAGAAAGTTATCCAACTCTAGACAATTGGGATGAGCCACCGCATAAAAAATCAAAATCCTCAAGGCCAGAATGGACAACGTACCATTGTCATCTTTGTGAATTGAGCTATGTAAATAAACGCGATTTATTGGACCACCTGTACGGCGATCACCAGTTTTCCCAAAATGAAAGAGTTAAACCTAAAACCTGCCCGAGCAATCGAAAAAAAAAGGAAGTAAAGAAGCACGTTTGTGTTATTTGTGATACAATTTTTACTCAGAAGAGTCAACTAGTCGATCATCTAAAAAATGTTCATGTGTTAACCTTGATTTCGACTGATGATTCCGAGAAAATAACCGATTCATCAAAAAAGAAACAGTTCGAAATATTCCCTTGCGAATTTTGTGAGCTTCGTTTCCACAAGAAGGGGATGATAAAGCACCTTCGTTCAGTTCATTCAGCGAATGCAGGACTTGAAGCAGCTGTGAGCAAATGTAAGAAGGCCGGGAGAACCAGGGAAGCCGTAACACACTTTTGTAAGTTCTGTGAGTTAAGCTTTATCAAGAAAAGGGAGCTTCTCGTCCACACTAAGGAATGTCACAGACTAAGAAGGTTACTAAAGTGTGATTTTTGTGAAGAACAATTTTCCAAAAGATTACAATTGACCGATCATGTAAAAGAAAGTCACCCAGCTGTGGTGAATCTCAGTATCATTACTGGCGAGACTAATGGAGTTCCCGATACACTTGAACGGGATTACGAGGTAATCGGAGAAATCCAGATCAAAGATCGTAAAATATTTTCGTGCGATTTCTGTTCTTTTATGTTCATTAAACAAAAACACCTGATTGCCCATTTGAAGGAGCATCACCAGGACTGTCAGTATCAGTGTGGAGACTGCGGTAAACTCTTTACCAACAAGTCCAGGTGGAAGACTCATCTTAAGCTCCACCAACCAGATCCAAAGTTTAAATGTGGTGATTGCGAGAAGGCTTTTCCATTCTGTCATATGTTAAACGCGCACAGAAAGCACGTCCACGAGCAAGTTAAATCTCACCAGTGTCATTTCTGTGGAAAGCAATATTCTACAGGAAGGGTCTTAAGAGATCATTTGCTTATCCATACCCAAGAACGACCATATGTTTGCGAATTCTGTAATAAAGCCTTCACCCAAGCCTTTAACCTTAAGCGCCACATGTGGACACATACAGGCGTTAAGCCATACAGCTGTGGTATTTGTTTAAAGTCGTTCCGTGGTTCCACGGACCTGAAGCGTCATCGACTCATCCACAATAGCCTAAAACCGCACCAATGTGAACTTTGTGATTTGGCGTTCAGACAGCTGAGCCATCTCAACACTCATCGGAGAAGCCAACACATGCGCAAAGATCCCTTTTCTCTGTGAATAATAAAACATATAAATGCATTTTATTCTTGTTACTTACTACCAGGGGTTTTGCACCTGCTAATAACTTTGATGTAAGTGAACCCTTTTGTAGTTACCCTACTACTGTGTCACCAGTCCTACCGTGTTTGTATGTTGGCTAGTCAATCTACACCAGGGCACTGTTTCTCGACATCTTAACTAAAGATCCAAATTTTAGTAGATACTTCAATTTTGATTGGCTAGGCACTAAAATCAGTCTATTATTATCCAATCAAATTATCTTAGTTAAAATGTAGTGAAACAGGTACATGATAAACGTCGTTCTCGGAACGAATTGTTACAAAAGTTTTTATACGCCCACATTTTCATGTGGACGTATTATGTCGTCGCCCCTGTCCGTCCGTCCGTCCGGACGTCCGTCCGTCCACAATTGTTTGTGGACTCTCTACAGATCACAATTCTTACCTGTTTTTGACTAAACTTGTGTTATAGGTTTATCCCCCAAAGATCTCGGCTGCTTTCGATATTGGCATGTATCGGATCAAAACTTCATGGATTATGGCCCCTGATTGTACGAAAAATCATGTTTTTAGCTTGTTGACCCTATAGAGGTCACAATTTTGAACCGATGTTGATGAAACTTTACATTCATGTTTATAACCCTAAAATCTTGGCTCCTGTCGATATTTGCGCCTATCAGAACGTAATTTCCTGAATTATTGCCCCTGATTGTCCGAAAAATCACCTATTTTAGCTTGTGGTACCCCTGGAGGCCACAATTATTATCCGATTTAAAAAAAACGTTCGAATATATCTCCGTTACACCATACGGAAGGTCAAGTTCAGATTTCGGGAAAATCGGGCCAAAATGACCATACAAAATGGCCGCCGTTTGTACACGAATACTGTTAAAAAATGGTATATCAAGGTTGTGGACCCTGTAGAAGTCACAATTTTAATTCAATTTTGATGAAACTTGAAATGCATGGTTATAACCCATGGATCTTGGTTCCTTTCGATATTTGCGCATATCAGATAGTAACTTTCTGAATTATGGCCCCTGATTATACGCAAAATCGCCTTTGTTTAGCTTGTGGTCCCTCTGGAGGTCACAATTATTATCTGATTTAAAAAATCGTTCGATTGTATCACCGTTACACCCTAAAAAAGGTTGAGTTTGAATTTCGGAAAAATCGGACCAAAATTGTCATACAAAATGGCCGCCGATCGTACGCGAATACTGTTTAAAATGGTATATCAATGTTGTGGACCCTGTAGAGGTCACAATTTTAATTTGATTTTGATGAAACTTGAAATGCATGGATATAACCCAATGATCTTGGTTCCTTTCGATATTTGCGCATATCGGATCGTAGCGTCCTGAATTATGCATTTATGGCAAGGTTTGGGGGCGTTTGTGTGGAACTTTTCACCACAACAGTTCCACAAGATATTGTACTTAGTAAAAACAATTTTTTTTTTTTACAAAATTTCTTCTCAGGCTATCTGTATGCTTCTGTGGTACCACATTCCACAAGAATTCCAATAGGAGGGAGATGGGGTCAAATCCAGGAATGCCGACTGTCTACCAAAACACGCTAATATCTCTAAAACGTGCCTTTGTTCTATACTGGGCTAATAAAGAATGTGAGTGAGCGAGAGGTATAAATGAATGAAATGGGGTTTAACGTCCTACGCTTAAGCACCTAGCCTGGAACAATTGAAGACGGGCATACGCCATACAGTGTGCTATGAGGGAAATTTTGCCCGGGCAGCGGCGCTACGGCCTACTCTTATATCGAATACCAACTACCAAGGGATCTTTTACGTACACTCCAATGTGTACACGGGACCTTGATTTTTCGTCCCATCCGAACGACTAGGCAGCTGTCCTTGTCAGGCCCTCCCCCTGCATCACTGACAAAGGGAAATCACGCCGGGAAATCGAGATGAACTTTCTCGGCCAATGCAGGGATCGAACACTCGACCCCCAGGCTAGCGAACCAACGCCTTATCCACTTAGCCACCGTTATCCGGCGAGGTGTACGAGTTGACTAGTAATTAGGATACGGGGTTCTAAGTAGATCGACAAAAATAATGCCTAATGGTAAAATTTAATGGTAAAATTCTGACATAAAATAAACTAAACTACATATCTATATTCTAAACAGAGACAGTATATGTGAGCAGTAAAAAGTGGAGATAACAAAATCTAAATATGCAATAATCTCACATAAAATTCACAATGACTTCTGGATCAGTGTCAATTTCATAACGTTAGATCCTGTGGTGGGGTTGATTGCGTTTTGGGGTGTTGAAGTCAGTATTCCAATATCGAATAGGGATTGTTGACGGAGTTCGGTGTAAATTAACGGCCCGAGATTACCGGTAGCATTTCGCGGTGTAGCATTAGGTCTGGTATGTTCGGTCTGTGGTTAATGAATTAATTGATGTTCATCAGAACGAATGAATTGACTCAAATCTCCTTCTGAGTTAGGGGGTAGGGATGGGCTAGTGGTATAGAGTGTCGCGCTTCGACCTCAAGCTGGCCGGCCACCTCTGGCTTGCGGCTGTGGTTTCGAGCCCTGGTGTGAGTGTATGAAGCATGGATATAGGGGCGCCTTCTCAACCTCGTGGATTTCCTCCGGGCACTCCGGTTTCCTCCCACGGCTAAAGACCCCCTACGCGCAAGCGAATTATTGAAATAGAATTTAAAAAACTATGTGTTAGTCCCGAAATGACCTAGTTGTGTTGAGTGGACGTTAAACCCCATTTCTCTCTCTCTCCTTCCGAGTTAATGACTATCACCTCTAAGTGGCTTTACATGAATTCGGCCATCATATGTCCAGCATTTTTGTTAAATTTTGTTCAACTTGAATAACTCCCTTGTTCTTTTATAGAGTAGTGATCGTGTTTTTGTCAAAGCTTCATTCGCATATACATGAACTTTTGAATTATTGACTAGGTTGTATGGTTTGAGATTACGTTTGTGTCCATATACTGATGCGCGATCTCCATAACTTATATAAAACGTACTAAAATGTCACGTATGTTACCAGTGCCTTTGTGTCCTACCCGATGAGTGCGCCCTTTTTGCTCCTTGGATATTGGCCGACTGTTTTTATCTACCAAGATGTGACTGTTTATTAATTTTCAAATAATATCGTCTGTATTTTAATGGGGATTTTCTTTGATACCTTTGATCTTTAAACTTGAACTTTTGGCTATCTACGTGTCCACCTCAGTCGGCCTAAATATAATATACAGCTTGCTGGGGGCTTTAGAGTGACTCCCCGCCCCCTCCCCGGCCCCAGTGAAAAGATATCTTCTAGGCTGCACACATCTGTCAACTCAACGCATCGGGTATTCTTGTATCAACCCTAGCATAATGGGGACCTTAAATTCAATTTGCTCCATTATCGGTCGTTCTAAAGTGTTCCCTTTTGGTGATCCCAAATACCCTCGCCCCCTCCCCGGAAACAAACAAAAGATAGCCCATTCCCCCACACCAAAATGAACAAACAAAACCCAAACTAAATGAAAGAAAAGAAGAAAATTGAAGTAATTTTAAGAAGACATTTATTTAACTGTTCATCATACCGGATATTACCATTCTTCATTTCTACCACAGGTTTCAACCGTAACCAACTTTCTACAATAATAAAGGTATATCGTATAGTAATCAACCTGTCGTTAAAGGTTCAACATACCATGTATAGTAGAGTGTTCAACTGTCGTTCATCAAATAATACAAAAGTAATTTTCTACTAGATGACCATGGTTCTTTTCACCGAGACTAGATAATTTCTCTCGGTGTAAGGATATAGCCATCGATAAGTTCATACAAGGTCAATAAATCCGCGGTCACACTGTTGAGAAAATAAACCAATGGGTTTGTTTACCAGCAAATCGAGCGTGAATCAACTCAGTTCGTACTGAACAATTTTTCAGTGATATGTATCAACTGTCTTCACACATTCGGTTTATAATTAGCGATACACAGGTACAGTGGCAAATGTTCTACTTTACAGACTGTTACCTCCGAACTACCTCCGCACTAAATCCCCGATTTGGGTACTTGTAAAAGAAATAGTACCTGTGCGCATGTCATTAAAAGAAAACTAAGAGCTCGAATGTACCAGGCGCCAGGTTTTCAAGATATCGGTGTGCTATACAATGTATATTGTATGATTTACTAGACTATGATTTACTTCAATCCAGGCCGTCGGAAGCAATTCTTGATTGGGGGGGGGGGGGGATTCCAATATAGGTCCTTATATGCGAGGGTCCAGGGGCCGCCATAACCTGGAGAAAAGAGTACTTGCGGCCAAATTATTTGGTGCCCCCCCCCCCCTATTCCGCCGGGCCTGCAATCCTAAAGAGTAAAGATACGTACACTATCAATTTAATGCAGGACAATGAGATTGAGAGATATATTTTGTGATCAACTGAACCAATCACATTCAGAGATAAAGTTATAGTGTACACCAAGACCAACAAAAATCCAAATTATCCTACCCAACCTATTTATTTTTTTCAATCTGTATTAATGAACCCAAACTTTCTTGTCTCCTGCAGACACCGACTTATATACCAGATACTACAAAGCCTAAGGATTGCAACTATTGATAGTTTGTTCAAATTTTAATTTATTAGTTCTTTCCAATCTTAAACCACAAAGTCAACGAAAGAAAAATAAAAGGCATTTTCCGACCGACCGGGGATTTATAATAAAACATATTTTACCTGATGTGTATTTTTAGTTCATCATTGCTGTGCTATTACTGCTCTGTGGTTTCATGTACTTCTGTTCAAAAGCTTTAGCATGTGTGATGAAAGTCTTGGCTCCACTGCACATACTCTTAACAAGACCATAAACCATCATCTTCTGTCTTTGTTCAGGTTTGAGTTTCTGTAAGAAATGAGCCTTGGCTGTCATGTTACCCATGAAATCGGGCATTTCACCTTCGAACATGTCTTCCATACCTGATTTCTGGTCACCGCCTTCCTTCTTCAGCATTTTCATCAACTCCATACCCATGTCATTCTGGCATTTACACATTCCGAGGAAAGATTTGGTAACCATCATTGCCATCTTTTCGTTGCCCTCGTGGAAGCTTTTGATCACATTTTTGAACTTTTCTGCGTGATCCATCATTTCTTTCTTCTTGCTCTCAACATCATCTTCCTTATCCTCCTCCTCATATTTCTCGTTTTTCTGTTCCTTGTGTTTCTTGTACTCCACGAATTCTTCATACAACGCCTTTTTCTTCTCCATTTCATGCATTTTAGCCAATTTAGCTTTGAACATTTCAAACTCCTTGTATTTTTGGTACTTTTCATATTTCTCTTTCTTCTCGGCCATGGACCATTTTTCATATTCGGACATACCGCCGTCCATTTTCTTCTTCTCTTCACCCCATTCCTGGGACAGAGCAACTGCCACCACGCAAGCTGAGAGAGCTAATTTGAAAAACATTTCGATTCTGAAAGGGGAAAAAATAATCAAAACTTAAAAGTACAACTCACACATGGGAAACTGCATGTCAGTCGCTGGCATTGGGACGAAGCCGACTAACGCCTCACGATGTAGTTGAAATGTGTCACCTACAGTACAGATTCTTCTAATTAATGGCCAAGGTCCCACTTCCACCGAGCATAGATTCTAGACCATCTGTCTATTTATAGAACAGTGAATGCTTTAGTAAATTTGTTTCATAAAGTATTTTTTTTTAAACAATAAGACTAAGAGCTAAAGACTGACATAGATTGGGTTCATAATAATAAACTGGCCAATACAAACTTTGTTCTTATAGCCGTACATATGTATCACTGTACATACGATATAGGAGGTTGGGATGGCCTAGTGGTCTAGAGTGCCGCGCTTCGACCTCTAGGCCATCCCTACTCCCTAGCCAACATACGATATAAACAAAACAGAGCCACCTTTATAAAACCCGTTGGTGTACCTCTGTTTAATCCGAGTCTAGGGATGATCTGGGTTTGAAATATAGTTTGTTTAAATTAAATTAAATTAAATTAGTCATTTAAAGTGGAATTGTATATTGTATAAAAATGACAACCACTATCCGCGACTTGTACAACAATAAAATAAATTCATTGATGCTATATGCACGTTGTTTTATTTAACTTTAACATGCCTATCCTGGTGTTTTTTTGTTCTTTAAATGGTATATACAATAGTATCTAGACATTTATTTACGTCTGTCATTATCTCTCCGTGACATCGGGTGGCGCTGATGTAAAGAGATTAATGATTCAATTTAAAAATAAAGACGCGAGAATGAGTCTCGTTTAACAACTAACGTTACTACGATAATAAAAAATCTATGTCAAAACTTCAAACGGTGATAACGTCGCTCAGAATAATGTAATTTGAATAAAATTCTCAATATAATATTAATTAGTGATGATCTATTTTTGAACTAATTTCAATGTTGATGATAAAATTTAACGTCACACGTTATTCTATATGGAGGTGTGACGTTAAATTTTATCATCAACATTGAAATTAGTTCAAAAAAGGATCATGAACTAATTTCAATGTTGATGATAAAATTTAACGTCACATGTCAATATAGAAGACAATTTTAATCACAGATAAGCTGAAACAAGAATATAATTTGTACACCAACAGAAAATTGTTTGTACAAAAGATTAGATTCTCATGGATATATTTAAAGACAATCCAATTAATCTAAGAAGAGATTATAGATAACCTGACCAATTATCTTTACTCGTTTTTATATACAGGACACCTGGAGCGAAACCCTTCATATCTGCAGGTCCAGTATTCGATCTCGATATAGACAGAGATTGTGTATAGGTATTTTCCAGTAATTTTCCCTTGTCAGTGATTTAAGATCTGGCAATCAACAGCCTTTAATTAATGCTGCAAATAAACTCAAATATTGTTACTCCATCATTATTTTTTTCATTACATATAAAATATCCACGAATTAATATTAAAGGACTAAATTTATTTGTTTAATTGTTAAAAAAAATAGATGCTTATTTGCGATAGTAAACAAAGTTCCCATTATCCATTTTTAAATTATTAAACGACGATCTTGTTTCAATCAATTGAAAATCGCGAGCATCCGAAAGTTGATGAGGGCCTTGCCATGTTAATAAATAAATGTCTAATTAATGTGACCAGAATAAAAACCTGCATTTGTGAATTAACCTAGCATAAATCTGTTTACTCAAATACCAGTCAACGGGCTACATCGTTAGCTTAACGTCAAACAAGAAAACGAATCGAAATTTATTTTTTTTCTAGAATAAATTTTAAGAAAAACGGATTAGAGTTTTATATTTATGCACTCATAACAAAAATAGACGCCGAATTAGCCAATAAAAATAATGGAAACTCAGAACAATAAAAAATTAATCTGATGAACTTTAAAAGAGAAAGAATGATCAGTTCAAACAAAGATTTAACATGTCGGCAATATCTTGAAAAAAAACCCCAATAATCCCGAAAAACTTTTAAAATAAAGTTTAAAGAAACCAAAAACAATTATCAGGTTGAATAAAAATTATGCATGCCAACAGCAGTTTTTAAACAAAATTGTTCAATTAAAACAACTTGTATCATAATTAAGAAATACAGAAAAAAATCCGACAAACGTTTAAAATTAAATTTCAAAATAACTCAACAATTATCAAGTTCAATAAAAATTGTGCATGTCGACAGAAACTTTTAAAATAAACATTACCTTAAAACAAACAAAACAAATAAATAAAGTGCATATCGGTATAATAATGTTTTTGGCGAGAATTAAATAGAATTATACATTCAGTAATTAAGGAAGTATTTGATCAACAACGACAATAAGCAAGCTCAATTTCCAGAAACCATGGAAATAAAATTTTAAAAAAACCCAAAAATAAAAAAAAATCCCCGATAAAATAGAAAAATCTGGTCAAATAACAATTTTGCTTTTCGCCATAGATAAAAGTTTTAGTGAGAATTACAGTTTGCTATGTATGTAGTAAAGTAAGTACATATTTGATCATAGCCGGACAGCGACGAACCGCGACAGTCACTGTTTCATGCACCTATACTTAAATAAATATATTTACCTATAGAGTTACAGTAAGAACTTACTATGCTGGAGAGATTAATACCGTGGACACACTCCTAGTGACTAAAGCCCAAATCTAGGCAGTATTTATACCCTCGCCAGTTCTAAAGGCTATTATTTACAATATGACATGGCGAAATCTGTCTAATTAATAAATCGATGACGAATATTTTCCATGTTAAGTAGAGCACATTCGTGTTTTTATAAAGGCAGAAACTATTCAAGGTCTTGACCCTGTATTTGCTAACGGATTATCAAAACGTTGTCCAACAAATTCAATTGTTCCTTAAAGGCCCAATACCACTCTTGCTGCGACTGAATAATATGCCCAAATCTTATTCTGGTCAACAAATTGTACTATTTTACAATATTTCAATTAATTGGTGATACAAATTTTATCTTAAAACACCAAATTTAAAAAATTGGAAAAATTCAACTACATGGTAACAACATGGTTTGAAACGCTTAACGTAAACACTTTCAAATGCAACTTAGATTTACACATATTTTCGAACCCTCTGGACAAGTAAGATAGGTTGTAATGGATAATAAACAGGTAGGACACTAAAACATCTAGCAGTTAGAATAATGCTATTTTTTTCTGGACCTGTCAAGCCAGCAAGAGTGGTATTGACCCTTTAAGTGCAAGATATTTACGGGACCGTCAAGATAATACTTTTGAGTTTAACATAAAATGAAATGAGGTTTAACGTCCTATTGTCCTGCTCCTACTGGGCATACCCCATACAATGTACCTTTAAGAAAATTTTGAACAGGCAGAGGCGTAACGGTCTACTTTTATATCGAGTTACCAGGGATCTTTAACATGCACCCTAGTGTGTACACGAGACCGCGGGTTTTTGTTTCATTCCAACGGTTAAGAACAAAATAGATTGAATAGTGACGATTACTATGGGGGAGAGGTCGGGACTGGCCAAGGTAATGTGGTGATGTTCTGTTATTGGAGGTAACCTGTAACGATCCTGGCCCTGTGATATCTTGCGTTGTCATCATGGAACATGAAACGGCGGCAAACATGGACTGCCAAGCTGTTGTCCCGGTAGTACTGGCCTGTAATACGCCCTGCAACAACATGTAAAGCCGTTCTTCCAGCAACAGTGATGCCTCCCCACACCATATACGTTCTGTTTCCAGTGTGGTTTTATGGATTTAGATATCAGAAAGCGGGGCTACTTGTTAGACAGGGGCATCAGAAGGGTCACATACTGTTTCAATACAATAGTACAACTAAAGTTTGTAGTATCGGTGGCCATGACGTATCAGGTTCGATTCCCTGGTTTATGATGTCTGATAGGACAAAGAGCATTATCGTTCGGATAGGACAAAAAAACCGAGGTTCGCTGATTGACGTGAAGGTAACAAAACTTTGGACAGTTGGACACACATCTACTCTATGCGGAGAGTCCCCCCCCCCCGTGAGTACCCCCGTCTGCGGACACCCCATCCCCCTTTGTTGTGCAAGATGTTTCCTGTAACAGCCCGGTTGGTGGAAAATGGTAAGACGTTGATAAATATAAGAACCCCTCGAGCAAGAAGTAGAATCAGGCGGTTGAGATTGAAAAGTTTGGTTGATTAATCCTATAACACACGTCGCCATATTGTATGAAACTTGTATATTGGGTGTGGCCATTATGGTGTATGTCCGATTTGTTATCAGTACATACTTCAAGTAAGACAGATCGAAGATCACATGACCAGGTCATTCCTGATCGAATGGTTAGCACATGCGCGCTGTATCATACTGTCTCCTACTGCTAAACACCCCAAGGCGCAAGCGAATTATGAAATAAAATTGATCCATGTGTTAGTCTCTAAATGACCTAGTTTGTGTCGAGTGGACGTTATACCCCGTTCTCCCCCTCTACCGAGATCGGTTACTCTATATATGTATCTCTAATATTTCTAATTCGGTGCCCATTTATTAAAATTAGTGATGAAAATGTAATTGATGTATATCCGTGATATTTTAATGTTATAATTATTTTAAATGTACATTCTGTATGATGTAATCAAATAAAAGTTTTTCTACAGTGAGAGGTTCCAGCGCTTACTATACCCTCAACTGCAACATATTTAAACGCATTTGTAAAATTAAATAAAGTTGAAATCAAATAAATATCAGTGACTTAAGGGAGAGAGAAAGAGAGGGAGAGAGGTGGTATTAAACGTACAATTTTCAGAAGCTATAGGTCATCTCAGGACTAACATTTAGTTCAGTCTCCTTGTCACGTACAAAAAAGGAATCGAAACCGTGCCACTTGACGAGTGTAAACCATTCGACCACGCTCAAACCCCATCCTGGATGGATTCCAGCGGATTACCGAAGATCCACTATGAATAGAATAACTAGAGATACGAGTGCAATACGTGAAGGAATTGTTTACAATCAATTGTTTTATTAATGCGTGCGCGATTTATCACGAGATCTGTCAATGATTGATGTGATGTGGTTTCGATTCAAGGCTTGTACGTAACAAGGGCAAGGGCCAATCCCTTGCGTTTTCGACGGGTCCTCCGGTTTCCCCTAAATGCTGGCGATTTTTGGAAATTACATTGAACCATATATTAGTCTCGATGTGCCAGGACACTCGAATGTGCGGTGTATCATACTGTCTCCTACTGCTCAACGACCCCCCCCCCCCCAAATAAAAAAAAAAACCACCACAAGGCGCAAGCGAATTATGAAATAAAATTGATCCATATGTTAGTCCCTAAATGACCTAGTTTGTGTCGAGTGGACGTTATACCCCGTTTCTCCCCCCCCCCCCTCTCTCTCTACCCTGATAGATTACGCTATATGTATTTCTAATTCGGTGCCCATTTATTAAAATTAGTGATGAAAATGTAATTGATGTATAACCGTGATATTTTAATGTTATAATTATTTTATATGTACATTCTATATGATGTTATCAAATACAAAAAAAAAAAGCGTTGGCTTGCTACCCTGGAGGTCGCGTTTTCTCTCTCGATATTGGTCGAGAAAGACTTTTTCTTGATTTTCCGGATTGGTGCCCCCTTATCAGCGGTGCAGAAAAGCGATGGCGCGGCGCTGGTAAGGGAGAACTTATAATCGTTCGGGTGGAACGACAAACTGAGGGCCCATGTACACACTGGCCTGCACTTTAAAGAACTCTTGGCAGAGGGAATTCGAAAAAAAGAGTAGGCTGCAGTGGCGATGTCTGGGCAAAATTCTCCCCCATAGCACACTGTATATCATGTGCAATATACAATGATGTCTACAGCGATAAGGTTTCGGACATTCTACATATAAAGAACTATCTACTTGGAGCACAGACCTCTGTTCAAAATATCCACCATGTTTAAAAACCGGTATACTATTTTTTTATGCTATTTCCAGTGCCGTTTTATACGATTCATGCACACGAAGACAAAAAAATAAATACTAAATTCGTCGATGCGGGGAATTAAAATGTCGGTCAACCAGCTTAGTGTATGTTCTCAAGCTTAGCTAACTGTAGACAGACAGTCTAAGTTTAGTATGGACAGTGCCGTGGTACTGTGGAGTAAAACATAGTCATTAATATAGAAATGAATTGGCTTAGGTGCGGTTGGACAAGGGTCATGGAAGAGATTGCCATATTCATTAACATGGCAATTTATTGAAACCGGTAAGTACCCATTCTGCCCTGTCTTGAATCAACAAACTCGCCCCATCATGGTTCTACGTCTCTAGGACAAGAATGGAAGATCACGTACTAATCAACTTCCATAGTAATTCATGAAACTCTTCATGAAACTGCGGATTTCACAAGAATTATTGTCAACAGAATATCTGTCTAATTTGTTTAATAACTATTAAGCCAAATCAGATCCACCCCACCCCACAGTAAAATGGGTCAATATCACAGCCAATGTATAAGATACAAAAAACAAGTCTGCTCTATTTTAAATTGTCAATTGTTAGCTTATAAACCTATTTTTGTTTCGTATCACAAAGCCATGGTATAATTACTTTTGTATGCCAGAAAAGATTAAATAAAAAACAGGTATATTAGAGAGAAAGTTCGGGAAAGCTTTGTGAGTGATTATTTGTTTATGTGGATATAGAGGAGACTTGTAGCTATGATAAGGGTGTGGTGCGCTCATCGTCTAGAATATTAATCTATGTTAACGTGGCGGTGGTGTAAACCTGTATGAGATCGATTTTCTGTTTTTCTGCAGTGAGAGGTTCCAGCGCTTACTATACCCTCAACTACAACATATTTACACGCATTTGTAAAATTAAATATCAGTGACTTAAGAGAGAGAGAGAGAGGGAGAGAGAGAGAGAGCGCGCGAGAGAGATGGTATTTAACGGACACTTTACAGAAATCAAATAAATATCAGTGACTTAAGAGAGAGAGAGAGAGAGAGGGGGGGAGAGAGAGATACAGAGAAAGCGTATTTAACGTACGCATTACAAAAGCTAGGTAATGTCACGTACACAAAGGGAATCGAAACCGTGCCACTTGACGAGTGTAAACCATTCGACCACGCACAAACCCCATACTGGATGGATTCCAGCGGATCACCGAAGATTCACTATGAACAGAATAACTAGAGATACGAGTGCAATACGTGAAGGAACTGTTTACAATCCATTGTTTTATTAATACGTGCGCGATTTATCATGAGATCTGTCAATGATTGATGTGGTGTGGTTTCGATTCAAGGCTTGAACGTAACAAGGGGAAGGGCCAATCCCTTGCGTTATACACGGGTCCACCGGTTTCCCCTCATGCTAAAGTACCCTAAATGCTGGCGATTTTCGGAAATTATATTGAACCATATATTAGTCTCGAAATGAATTAATTTGTTTCGATTGGATATTACTTCTTCCCTGCGTCATTGAGGCAGGACTCAACTCAATTCTTACTATGATTCATATAATCAACATTTCATTTGTCAAATTTCTTTTTATAGCTATTGCTCAATTACTCGAATAAAAATACAATTATATCGGTGTGAGGTCAGGTGTACAACGTGTTGTGACACATGTACTTTTACTAATACAACACTAATAGTAATACAGTTGCTGACCTGTTATCATCATGGTTACTAACCACTTACTATCACCTTTGGTTAATGACTGTACAATTATATTCAATTACAGATTACACACTAGGGGTGTGTTTATGTATGAGAGAGACAGAGAGAGAGAGGCAGGGAGGGAGAGAGAGAGAATCCCCCCCCCCCCCCCCACCGCCTGCCATAGACAGAGTCTAGTCGTAAAGTAACCCATGACTGTAGGAATTGAATGTCGGTCTGGGCCAACTTACCCTGATAGTACATTACATGCTGTACAGTATAGTCTTTATAGTGTACGTATACCGGTCTTCATCCGCCCACTTGGTGCAGGAAATAAGACGTTAACCCCCATTTTATTTTATTTCTTTCAGACGTATGAAGGTCTGGCAATACTAAGCTGCAAGAATTGTTACAAGAACTAAATTATACACCATTATTACCCCCGTTTTGAGAGAAGTCCACTGGCTACCAATTAAGACAAGAATCGATTTTAAAATTCTCATTCCGACCTTTTGTGCTTTGGCATGTGATGAATCTCCTCTCTATATTAAAGAATTAATTCAACCCTACCACCCTACCAGAAATCTTCGCTCCGAAACTAAGTACCTTATTAAATCAGTAACTGAAAACTCTTCGTACGGAAGATGCTCCTTTGCTTTTGCGGCAGCAGAACTGTGGAATTCTAATGATTTTCCTATAGAACTCAAGCACTGTGCATCAATTGACAGTTTTAAACAGAATCTTAAAACCCATCGTCTTTAGAACCATTTTCTTTTAATTGTTGATCGTGTACTTTTAACTATGTTACCAAAGAGCAGCTTCGGTTGGATTTTAGGACCTTTTTTATTATATTATTATTATTAGTAATTCTTCTGGCGTCAAACCCAATTTAATTTACGACCCGTCTCCTCAAAAATAATAAAAAAAGTAATAATAATAATAATAATAATAATAAAGACATCTTCAGAAAATATCCTGACCGTTAAACAAGTAAAAGAGAAAGATTAGTATAGGGTTGACGTCCAGTGGACACAAACCAGATCATTTCGAGGTTAACATATGGTTCAATTTTATTTCAATACTTCGCCAACATGTAGGATATCTTTAGCTATAAAGGGTAACCCTGTAAGATAACAGAAGATCAGCCTAAAAACAAGACCTTTATTTAAAACATGAAATAGACAGAAGTCGGAAAGAACTCTATTCCAAGTCTAACCTACTGTCAGTAAACTCCTGGTTATGTATCGTCCAACAATAGCGAACATGGATACAAATAAAATGAAATGGGGTTTAACATCCTACTGTTCTGCTCCGAGCTGGGCTAATGATACGGGCATACGTCAAACAGGGAGCTATGAGGTAAATTTTCCCTGGACAGCGACACTACTGCCTACTCTTATATCAAATTTCAACTGTCAAGGGATATTTTACGTGCACGCCAATGTGTACACGGAACGACTAGACAGCTGTCCTTTCCAGGCCCTCCGCCCAGCATCACTGACAAATCTGGATGAACTTTGTCAGCCAATGCAGGAACATTGATACAAACTTTTTATAAGGAAATAAGTTGTGTATTTATAAGATCATTATACACAGATCATTATGGGATTGATTAAGTCTTTAATTACACCATAGCGAGCACGTGTTTATAAGAAGTTTATTGGAGTCGATAAGCCAATATCAAAACCAATGCATCTAAAATAGACCATTGCCGCACCTTGACACAATCCGAGGACCGAAGAAAAGGGGCGAGGTTGGACATGCGACCCTTGCCATTGCCACGCACAAGTGCTGAATCGAAACCTCGCCACATGCCTCAATAACAAAACTGATGGTTCCCCCCCCCACCTCATCTCCCAACGTTTATTCAGATAATGCTAGTAAGCTGAAATTTATGACAGTTATCTAATGATGAGTATGTTCTCTAGGATTGTCCCGAGTTATTTTTATCCTTGTCAGAGGTGCAGGGTGGGGCCTGGGCAGGGGTGGAGGGGTGGGCTAGTCTTTTAGATGCTTCGGAACCAAGGGCCTGTTCCGTTCCTTGCGACAAAAAAACTAAAACATTTGCAGTTTTGGCAAATGTTTCCCTTGTCATTTACTGAATCCCATTTAGACAACAGTATTAAAGAATCGTTGATTTTATTGCCTGTTAGATATGATAGAAACAGGCATGGGGATGGGGTTGTTGTTTATATAAAACCAAAAAAAAACTACATTTTCAGTTAAGGCATGATCTCATAAACACTGATATTGAATTAATTTTTATAGAGATTTTTACTGATTATACTAAATTCTTACTCGGGGTTATTTTAAGACCTCCAAATAAAAGGGTAGCAATTTGGTATTGTTTTGCAAGTTTTGCACTTTACAACTACGAGAGAGATAGACGCAAATCTTTGTCACGTACACGTGGGAACCGCCATTCCTCTTAATGACAGAGCTTATGACCAAACGCACAGGCGTTAACCATTCGGCCGCTCACCAATCCCTTACAACTAAGACGAAATGCGAATACACCAAATAGATGTCGTATAATGCCCAACCCATGTCTGGTCAATTCAGTTAAATACAAACCTGTGAAATGGTTTTCCCTTGTTAGTGATGCCCGACAGGGACAGTTGTCTATTCGTTCGGATGGGACGAAAAACGAGGTCGCGTGTACACAATGGCGTGCATGTAAAATATCAATTGGCAGTTGTAATTCGATATAAGAGTAGGACGTAGAGCCGCTGCCCGGGCAAAATTTCCCCTATAGCACACCGTATGCCCGTTTTCATTAGCCCAGTTTATGAGCGGAACAGTAGGACGTAAACCCCATTTAACAAATGTTAATACAATGATAATACAGAGAAAAAAAGAGAAGACAACAGTCTAACATAAAGATCATAACATAACATCGTTGCATATCAAGACCATAGTCTAACAAAAAGATCATCATCGCATATCAACACCATCGTCTAATATAAAGATCATCGTCGCATATCAAGACCATAGTCTTAACAAAAAGATCATCATCGCATATCAACACCATCGTCTAATATAAAGACCATCGTCGCATATCAACACCATAGTCTAACAAAAAGACCATGGTCGCATATCAAGACCATAGTCTAACAAAAAGACCATCGTCGCATATCAAGACCATAGTCTAACAAAAAGACCATGGTCGCATATCAACACCATAGTCTAACAAAAAGACCATGGTCGCATATCAAGACCATAGTCTAACAAAAAGACCATCGTCGCATATCAAGACCATAGTCTAACAAAAAGACCATCGTCGCATATCAAGACCATAGTCTAACAAAAAGACCATCGTCGCATATCAAGACCATAGTCTAACAAAAAGACCATCGTCGCATATCAACACCATAGTCGCATATCAACACCATCGTCGCATATCAACACCATAGTCTTAACAAAAAGACCATCGTCGCATATCAAGACCATAGTCTAACAAAAAGACCATTGTCGCATATCAAGACCATAGTCTAACAAAAAGACTAACATAACGGCCATATGGTTCAATTTTATTTCAATAATTCGCTTGCGCGTAGGGGTCTATAGCAATGGGAGGTAACCGAATTACCCAGCGAAAAACTACGAGGTTGGACAGGCGCCCCTTCTCCTCGTCATGCACAAGCGTTAAATCGAAAACACGCCAGTTGACTCACTGACAGACCTAATGATACAACGCGTACGCGCTATCCATCCACCCCACCCACCCTCTAGTCTTCATTAGCTCAGTCGATGCAGACAAATACGACCTTAAGTTTCATTATATTTCATACTAACGGGTTACCAGCCCAAAATTGAAGGGAGAGAGAGGGAGAGAGAGAGGGGGGCAGGGAGAGAGGGAGAGACAGGGGGTAGATACCGCGCCGAAATGTTTCCGGGGCCCAAACTTTCCCGAGGAGTCAAATTCAATATCCTTAAAGTTACATTATTCAAGATATAGATAAGAACTAGCCATTCTTGCTATACTAGTTCGAAAGTAAATGATGTAAAATGAATAATTTGAAAATTTCATTCAAATTACTCTATTGCAAGCGAAGATATAGGTATTTAAAGATTTGACCGACCTGTGCAATAATTTCAACCACGGTCCTAGTTGATCAAAGCTACGACTCGAAGCGTTAAGGCGCGCCATATTTGATTTACCGCTGAAACGTTTTAATCTGTTTAATATCGGAGCAATCTGATGTCATCCAAAGTTGATTAAGGCCTGGATAAGTTAATTAATGTCTTATTAATACTTTAGAAAACATTTCATGCCAAAATAAAGACCTGCACTAGGCAGATTTAGCTCTTGAATAATGCATGTTTAAACATTTACAGGGCCATGCTGGTTAATTTGATTCCACATATTTGGGAGGGGGAGCGAACGGAAGGACGGACGGCCGGCAGGCAGGCAGGCAGGTAGGCAGGCAGGCAGGCAGACAGACAGGCAGACAGATTTCGCAATAGACGTAATTATATACAACGTATTGATTGATCTTGTCACGTGACATTTAAAGCTTGAACTGTTATTCCAATAGACACTTTCATTATATCTCACGTGACATTTCTTTTTCATTTTCACAAAATAGGTCAAGTTCCCCATCTAATATTATTTAAAGAATATCTCGAGCCAATCCACTGTGGGTTGTTCTAATTGAATATATTATATAAAGTGGTCTGATGCCTGGTTAAATAAACACACTCCTTTAAGTGGTTTCTCGATCATTCATCACCTGGCATGTTTGTTTAATAGTCTCTTCGTCCTTTGTACTTTTAGGGTGAGAGAGAGAGAGGGGGGGATAGAGGGGGTAGAGAGAGAGAGAGAGATAGAGGGGAGAGAAAGACAGAGAGAGATATTTAATGTGGGGTACAATTCGGGACTAACACATGGTTCAATTTTATTTCATTAACATCAACATACGGCTTAATTTTATTTCAATAAATTGCTTGCGTGTAGGGGTCTTTAGAAGTGGGATTATACTAGAGGGCCCGGAGAAAACCTTCGAGGCTGGACAGGCGACCCTACTCCCTGTCACGTACAACCAGATATTCGAAACCTTATGATACAACGTGCACGCGCTAACTACATTTTTAAGACAGTTTCCCATTTTCACAATAACTTGTGAACCACAGTGATGCAATGAGTAGAACATACAGATTCCATGTTCGATCGCTGTGTTAGCAGAAACATTTTATCGTAAATAAGTATAAAATAACCCAGTCAGTTTGAAACAAATATCCCTGTTATGGGTTTATTGGTCAAAGAAATTGAGAGAGCTTGTTATTTGTTGCATATTCAACCCCTAGAGAATTGAAACTTATTTTACTCATGTTGTAAGTGTTTTCTTTCTGACCACCAGATTTTTGAAAAATCTCTCCCCAAAGTCCAGGGCATTTCAGAGGTCAAGTAAGCGCCCCATTGAGCTAAAGTGCCCTCAGTCCCAGTCCTCAAAAATTTAAAGCTCAGTTACAAATCAGCGCTCAATTTCATTAGGTCTTAAATCTCCAACTCCTCTGTCTTATACTATCTCATCACTTTCATATACACAGTAACAGTGAATCGCCAAGTTAGTAGTACCACCAGTGAGTTCCAAAAAATTAAAAGTTCGGTTACATATCTGAAATGTTTTCTTCTACTCCTATGAAATGGTCGTGGGGTGTCAGACTATACAATTGTTGTGTCAACTCTTGGAAACAGGCGGAGTTGACAGGGGCAGATCTCGAGATTCTGTAACATTGACTCCTATTTCTGGTCCTCTCTTCCACGAGAATTTCTCCCAGCCATGACCTCAATTGCCAGGATATTGACTCAGTTTTTCAACATTTTCTCAGATTGCTCAGTGTTATAGGGGACAATCATCATATATGACATAAACATTATGTCAACTTAAATAAAACTGTTTTCCGGCGAGACAAAGAACAACTATATAATTATACAGTACTATCTATGTTCTACCAGGACGCTTAATGTTATAGCCAGTATTTTGTTGGCATTGATTATGGGGTGGGATTGTGGATGGCATGGCGTCCTAGATTTGGAACCGCCCTAACCCCCTATTCCCAGCTCCTAGATCCGCATGGCCCCTAGAAAACTCGCACCTGTTGTGCTCGGATCCTGACTGCGTCACTCGCACTAGGAGTATGCGCATCAGTCGGCCGCATTTTGGCTAAACACCCCCATCCCCTAAACAAAATCGTTATGTACGCCCCTTCCCGAGGTTTCTCTGGATATTTAGGCGTTCTCTCTCCTCGTCAGTGGTGCAGGACGGAGGGCCTGGCAAAAAAGGTGTCTAGTTGCAGGGATGAAACGACAAAACACGGAACAGATATGCGTGTACGTCAAATAACCCTTGATCTAAGCACACTGCATTTCCACGCACCCTCCCACCACATCTTGTAGGTGTCAATGTGTAGCCAACCTAAGGATCACGGTGGCTAAGTGGATAAGGCGCTGGTTCGCTAGACTGGAGGTCGGGTGTTCGATCCCTGCATTGGCCGAGAAAGTTCATCTCGATTTTCCGACGTGATTTCCCCTTGTCAGTGGTGCAGAAGGAGGGCCGGACAAGGACAGCTGCCTAGTCGTTCGGATGGGACGAAAAACCGAGGTCCCGTGTCCCGTGTACACATTGGAGTGCACGTAAAAGATCCCCTGGCAGTTGGAATTCGATATAAGAGTAGGCCGTAGCGCCGCTGCCCGGGCAAAATTTCCCTCATAGCACACTGTATGGCGTATGTCCGTCTTCAATTAGCTCTGGTTAAGTGCATAACAGTAGGACGTTAAACCCCATTTCATTCATTCATTGAACGGTCTGGTAAATGACACAGCTAATATTTGTAAAAGCATCACATGTTTTTACAGGTCTGTCATCACCTATCTATAGAAATTCTATTCAACTTTTTGAATTCGAGAAGACACAAGAGTGCGTCAACATGGCGTTCATAACCTTTATTTTCTTTCTATTCAGTTATAGTCATTGAACTAAGACAGTGAGTTTGATAGCGACCTTGAAGAGTGCTCAATTATAAAGTAGAGTGATTTAGCGAAATGAATAAAGTAGAGCATACCTGGGCTAATAATAATATATATAAATAGATATATGACTAAATTTGTTAATAATGTGAACAATAATAGATATATGTTCCATGAGTTAATTATGCACAACTAAAAGTAAATCTCTTTTAATTTTAATTTCAATTTCGAACTTTATCAATGTCGCTTTAAGTTGTATATATTTATATGTCTACCATTTTTTCGTATCTGTTAAATCAATGTTGTATATAATTATAATTTGTAACTTTTGGTCCTTGACCTACTTACTGGAATAAACTATTTATTATTTATTATAACCATGACAACAAGACAATATACGAAATAAAACAATTTAATAGGTAAAAAAAGACCAGGAGGACTGCACCACACGCAAAACAAAAATCTACAAGATAAACCTGCGGACAAGACAGAAAATAGACATTGCAAATCAAGTGAATGGATCTGGGGGCCAGTAATTGCAAACGCATCATCTCAGTACATAAGTGATAATAGCCAGTGTATGATATTATATTCAAGTATTATTGTGTCAGCTGTCTCCTAGGCGTTCCCGGTTTCTATCCCAGTATTAAAGTTCATCGACATTGTCCAGCGTGGTTTCTCTTTGTCAGTGGTGCATGGACTTGTCGAGGAATAGTATCAAGTTCTTCGGATATGACGAAACACCGAGCTTAGTGTTGACCTAGACAGTTCCGAAGCATTTTCCGGCTCGATTGCTTCAGAGATGTTGGCACATTGACCCGCAGTGAATATTCGCTTGGCCGCGAGTATCACTCACAAGGATGACATCGACGAGGCTTATGACTTAGAAATATTAACTTTTTCCCTCCAACAAATTAAATTCTAAAACATTCTTGTTGAAGTATAAGAAAAATAAATAAAGGTGTTTGAAGTATATCTGGGAAATACATTTTTCATATTTAGCGTAAATAGGTGTACAGAAATAATCTTTGTTTGGCGTTATCGACGCTACCTTAATTTGTTGGTAAACATTAAAATGTGAAATATAGCGGTCTGACCTTTCAAAGGTCAGTCATCTTGGACAGAGATACTCTGTATAACAGATTGGTTTCTAGATGGATTCGAGGAAGGTCGAACCACAGAGCTCGGTGTTTCGTCTTACGCCGAGCACCACTATCCAAATACATACGCATGTCGTAATGCACTAGTCGTCATCGTAATGAAGACTCTCTGATATCCCACGCACCTCCATAAAATTCTTTTTCTCTCCATAATTTGAAATATTAGATATTAAGCCATCACCTTAGTTCATCGTTCGGATTGGTAAAAAACGAGGTCCCTCCACACGTATTGGCGTGCACGTAAAAAATCTTGACAGTTGGAATTCGATTTAAAAGTAGGCTGTAGTACAACTGTCATAGCACAGTGGAGGGGGACAGCGTGCCTGACAAAGGGACAATGTATAGTCGTTCGTATGGTACGTAAAACCGCGGTCTCGTGTACACATTGTCGTGTACGTAACAGACGCCCCCCCCCCCCTTGGTTATAATACTAGTAGTAGGTCATAACGCCGGGCGGAATTACTCTCATAGTCCAGTGTATTGGGTATGTGCGTCTTCACTAGTCTAGTATGTCTCGTGGCGCTATATTAAATTCAAAATTCTAATCTTTGTTTATGTGAGTTTTAACCTAATCCAATTTCTTTAGTTGTTTGGTGTAAAGTCTATTTCCATTTCATCTTATTTCTATTATTTAGACGAAAAACGCCTTCTTCATTGATGCTTTACACGTTGAGGATTTAACGACCACGCGACACATAATACCGAAATTCGGTCTACTTTTATTACGAATCACAGCTGCCAAAGGTTTTCGTTCGATCCGAACGACTAGACACTGCCCCTGCCTGCAAATCACAGGAACGGAACTAATGATGTCAGAAATATTATAAAGCTTAGTTTTGTCAGCGTTACGTTATATTCATCCGTAGAATATATTTCTATGATATCATCCGGCGTGGTTATCCCCCCTCAACTTGTTGTTGATACAGGACGGGGGCCTGACACGGAGAGTTTCTTTTCGATCGGGTAGTATAATAAAGAGATATTTTTGAGAGCAGTAAAAGAATATTGATCAACAATATATAAATATTTAATTGGCTTAACTGTAAAACAATAATGAATTAAAATTCTCCAAATCCAGCACTTGTCTTTAAAACAAATTACCACATGCCGTTTACCTTATATTTGAAATAGTATATGGGCAAACCTAGTCCAGCTCTGAACGTAGGTCTCATTACACTCGCCTCTACGTCCAGGACTTTGGCCATTTAAACAACGTCAAAAAATTAATCATCGCCAGTAAATTTTATGTGATGTGTAGGAGAATAATTTAAATCCATATATCTATGTATTTATTCCTTGATGTTAAGGTAGTAGGACTTAGGTAATGTTATAGTTTTTAATGCATTTGTCTCTACCAAATATTGATGTGCAATTAAGTTATTTGTTAATTCATGTATAGGCCTATGCAGGCAATTTTGTCTGTTTTTTTATTATTAATAAGTGTTTTAAATTGTTCATTCCTTGCATTCATTTAAACTAAGAAAAAAAAAGAAGCTTTATTATGTGATACATAGGAGTCTAGCTTGGATATGCATATATAAATAATTAATTTCATATATAGGGCCTATTTATGTATTTATTCCTTGATGTTTGCTGTATATGCATATATATATGTGTAATTGTCCTGTTTAATTGGAAAAGTTCAATTTCAAGTTTGATAACAATAAATGCCCTCTTTTTTTAAAAAAATAAAAACAAAACCAAACCTGCCTCGTTATTTATGTATTTTTTGTTAAAAAAGAAAATTAAACTAGACAAGGAAGGTGTATGTTTTACTATGATTTTCTTAAAACAATATCGGTCACCAAGTCCAACATAATAAATACTGAATATAAGAGTAAATTGTTTTAACCCTCAATATGCATTTGGAAGGTTGGAAAAGCAATAAATGACTGAAGATTCTATTTTCTTTTCAAAGTTTCCAATTTTTACCCAAATTTCGTTTCGCCTTGTTTGCCCGAGAGTTCTAAATTTGAACGTTGACCGATATTTAGAGTGTCATGACGGCGACAAGGCAACTTGACAGGTGGAGACGTATTTTTTTAACAGCCTCTTGTGTCGCTCATACTGGATCTAGCGAGGTTTTTTTTTTGTCACTAAGATGCCCCTTTACGTCGTGCAGGTATTCACTGGGACTGACACGTGATCGTTTAGCGGTAAAACGTTGCCCAGTAAAATATACTGGCGATGAATAAATTTTCGACATGGTTTAAATGGCCAAAGTCCTGGAAGTAGAGGCGGGTGTAATGAGATAAAAATAAAAACCAAGTACGGACAATCCAAACCATAAGACAAAATTCGAAGTCCTAAAAACGTTAAAGGGACAATCCCGATAAGAACAGAGTCTCAAAAAGTCGGAGTATTTGTGAAATTGATGGACCAAAATATATAAGCATGGTGTGTTTACATTGTCTGAAAACTTCAGCTGAAAATATTGAGTCGTTTGGACGTCAACTTCAACACTGCTTATCCGGACACGTAACCCTTTTAAGATTTCGGGTCATTTTTTTCATCGGGTGACCTGATAATCGATTTACGTTTCTTGAGAGGTCCCTACAGTGAATGACCCATGTACTGTACTTGATAACAAAGGGTAAATTTCACCTAAATATTATTTTTATAGAAAAAAGTCTGGTTTTAACCAGATACTGTATAATACAAAGGTCTCCATTTTCAGATGCAGGCTGTCAGGTTTAAGTTATTTACAAGCGTATCACAAATATCGACCTTAGATAATGGGGTTTAAATGATTTTAACACACAATTAAGCAGTTTTATTCCCCAAAAAGTTATCGGGATTGGCCCTTTAAAGGCCTACATTCAGAGCTGGACTAGTGCAAACCATATCACGTTCCATGTTGTTTTCAATTTTAACACTCCTCCAAACCATTCAACCTGACACGAGCGATTCATCTGTGTCAATATAATGATCCCTATCAGGTGCAAAACTCTAAATTTGATGTCAGTTCATGATTAATATGTAGAGCAACAATAAAGTAGAGGTCTTTCGTCTTAATAATAGAAATAAGACAAAACAGAATAACAAATAAAGATTATACATTGTCTTAATTTAGAATTTACATGAATAGAAGTTAAAAATTAAACCCAATTTTATTTCATCTTCGTACTTTTTTTGTGTAACTTGTCGGAAGGGGGGTTAGGTGGCTAAATGGGTGGCTAAATGGGTAGCGTGCGCGCGCTGTATCATAAAGTCTGTCATTGAGTTAATTGGCGAGGTTACGATTCCCGGTTGTACGTGACAAGGAGTAGGGTCGCCTGTCCAACCTCGTAGGTTTTCTCCGGGTCCTCCGGTATCCTCCCACTTATCAAGACTCCTAAAGCAAACAAGCGAATTATAGAAATACAATTAAACCATATAAATGTGGAAATTTAAAGAACCCTGTCATATTTTAGGAAATATATAAGACGATAAGATTAAGTTAAAAGGTTTTAAATACTGATCGATCATGATTTCGCGGGATGACATGAGCATTTCATTGAGTATAAGGTCGGGTCCATTGGACTTATTGCGTTTGAGATTATTAAATGCAAGACGTAACTCAGATACGGAAATTTCTTTATTAATTTCATCATTTATAGTCAATGATGATTTCACGGATTGTGTTTTAATTTCAATTTCGTCGATATCTGATTTTGGAATAAAAGTATTATGAAATAAGTTCGAAAAATGGTTTTTCCAGCACGGAGTAGAAATACAGTCATTTTCATCTTTTACTTCAGGATTATCGTTTACAAGGGAATTAACAAGCATCCAATACTCTTTAGGATTGCGCGATTCTAACCCATCAAGTTGAAATAAAATGTCATTTTTCGCCTGTCTACATTTAAATTTAGTTTCTTTTTTGTATTCCTTTTTTCTTCTAAAATATACAGATCGTGCGTGGGCACTATTTGGATTCGCAATGAGATTACGACGTGCTGACATCATGTCCCGTTTAAGTCGCTAGCAGTCTTTGTCAAACCATTTATTCTTAAGCCAGGCTGACACTTGCACTATTCCGTGGCACGCATTGGGAGAGACAGAGAGAGGGAGGGAGAGAGAAATGGGGTTTAACGTCCACTCTACACAACTAGGTCATTTCGGTACTAACATAGGGTTTATTTTTTTATTTCAATAATTCGCTTGCGCGTAGGAGTCTTTAACAGTGGGAGGAAACCGGAGTGCCCGGAGGAAACCTATACGCTCACACCAGGGCTCGAAACCACAGCCGCAAGCAAGCTAGAGGTCGAATCGGGGCACTCTAGACCACTAGGCCATCCTACCACCCCCCCCCCCCAATGAAGAAGACGTTTTTGGTCTAAATAATAGAAATAAGATGAAATGGAAATAGAATTTACACGAAACAACTAAAGAAATTTAATTAAGTTAAAAGTCACATGAACAGAGATTAGAAATTAGACGATAGCACGTTCGAATTTTGAATTTAATATAGCGCCACGAGACATACATGACCTACTATTATATTCAGGGGAGGGCGTCTGTTACGTGCATGGCAATGTGTACACGAGACCGCGGTTTTACGTACCATACGAACGACTATACCTTGTCCCTTGCCAGGCACGATGTCCCCCTCCACTGTGCTATGACAGTTGTACTACATCCTACTTTTAAATCTGTCAAGATTTTTTACGTGCACGTCAATATGTGTGGAAGGACCTCGTTTTTTACCAATCCGAACGATTAACTAAGGTGATGTGTTAATATCTAATATTTCAAATTATGGAGAGAAAAAATAATTTTATGGAGGTGCGTGGGATATCAGAGAGTCTTCATTACGATGACGACTAGTGCATGTTTTGTGATAGTGATGCTCAGCGTAAGACGAAACACCGAGCTCTGTGGTTCGACCTTCCTCGAATTCAGCCAACACCCAGAAAGGCCATACCACTATATTTCTATGGTTGACGTCACATCTTAATGTTTACCAACAAATTAAGATGGCGTCGATAACGCCAAAAAAGGTTACTTCTGTATCTATTTACGCTAAATATGGAAAATTTGTTTATCCAGATATACTTCAAACACCTTTATTTATTTTTCTTATACTTCAACAAAAATGTTTTAGAATTTAATTTGTCGGAAAAAAAAGTTAACATTTCTAAGTAATTAAGCCCCGTCGACGTCATCCTTATCAGTGATACTAGCGGCCGAGCGAATATTCACTGCGGGTCAGTGTGCCAACACCCCTGAAGCAATCGAGCCGGAAAATGCATAGGAACTATCTAGGTCAACACAAAGCTCGGTGTTTCGTCATATCCGAAGAACTTGATACTGTTCCTCGACAGGTCCATGCACCACTGACAAAGAGAAACCACGCTGGACAATGTCGATGAACCGGGAACGCCTAGCAGACAGCTGACACAATAATACTTGAATATGATATCATACACTGGCTATTATCACTTATTTACTGAGATGGGGGGTTTGCAATTACTGTACAGCACAGTGGACGCTTACGGCTGGTCTCTGGACCCATTCACTTGATTTGATAATTGTTTATTTTTGCAATGTCTTTTTTCTGTCTTGTCCGCAGGTTTATCTTGTAGATTTTTGTTTCGTGTATTATCTTTTGTTGTCATGACTGTTTAGTCATATAACTATTTATATATTATTACCCATGCATACTCTACTTTACAATTGCGCACTCTTCAAGGTCGCTATCAACCTCACTGTCTTAGTTCAATGACAATAACCGAATAGAAAGAAAATAAAGGCCATGAAGGCCATGTTGGTGTACTCTTGGGTCTCCTCGAATTCAAAAAGTTGAATAGAATTTCTATAGATAGGTGATGACAGACCTGTAAAAACATGTGTTTCTTTTACAAATATTAGCTGTGTCATTTACAAGGCCGTTCTACTTGGCTACACATGGACACCTACAACATGTAGTGGGAGGGGTGGTGGTAATGCAGTGGGCTACGATCAAGGGTTCTTTTACGTACACACATATGTGTACCATGTTTTAGCGTTTCGTCCCAGCAACTAGACACCTTTTGCTGTCAGGCCCTCCGTCCTGCACCACTGACGAGGAGAAAAAACGCCCTGGTAGAACACAGATAGTAGTGTATAATTATATAGTTGTCTCATTTCATTAACATAACTACATTTCATTTCATTTCATTTTGACATTTCGGTAGCTTTAGCATTAAAATAGTTCCAACACTAGGTAAATCCATATTACAAATTGTTTGACTTTTATCAACAAATTAACACGTTATCGGTGCATCCATCGCACCACATAATATTCCGCCAGGACAGAAGAGCTGGGTTATCAGGGCACAAAGAGTAGGTCGCCTGTCCAACCTCGTGGATTCTCTCCGGTTTCCCATATTTCCTCTCACTGCAAGCAAATTATTAAAATAAAATTGAACCATATATTATTCCCGAAATGACCTAGCTGGTGTCGAGTGAATATGACGTGTATATCAATGAAATGGGGTTTAACGTCCTACTGTTCTGCTCTAGCTGGGCTAATGAAGACACGGGTACACAATATAGTGTGCTATGAAGGCTATTTTGCGAGGACAGCGGTAGTATAGCCTACTCTTACAACTGTCAAGGGTTCTTTTACGAGTTGTACGCCAATGTGTAACGGGACCGCGGTGTTTCTTTCCATCTGATCGACTATACGTTTTCCTGTCGGCTTCCCTTTATTGCACCACTGACAAGGGAGGACCTCGCCCGAAAAATCCGATAAAATGTTTCTGCTAATACAGCGATCAAAAATGTGGTTCACAAGTTATTGTGAAATTGGGAAACTGTCCTTTTGGCCGAATGGTTAGCGAGTGCACATTGTATCATAAGGTTTAAAATTCCTGGTTGTACGTGACAAGGAGCAGGGTCGCCTGTCCAACCTCGTGGATTTTCTCCGGGTCCTCTGGTATAATCCCACCCCTTAAGACCCCTACACGCAAGCAATTTATTGGAAAAAAATTAAGCCCTCTTTCTCCCTATCTCTTTCTCTTAAATTACAAATGACGATGAGACTTTTTAACAAACATGTCAGATGATGAATGATCGAGAAACCACTTAAAGGAGTGTGTTTATTTAACCAGGTACAAGACCACTTTATATAATATATTCAATTAGAACACTCCACAGTGGATAGACACGAGATAATCTTTAAATAATATTAGATGGGGAACTTGACCCATTTTGTGAAAATGAAAAAGAAATAGATCGTGAGATATAACGAAAGTGTCTATTGGAATAACAGTTCAAGCTTTAAATGTCACGTGACTAAATCAATCAATACATTGTATATAATTACGTCTATTGCGAAATCTATATAAATAAAATGAAAGTCTGAGTGTTTTTCTGTCTCTCTGTCCGTCTGTCTGCCTGTTCGCCCACTCCATTCGTCGTCCCCCTCCAAAATATGTGATATCAAATAAACCAGCATGACCCGTTGTATCATTGGGTCTGTCAGTGAGTCAACTGGTGTGGTTTCGATTAAACGCTTGTACATGACAAGGAGAAGGTGCGCCTGTCCAAGCGAATTATTGAAATAAAATTGAACCATATGTCCGTTATGTTAGACTATGGTTTTGATATGGACGATGGTCTTTATGTTATGTTGTGATCTTTATGTTAGACTGTTGTCTTCTCTTTCTTTCTCTGTATTATCATTGTATTAACATTTTTTAAATGGGGTTTACGTCCTACTGTTCCGCTCCTAAACTGGGCTGATGAAGACAGGCATATAGTGTGCTATTGGGGAAATTTTGACCGGGTAGCGGCGCTACGGCCTACTTTTATATCGAATTACAACTGCCAAGGGATCTTTGACATGCACGCCATTGTGTACACGGGACCTCGGTTTTTCGTCCCATTTGAACGAATAGACAGTTGTCCTTATCGAACCCTCTGTCCTGCATCACTGACAAGGGGAAACCACGCCAGAACATTTCACAGGTTTGTATTTAACTGAATTGGCCAGACTTGGGTTGGACATTATATTACATCTATTTGGTGTATTCCCATTTCGTCTTAGCTGTAAGAGATTGTTGAGCGGCTGAATGGTTAACGCCTGTGCTTTTGATCATAAGCTCTGCTATTAAGTGGAACAGCGTCTATCTCTCTCGTAGTTGTAAAGTGCAAAGACATAATTGCACTAGCTATAAAAAGAATTTTGACAAATGAAATGTTGATTATATGAATCATAGTAAGAATTGGGTTGAGTCGTGCCTGAATGACGCAGGGAAGAAGTGGAAACGGGGTTTAATATCCAATCGAAACAAATTAATTCATTTCGAGACTAATATATGGTTCAATGTAATTTCCAAAAATCGCCAGCATTTAGGGGAAACCGGAGGACCCGTGGAAAACGCAAGGGATTGGCCCTTCCCCTTCCCCTTCCCCTTGTTACGTACAAGCCTTGAATCGAAACCATATCACATCAATCATTGACAGATCTCGTGATAAATCGCGCACGCATTGATAAAACAATCGATTGGAAACAGTTCCTTCACGTATTGTACTCGTATCTCTTAGGTAATCCAATGGAATCTATCCAGGATGGGGTTTGCGTGGTCGAATGGTTTACACTCGTCAAGTGGCACGGTTTCGATTCCTTTTTTGTACGTGACAAGGAGACTGAACTAAATGTTAGTCCTGAGATGACCTAGCTTCTGTAAAGTGTACGTTAAATACCATATATCTCTCTCTTCTCTCTCCCCCCTCTCTCTCTCTCACTCTTAAGTCACTGATATTTTTTTGATTTAATTTTACAAATACGTGTCGATATGTTGCAGTAGATTCTATAGTATTCACTGGAACCTCTCAGTGCAGAAAAACAGAAAATCGATCTGATACAGGTGTACACCACCGCCACGTTTACATAAATTTATATTCTAGACCACACCCTTATCATAGCTACAAGTATTCTAGACCGCTCCCTTATCATAGCTACAAGTCTCCTCTATATCCACATAAACAAATAATCACTCACAAAGCTTTCCCAATCTTTCTCTCTCCAATATACCTGGGTTTTTATTTAATCTATTCTGGCATACAAAAGTAATAATGATACGAAACAAAAATTGGTTTATAAGCTAACAATTGACAATTTAAAATAGAGCAGATTGTTTTTTATCTTCTACATTGGCTGTGTTTTATTGACACATTCTGTTGTGGGGTGGGGTGGATCTGATTTGGCTGAATAGTTATTAGACAAATCAGATAGATATATTCTGTTGAGAATAATTGGAGGGTCTAGAGCACAAGTGATCTAACTACCTGCCGTTTTAGCTGGTAGTTAGATCACTTGTGTTCTAGACCCTCCAATTGTATTGTATTGTGTAATATGAGTACGAAATAAAGCATTATTATTATAATTCTTGTGAAATCCGCAGTTTCATGAAGAGTTTCATGAATTACTATGGAAGTTGATAAGTGCGTTATCTTCCATTCTTGTCTTAGAGACGTAAAACCATGTTGGGGCGAGTTTGTTGATTCGAGACGGGGCGGAATGGGTACTTACCGGTTTCCATAAATTGCCATACTAATGAATATTGCAATCTCTTTCATGACCCATGTCCAACCGCACCTAATTACAAGCCAATACATTTCTATATTAATGACTATGTTTTACTCCACAGTACCACGACAATATCGTCCATGACCCATTATCGCTCTGTGACGTATGTCTAACATTTCTAAACGCCCCCAAACCCATACTAAACTAACGCTGGTCCATACTAAACTTAGACTGTCTGTCTACAGTTAGCTCAGCTTGAGAACAGACACTCAGCTGATTGACCGACATTTTAATCACCCGCATCGACGAATTTAGTCGAAAACACGAAGTTGAGAAGTATTTATTTTTTGTCTTCGTGTGCATGAATCGTTTAAAACGGGACTGGAAATCGCATAACAAAAAAGTATACCGGTTTTTTAACATGGTGGATATTCTGAATAGAGGTCTGTGCTCCAAGTAGATAGTACTTAATATGTAGAATGTCCCAAACCTTGTCGCTGTAGACGTCATTGTAAATTGCACATGATATTCAGTGTGCTATGGGGGACATTTTTCCCGGACATAGACCCAAAGTCTATTCTTATTTCGAATTCCATCTGCCAAGAGTTCTTTAAAGTGCAGGCCAATGTGTACATGGGTCCTCAGTTTGTCGTTCCACCCGAACGGTTATAAGTTTTCCCGTGCCAACGCCGCCCAACCGCTATTCTGCACCGCTGATAAGGGGGCACCCAGCCGGAAAAAAAAAAAGACTTTCTCGGCCAATATCGAGAGAGAAAACGCGACCTCCAGGGTAGCAAGCCAACGCCTTTTATTTTCTTTTATTTGATTACATCATACAGAATGTACATTTAAAATAATTAAACATTAAAATATCACTGAAATAAATGGGCACCGAATTAGAAATATTAGAGATACATATAGAGTAACCGATCAGGGTAGAGAGAGCAACGGGGTATAACGTACACTTGACACAAACTAGGTCATTTAGAGACTAACACATGGATCAATTTTATTTCATAATTCGCTTGCGCCTTGGGGTGTTTAGCAGTAGGATACCGTATGATACAGCGCGCATGTGCTAACCATTCGATCAGGAATGACCTGGTCATGTGATCTTCGATCTGTCTTACTTGAAGTATGTACTGATAACAAATCGGACATACACCATAATGGCCACAACCAATATACAAGTTTCATACAACATGGCGACGTGTGTTATACGATTAATCAACCAAACTTTTCACTCTAAACCGTCCGATTCTACTTCTTGCTCGAGGGGTTCTAATATTAATCAACGTCTTACCATTTTCCACCAACCGGGCTGTTACAGGAAACATTTTGCACAACAAAGGGAGGGGGGTTCACACAAGGGGGGGGGGGCTCTCCGAATAGAGGGATGTGTCAATCAGCGCACCTCGTTTTTTTGTCCTATCCGATTGACAATGCGCTTTTCCCTATCAGATATGGCCAGCGATATTACAAACTTTAGTTGTACTATTGTATTAAAATAGTATGTGACCCTTCTGATGCCCCTGTCTAACAAGTAGCTCAGCTTTCTGATATCTAAATCCAAACAACCACAATGGAAACAGAACGTATATCATGCCTTTCGCATAGTAATCGTCAATGTTCAATCTATGGTGTTCCTAACCGTTTGGGATGAAACAAACACCCGAGGTCTCGTGTACACACTGGGGTGCATGTAAAAGACCCCTGGTAACTCGATATAAAAGTAGACCGTTACGCCTCTGCCCGGTCAAAATGTTCCTAATAGTACATTGTATGGGGTATGCCCAGTACGGGCAGGACTGTTATATCTTCTATTTATAACCCTCTAATATCTACTTAAGTCTGGTTAATCACAACTATATAATGTTTTGTCTGGATAATCAGATATGGAGAGCCTCGTTTTGAGGTTGACTTTGTAGAATGGCGGAATAAACATCAAATCATCATTAACAATCAATTTTTCCTTTTTCAATTTATAACCCCCGCCGTTGTAAGATAACATGGTGGAGATGCTAAAGTTCTGGTGAGTCGACCGACGCTCATTAAACACAACACAGAGTATGAATTCCACGCTGTTTCGTTCTGTCAGTGTCAAGATTGTTTGGTAATCTCAACACGCCCGACCACGTTTTTCCGCCATGTTGATGTCTGCCGAAGTCACCTACCAGCTACCACAATGCTGATCAATAAGACTATCATTCGTTAGTACGTTAGTAATAGTAATAATAGACAAGCCAATGAAGCCACGTCCATGCAGTTGCAGGCATCTACTCCTTTTTACCGATCCAGGCATACCTCACGAACTCTGATGACGTTCCACTATAATGATGATATGCCTATGCTCACTAATCATACAGTACTTACTACGCCTACACTACAGTAGTTAGTATTACTTAGTCAATTCAAGCCATGTCCATGAATTGGCAGTCTTCTACTCCATTTACCAATCCAGCAAGTGCTCAGAATAAAATGCATTTACAAGATTCCATTGCTGTCGATCTTGGCGATCCCTATTGGTTCCCAGTCCAACCTACGTATGGTCAACACCAGAATTTATCCGATGAATTGGGTTTGGACGGTTCTTCTACAGTTCGCCGCCAATACAGGTTTAATAATCTCTTGCCGCATTTTGATGGTAGTACGCAGGAGGCTGAGTATTTCATTTCTGCCTTTGATTCGTATTGTTTGTTAGAAGAAATCGACACTGATTGTAAGAAAATTGCAGCTTTTCACCTACAACTACGTGGTCCAGCACGCACTTGGTTCACCCACCTATCTCCAGTCGACAAAATGTCATGGAGTGCACTGTGTGTTAAATTTTGTCATAGTTTTATTGAGGGTAATCAAGTTTTACAGTTTCAGGCCTATAATACTGCAGCGTTGCACCCTGGTTTCTCCATACAAGAATTTAGTGGCCAGTTGTTAGATCTTGGTACCCGTCTTCAAAAGCCTGATTATGACATTTTGCTGAAGTTTATAGATGCTTTGCCTCCATACTTAGCCTTTTTTGTACGTGCAGGACAGCCAAAGACTTTGCAAGATGCAGTCACTGCAGTCAAACTTGGAGAAGCTTATGGTTATCGACGTCAAGAACCAATCCTGGGTCAGCCTAGTTCACTACGTCCCTATGACAGTTCGGGTGATAAAACCATTAATCCTTGCATCACAAGTCATCATCATGGCGATAGGAAACAGTTTCCCTCTAACCCTCCATCTGTAAGCTACTCAGATTTTGTAAACTTGCATTAGCAAGTTTCTGCACTGACAGAGCGGTTCTCACAGCTGCCTATATCTCAGTCTCAGCCCTCTCCTCAGCCACCAGTCAGGTCTTACGGTCAGCAGTCAACTAGTCAGTTATCGACAACTTCCCATTCACTGCCTGTTCCCTCACAGCCACTGCCTACCTGTTTTGCTTGTCACGCTCCAGGTCACCGTCAAGCCGAATGCAACTGGATTAAGAGTGGTAATTACAGACCCGATCTTCATTGTCTCCATTGTAAACAGTATGGACATACAGCCTATCGTTGCAAGCTACGTAATGTTCAACAGCAGGGAAACTTGCAGCCCCCAAGAGCTCCAGAGCACAGGCCCTTGGGAAGGAATCAGTAAACTTTTGTTCCAGTCGTGCTCTTCCTCATCGTCTAAACATTGAACAAGGCGGAAATTTTTTATATTTACCAGTGCGAATTCATCAGCTGAAGTTGTATGCTTTACTGGATAGTGGCAGTTCCATCAATATTTTAGCAGCTGATCTATATAAGACACTCCCTTCACATGTCAAGACTACAGTTAAACCTTTGCCATATGCAACCATTCACCTAGCCGATGGTAAACCAGTCGATGTCCTCGGGGTTACATCTGTTCAGCTTAAAACATTGACTAGTAAATCGAGTGCTGTTGACTTTTTTGTGTTAAAGCAGTCATCTCAACCCTTGATTCTGGGAACTGGATTTCTTCGCGATAATCGTGTTTTATTAGACTTCAGTAAACCTTTACCTACCTTACAGTCTCGTGTCAAGTGTTTAAAAACAGTTGAACTTCCTCCAAACTCTGAATCAATTATATGGGGTCGTGTTAATCCAGATTTGGCTCATGGTTTACAGGGTATATCTATTGTGCATCCAACTCTTTGTCGTAAAAATGTGCTCATTTGTAAGAGTATTTCGGTTATATCTCGTCAGAACACCACGCCTTTGAAAATACTAAACTTGACTGCAACCCCCATAACGTTATTTAAAGGGTGTCCTTTAGCAAACTTTAGTGTTATTGATCAAGACTATGATATAACGCCGGTCGATCTACCGTCCTCCAAACCTCATACACAAATCGCCAAGGGTGAACTCAACCATATTGATCATGATGCCAATACAAGTGATGATAAGACCCAGTTTTGCAACAATTTTGATTTTTCTACAACTGATGTCTCTAGTCATGAACTAAGTCAATTACAGGACTGTCTTTATCAGTTTAGTGATATATTTGTTACACCAGAAAAACCTGAACTTGGGAAAACTGATTTTGTGCAGCATCAGATACAGTTAAAACCTGGTGCCATTCCAAAACACCAGCGCCCCTATCGCTTACCTCCAGACAAACGTGAAGTGTTAAAATATCAACTAGAAGAATTAATGCAACAAGGTGTCATTTGTCGTGTCAGCGAAACTGAGGATATTCCTATAATCAGTCCGATTGTCTTGGTCACTAAACGCTCTAAGTCTAATGACAATGCTGTTCCATGGTCTAAACAATCAAGTCTATCAATGTATAGATTTTGTTGTGATTTCCGGTACTTAAACTCACAGACCCAGGATTTTCATTACAGTATTCCTGATTTACAAGAACTCACTGAATCCTTTGGTGATAAACAGCCTCACTTTATTTCGTCCATTGATTTGAGTAGTGGGTTTTTTCAAATGCCCCTTGCTCCTGATTCGTCCAAATATACAGCTTTTGCCACATGTTTCGGAACATTTAAATTTTTAAGATTACCTATGGGATTGAAATCTTCCCCTAATTCGTTCCAGTTATTGATGGACAAAGTATTCCAGGGGTTGACATTTTCGTCTGTACTTTGTTATCTGGATGATGTTTTGATTCACAGTGCTACATTTGAACAACATTTGGCTGACTTAACTGTAGTTTTCACTCGTTTAAAATCAGCTGGACTCAAGCTTAATCCCAAGAAATGTGGGTTTGCACAAAGTAAATGTGTTTATTTAGGCCACGAAATATCGAGTAAAGGAATCACTCCACCTAGTCGCCATGTCAATGTTATTATGGACTATCCTAAGCCCTCATCTGTGAAAGAACTTAGACGTTTTCTGGGTTTAACTAATTGGTTCCGGAAGTTTATACCTAATTATAGTGTTGTTACTCATCCTTTGCAAACCTTACTGCAAAAAGGAACATTTTTCCTTTGGCAACCCGAGCACCAAGACGCATTTGACCGCTTGAAATCGTTATTATTGAACTCTCAAGCACTTGCATTTCCTCGTTACAATATACCTTTTCGTCTTAGTGTTGATTCTTCAAGTTTAGGCGTCGGATACATGTTGTACCAGATTTATCCAGAATCCGAATTTCCTAACTACACGGATGAAAAACAGCGAACGCGCATCGTTAAATTTGGATCAAAAAGTCTTTCTAAGTGGCAGAGGTCTTACAGCCCCACTAAATTAGAACTACTGGGCATGACAATTGC
Organism: Patella pellucida; assembly: GCA_917208275.1. Taxonomy (NCBI): domain Eukaryota; kingdom Metazoa; phylum Mollusca; class Gastropoda; family Patellidae; genus Patella; species Patella pellucida. Next base: position 54,458,992 of record OU795043.1, read on the forward strand.
AATTCTAGACTGTGCACCTTATCTTCGAGGCCGCCATTTTGTCGTAGAATGCGACCATCAAGCGCTTCAACCCATTTTCCAGAAAAAAATTACGTGGTGCCATATACGAGCGTTGGATTGCGCTTTTACAACAATTTGATTTCAAAGTTGTGTACAAGCCAGCAACACAAATGTGTGTACCTGATGCTCTTAGTCGTATTCGCAACACAAAGTCTAATCCTTGTGTCGACAGCCCGGCTGAAGAGGATCCCTATTTTCCATATGTTTTCGATAAGGAAAACCATATTACATTGCCAGGTGGCTTAACATTTAATGATCTTCTCAATAGTACTGATGAACATTGTGTCAATAATTGTATTGCAAGTTTCAGTCTAAATGATGATAATGCATATGATGGTGATACAGAGATGGAATTTTTTGATGCTAAGGCTAAGCCTAAATGCACAAAACGTCGGTATGCGCATAAACATGAAAAGTTGAATGTTAAAGCCAATTGTAATCATTCAAACATTCCAATAGACAAGCCAGATAAACACAATTCAGTTACTGTTTCAGAGCCTGAGACTAACATTAATGACATTTGCGCTGTCTTTACATCTGATAACTGTACTACTAGTGCACCTTTTCACCCTTCGGATCAACATGCCTATGACTTATCCACTGTGTCTGATGTTACTGACTCTGTTATAGTTGAAACAGATCGGTTTATCTGCGATGCGAAAAATATTAAACATTTTAACTATAGTTTTGAGGGTTTTGCTAAGCTCCAGTACGAAGATCCTACTTTAAAGCCTATATTAGATTATTATTTACATAATAAGCCTCCAGTTTCACAAAAATTAGCAAAGAAACTGCTAGATATTAATGAATATTTGGTTGTAGATAAGATGTTATTTCGTGCAAGGGTTGTTAAATCAAAACGATCAAAGACACTAGACTGTTATCGGTTGGTTGTTCCCTCAGTTTTGGTTAAGAAGTTACTGTATTTATACCATGATACTCCATTATACTATCGAACGACTAAAAGATACCTACTATTTCAGTAATTTGAGTACTGTTCTCTCGGATTATGTCAACGTCGCAAGCTAACAAAGTTCCACACAAAATCGGGTATTACAGCTTATCATACACCAGGATCACCATTTGAAGTATGGCAGATAGATTTGTATGGCCCTTTACCCCCAACACCTAGTGGTCATTCATATGTGTTTACTGCTATCGATATGTTTTCGAAATTTGTGTATGCGGTACCCATCCGAAATTGTGATTCGTTAACTGTTAGTACAGCTATATTTGATCTTTTCACAACCTATGGCGTTTGCAACACTTTAATTAGTGATAATGGCAGTGAGTTTATATCGCGATGTACCAAAGAAGTGTGTCGTCTGTTAGATATTCACCAAGAATTTACGCCAAGTTTCGTGCATCATTGCTTAGGTGCTTGCGAAAGATCACATCGTACCTTGGCAGAGCGTTTAACTCCATTCGTGTCTCAAAATCGCAATACATGGGATGAAAAATTGTCTTCAATCGTGTTTTCCATTAACAATTCTGTGCATGCTGCAACAGGATACTCGCCATTTGAAGTCATTTATAGTGTCAGGCCTCGTTTCCCACTCACTGGTCAATTCACAGATACTATGCTACAGACTATTCCAGTTGATATGCACAGCTTCATAAAGCAGCAGCACAGCAAGCTCAAACTTATTCGTGAACAAGTGTGCATCAATACTCGCAAAGCTCAATGTAGCATGTTAGAACGTGCCAATGCTAAGACAAATCCGCTGAAAGTCAGTGTTAGTGACTATGTTTATTTACATATTGCTCCTAAAGGCTCTGGACAGAAGTTACAATATTGTTATTCAGGACCATATGTTGTGCATTATATCCGCAGTGATCACTTAGTCGATTTGAAACATCCTGTAACTAATCGCATTGTGTCGTGTGTTCATTTAGATCGCTTAAAAATGGCCTATGTGCGTTCACCTAATCCTATGCCATATTTTCCTGATAAAGTGACAACCTCTCATGTTCAGAAAAGTAATGCGAAATCAAAAATAACTATACGTACAGATACTTTAATTACTGTTCCAAAGCAATCACCTAAGTTGTCGATTAAATCCAGTGTTACAGCACATTCGCGTTTACCAGTTCCAATTAATGACAGCAAGAGTGTTCTAGCGAAGGACAAAAATAGTAAAACATTGTCTAAATCGTGTGCCAGACCAGTTCGTACAATTCGCAAACCTTTGCGTTATTGTGAATCGGATCAGACCGATTGTGTCTTTAGTTCTTCCCTCAGTGACAGTGGTTTCCACAAGATTAAGAGAGGTTTAGGACAGCGTGTCAGTCCCACTGGTGTAAAAGAATATTTAGTTCATATTGTGGGTGAACCTGCTCAGAAATCCTTTTGGGTCACTGGATCCAAGCTTAATGCTAAAGCTAAACATGCCATATTAATGAAACCACCGCCTTTTATTTAACATCCAATATGTGTTAAGACAATGACATTAACTTTAAAATTGTGTAATTATTTGAATAGTTGCATTTTTGACATAATTTTCTGTCCATAATTTTGCCTGAAAATAATGTAATCATTTTCATATTTGCATTTTTGACATTTCCTCTCCATAATTTTGCCTGAAAATTGTTGTGGTTGCATTCATAGTTGCATTTTTGACATTGTTTTCTTTCCATAAATTTGCCTTTAAAAAAAAGGGTTTTCATTTATATGTGGATTTTTGAAATAATTTTGCCTTTCTGTATAATGAACATTTTCTTGCTTATTATCCATTTTTCACATGTTTATTATTCATGCAGTCTTCCTTACTACCAGCAGTATATGGAAGGGTATCGCTGCCAATATTAAATGCTGTGCATAAATGTCTTTTCCATTGATTACGTGTGAAAAGTACAATGTACAAAGTCCTAATACCGGTAATGATAAAGTCAAAATACCTATAAGGCCAAAGTTAAATGTGAAACCGCAAATGTAATGTGTCAAATGACAAATGTTTTATTGCAAAATGCTGTGTTTTTTTTTAGATTTCTACATATTAACTTTTCTCTCATTACTCTTTACATTTGCGCTCTGCACATCTCATTTGTACTTTACGCTTTCAGCATATCATCTTGCGCAGAGCACTTTATCAATATGCAAATGTTGGATACCACGTGACTTATTAACATACGGAAACGACCGATCTTTCTACCGAACTCAATTTAGCGACCTATTCGGCTAGCGATCTATTCGACCAATCCAGCTGGCAACTTATTCGTTGGCAACCTATTCAGAATAAATTCAAAGGTCGCCCAAGCTCATCTATTTATCAACCAATAAAATCCATCGTAACGTCTATCAAACGAAAGTAGAATATATTGTTATTCCGAGTCAAAATTCGGGTTTTCGTAAAAAAAAATTTGAGCATCTAGCTATAAACTTTCCAAAAAGTATTAGTAAAAATTGGCACAATCATATTAAAGGGGTGCGCTCTCGTCCTAAACATTGCCAATTTTTCAATATTCTAAATGTAAAGATAAACCTGTACATTTTTCAAAGGCAAATTCGTACAGGTTTATCTTTACATTTAGAATATTGAAAAATTGGCAATGTTTAGGACGAGAGCGCACCCCTTTAATATAATTGTGCTAACTTTTACTACATCTTTTTGGAAAGCTTATTTAATTACCGTTCAGAATATATATAGCTGGATGCTAAGAATTTTGTACGATGACCCGAAATTTGACTCGGAATATTACCGTTCTTTCACTTTAAAATAACAATATATTCTACTTTCGTTTGATAGACGTAACGATGGATTTTATTGGTTGTTAAACAGATGAGTTTGGTCGACCTTTGAATTTATTCTGAATAGGTTGCAAAACGAATAAGTTGCCAGCTAGATTTGTCGAATAGCTCGCTAGCCGAATAGGTCGCCAAATTGAGTTCCGTAGAAATATCGGTCGTTTCCGTATGTTAATAAGTCACGTGGAATCCAACATTTGCATATTGATAAAGTGCTCTGCGCAAGATGATATGTTGAAAGCGTGAAGTACAAATGAGATGTGGCAGAGCGCAAATGTAAAGAGTAATGAGAGAAATGTTAATATGTAGAAATCTAAAAAAACACAGCATTTTGCAATAAAACATTTGTCATTTGACACATTACATTTGCGGTTTCACATTTAACTTTGGCCTTATATGTATTTTGACTTTATCATTACCGGTATTAGGACTTTGTACATTGTACTTTTCACACGTAATCAATGGAAAATACATTTAAGCACAGCATTTAATATTGGCAGCGATACCCTTCCATTTGGATACTCTGTATGCTATGGTGATGTCTTTTCCTAATTGTTGCTTACCTAGTTCAATCATAATGGCCTATTTCTGCATATGTTGATGCAATGTCACCCAATAGCTTTCTATTATTACATTGGTTAATTGCACTGTTTTTGTCAAGGGAGAGTATGTATAACTCAGACACCTTCATTATGTAAGCAAATGCAAATCCAATGGTTTTATGCTATAGTTATTATGGTCCTATTGTCTCATTATTGTTTACGTACATGTTCTTTGCTTTTATTTTTGTAAATCACAACTCTTAACCACTTCAGTAGATATCATCGGGTTTTATTAAACAAACAATATTTGTTTTTTTTCGCCGGGGGGATGTTATATCTTCTATTTATAACCCTCTAATATCTACTTAAGTCTGGTTAATCACAACTATATAATGTTTTGTCTGGATAATCAGATATGGAGAGCCTCGTTTTGAGGTTGACTTTGTAGAATGGCGGAATAAACATCAAATCATCATTAACAATCAATTTTTCCTTTTTCAATTTATAAGTCTACACGGCGCATAATCCCCCGCCGTTGTAAGATAACAGGACAATAGGACGTTAAACCACATTTCATTTTATGTTAAACTCAAAAGTATTATCTTGACGGGGCCGTAAATATTTTGCACTTAAGAAACAAATGAGTTTGTTGGATAACGTTTTGATAATCCGTTAAGCAAATACATGGTCAAGACCGTGAATAGTTTCTGCCTTTATAAAAACACGAATGTACTCCACTACTAAACATGGAAAAAATTCGTCATCGATTTATTAATTAGACAGATTTCGCCATGTCATATTGTAAATAATAGCCTTTAGAACTGGCGAGGGTATAAATACTGCCAAGATTTAGGCTTTAGTCACTAGGAGGTTGTCCACTGTATTAATCTCTCCAGCATAGTAAGTTCATACTGTAACTCTATAGGTAAATATATTTATTTAAGTATAGGTGCATGAAACGGGGTCTGTCGCTGTGGTGTGTCCTCACTGTGCCCACTATTGATTAATCCAATTAAGGTCTAATTAGGATTAGTGTATTAAGCGGATTAGGATTAGGTGTTATTGGTAATTAGATGAAAAAAAACCCAAATATTTTATGTAATTTTTCGATGTTTTATATATATATAATAAAAATATAACATACATGGATATATCATACATCACATTAGCACTTTATAATTTAATGAAAATATAATCTAATTGGTCAAAATATAACATACATGGATATATCATACATCACATTAGCACTTTATAATTTAATGAAAATATAACAATTTTCGATGTTTTATATATAAAATATGTAATAAAATTATAACATACGTGGATATATCATACATCACACAAAAACAAGATAAACAATGAAAATTTACAATGTAGTTAAACGGGCTACGCCATCGGCATACTCGAATACAGTCTTTATACCGTTCTGAAGATCTGTTTTTAGAGTTTGGAGTTGCCTGTACTTTCTTCTCTTAGGCCGTAATTTTCCGTTGGCACCTAACCGGAGAATGGTTACTTCGGAGTAAGCTTGTTCATTCTTAAAAAAAGCCACCAACTTAAAAATATTTGGGTGAGGGGTGGCAATAATGGATGTTATCTTGGAATGCCATCCTTCAACATGGTTCATTGTGCGTGGACCTTCAGTGTGGACATGGTTCCACATCATTCTGCCATGCTGCCCCTTCACCCAGAACTCAGTTACGTAATCTGCAAATTGCAACACTCTGGCATCTTGGAGTGGTGCATCATCAAGGGCACGCAGCCATACATCTTCAACCTGCTGTATTGGAATTAATGGTAATGCTGCTGCTTGCTTGACGATTTTATTGATTTCTGGCACCCGAGAAAAATCTGCTTGTAGTCCATATTTCTGCGCAATACGCCAAATACACTGACCAAAGTGGAAAAAAACAACCTTTTAGTTCTGACCTCGGCAACACAGTTCTTACCAATTATAAGACTGAATATTTAGTCACTTTCAATATTTGTTTTTTTCCTTCTAATTACCTATAAGACCTAATCCTAATCCGCTTAATACACTAATCCTAATTAGACCTTAATTGGATTAATCAAAAGTGGGCACAGTGAGATGTAACCGTCGCTGTTCGTCGCTATCCGTCCATGATCAACTATGTACTTACTTTACTACATACATAATAAACTATAATTCTCACTAACACTTATCCATGGCGACAAGCAAAATTGTTATTTGACCTGATTTTTCTATTTTATCGTTTTTTTTTTATTTTATTAGGTTTTTTTAAAAAATTTATTTCCATGGTTTTCTGGAAATTGAGCTTGCTTATTGTCGTTGTTGATCAAATACTTCCTTAATTACTGAATGTATAATTCTATTTAATTCTCACCAAAAGCATTATTATACCGATATGCACATTATTTAATTGTTTTGTTTGTTTTAAAGAAATGTTTATTTTAAAAAGTTTCTGCACAATTCGTATTGAACTTGATAATTGTTGAGTTATTTTAAATTTAATTTTAAACCTTTGTCGGATTTTTTTCTGTATTTCTTAATTATGATAAAAATTGTTTTTGGTTTCTTTAAACTTTATTTTGGGGATCACGGTGGCTAAGTGGGTAAGGCGCTGGTTCGCTGGCCTGGAGGTCGGGTGTTCGATCCCTGCATTGGCCGAGAAAGTTCATCTCGATTTTCCGGCGTGATTTCCTCTTGTCAGTGATGTAGAAGGAGGGCCTGACAAGGACAGCTACCCAGTCGTTCGAATGGGACAAAAAAAGAGGTCCCGTGTACACATTGGCGTGTCCGTAAAAGAACCCTTGGCAGTTGGAATTCAGTTGCTGCACGGGCAAAATTTCCCCCATAGCACACTGTATGGCGTATGCCCGTCTTCAATTAGCCCAGGTTAGGTGCTTAAGCGTAGGACGTTAACTCCCATTTCATTCATTCATTCATTAAACTTTATTTTAAAAGTTTTTCGGGATTATTGGGGGTTTTTTCATGATATTGCCGACATATTAAATCTTTATTTGAACTGATCATTCTTTCTCTTTTAAAGTTCATCAGATTAATTTTTTATTGTTCTGAGTTTCCATTACTTCTATTGGCTAATTCGGCGTCTATTTTTGTTATGAGTTCATAAATATAAAACCCTAATCCGTGTTTCTTGAAGTTTATTCTAGAAAAAAACAAATATTCGATTCGTTTTCTTGTTTTACGTTCAGGTAACGATGTAGCCCGTTGAATAAAGCTTAATTCTAACGCTGGTAAGAATTAAAGTAAAGAGATTTATGCTAGGTTAATTCAAAAGTGCATGATGAAAAGGCTTATCTGCCTAACGGAGGTTTTTATTCTGGCCTCACATGTTGTATAAATCATTAATTAGACAAGTATTTATTAACATGACAAGGCCATAATTAACTCTCTAGACCATCGGATGCTCGCGATTTTCAATTGATTGAAACAAGATCGTCGTTTAATAATTTAAAACTGGATAATGGGAACTGTGTTTACTATCGTATAAACTACAGCAAAGACAATCGACCACCGCCAATTAGCATCTCATTTTTTAAAAATCAAACAAATAAATTTAGTCCTTTAATATTAATTCGTGGATATTTTATATGTAATGAAAATAAATAATGATGGAGAAACAATATGACGCAGACGGATATTTGAGTTTATTTGCAGCATTAATTAAAGGCTGTTGATTGCCAGATCCTAAATCACTGACAAGGGAAAATTACTGGAAAATACCTATAAACAATCTCTGTCTATATCGAGATCGAATACTGGACCTGCAGATATGAAGGGTTTCGCCCCAGGTGTCCTGTATATAAAAACGAGTAAAGATAATTGGTCAGGTTATCTATAATCTCTTCTTAGATTAATTGGATTGTCTTTAAATATACCCATGAGAATCTAAACTTTTGTACAAACAATTTTCTGTTGGTGAACAAATTATTTTCTTGTTTCAGCTTATCTGTGATTAAAACTGTATTCTATATTGACGTGTGACGTTAAATTTTATCAGCGACTGATTGAAGTTTTGTCATAGATTGTTTATTATCGCGCCCGGTTCCCTGCCACTGCTAAAGACCCCTACGCGCAAGCGAATTATTGAAATAAAATTAAACCATATGAAATGACCTAGTTGTGTTGAGTGAACGTTAAACCCCATTTCGGAGGCAGTGGGACCTTGAACAATAATTAGAAGAATATAATTATACTGTAGGTGACACATTTCAAACTATTTCAACTACAACGGCATCTTGAGTGAGAGGCATTAGTCGACTTCGTCCCAATGCCAGCGACTGACATGCAGTTTCCCATGTGTGAGTTGTACTTTTAAGTTTTGAGTATTTTTTCCCTTTCAGAATTGAAATGTTTTTTAAATTAGCTCTCTCAGCTTGCGTGGTGGCAGTTGCTCTGTCCCAGGAATGGGGTGAAGAGAAGAAGAAAATGGACGGCGGTATGTCCGAATATGAAAAATGGGCCATGGCCGAGAAGAAAGAGAAATATGAAAAGTACCAAAAATACAAGGAATTTGAAATGTTCAAAGCTAAATTGGCTAAAATGCATGAAATGGAGAAGAAAAAGGCGTTGTATGAAGAATTCGTGGAGTACAAGAAACACAAGGAACAGAAAAACGAGAAATATGAGGAGGAGGATGATAAGGAAGATGATGTCGAGAGCAAGAAAAAAGAAATGATGGAACACACAGAAAAATTCAAACATGTGATCAAAAGCTTCCACGAGGGCAACGAAAAGATGGCAATGATGGTTACCAAATCTTTCCTCGAAATGTGTAAATGCAAGAATGACATGGGTATGGAGTTGATGAAAATGCTGAAGAAGGAAGACGGTGATCAGAAATCGGGTATGGTAGACATGTTCGAAGGTGAAGCGGCGTGTAGTAATGATGATCCACCGTGTCAAAGTCTGTATTTTCAATTCCCTCTGTGTTATGTATATAGCACGATTCCCACAACAACTACACCACGAGCTGATGCAATCTATTCCCAGAGATCATTCCAGGTGGAACCTGCAGGTAACTATGGCTACACTTCTTACTCTGGGTAGGCCATCTCTATGGTTGTCCTTTATAAGGGTCATCTGTAATGGTAATTAAAGGGAGAAAAGGGACGGAGGGTGGGGTGGGTGTACATTACAAATCCTATGACTTTGTCGAAAAGCTCTTGTAACCAAGATGACACAGAGATAAATGTGGGCTAACAAATGGTGCAATTTCATTTCAATAATTCACTTGTTGGAGTAGCTGAAATAAACCCACGTGATGGATCAGGCGACCCTCGTCCTGTTTCACATACATGCTCTTCGTCCTGCACCACTGATAAGGGGTGACCACGCTACAAAGTCATAATGAATCTTCTCGGTCGATTAATTATGAATATGTAGATTTCATTTGAATTGACACATTACTGTTTCAGTTGTCAGTTCGTCTGTGCTAGAGCCATCAACATCTCCAACAGTAAGTCTATCATCAACAGTAAGTTCATCATCAACACTTGAGAGTTCGTCATCGACGGCTGTCAGTTCGTCTGTGCTAGAGTCTACAACGCCCCCAACAGTAAGTTCATCATCCATAATTGCGAATTCGTCTGTGCTAGAATCGTTGACATCCCCAACAGACAGTTCATCAACAGTTGCGAGTTCGTCTGTGGTAGAGTCGTCAACATCCCCAACTGTAAGTTCATCATCAACAGTTGCGAGTTCCTCTCTTTTAGAGTCGTCGACATCCCCAACAGCAAGTTTATCATCCACATTTGCGAGTTTGTCTGTGCTAGAGTCGTCAACATCCCCAAGAGAAAGTTCATCATCCACATTTGCGGGTTCGTCTGTGCTAGAGTCGCTTACATCACCGACAGTTAGTTTATCATCAACAGTTGCGAGTTCGTCTGTGCTAGAGTCGTTGACCTCACCGACAAGTTTATCTTCAACAGTTGCGAGTTCGTCTGTGCTACCGTCGTCAACATCGAGAATAGTAAGTTCATCAGCCACAGTTGCGGGTTCGTCTGTGCTAGATTCGTTGACATCCCTGACAGTAAGTTCATCATCAACAGTTGTGAGTTTGTCTGTGCTAGAGTCGTTGACATCATCAGCAGTAAGTTCATCCTCAACAGCTGCAAAATCGTCTGTAAGTTCATCATCAACAGTTGTGAGTTCGTCTGTACTAGAGTTATCAACATTTCAAACAGTAAGTTCATCATCGCCTGGTGTCGGTTCGTCTGTGGTAGAGTCGTTAACATCCCCAACAATAAGTTCATCATCAGCAGTTACAGGTTCGTCTGTGCTAGAGTCATTGACATCACCGACAGTAAGTTCATCATCAAACGTTCTGAGTTCGTCTGTACTAGAGTCATCAACATCTCCAACAGTAAGTTCATCTATTCTCTTTTTTTTCCTTCTTTGTTTTTCAATAAATTGTAATATAAATTAATTGATTGTAATATAGTGTAATTGATTGTAATATAATATAATTGATTTTAAAAAAATGTAATTGATCTTAATATAGTGTTATTGATTGTAATATAATATAGTTGATTGTAATATATTGTAATGTAATTTATTGTAACCGAGAGAGGGGTTTATATAGGCTTTGCCTGTTCCCCAATCCCCTCAGTTTTCTGAATAAATATTGTTTATAAAAAAAAGTTCATCATTATCGGTTGCGAGTTCGTATGTGCTAGAGTCCTTGACATCATCGATAGTAAGTTCACCATCAACAGTTGTGAGTTTATCTGTGGTAGAGTCGTCAACATCCCCAACAATAAGTTCATCATCAACAGTTACAGGTTCGTCTGTGCTAGAGTCATTGACATCACCGACAGTAAGTTCATCATCAAACGTTCTGAGTTCGTCTGTACTAGAGTCATCAACATCTCCAACAGTAAGTTCATCTATTCTCTTTTTTTTCCTTCTTTGTTTTTCAATAAATTGTAATATAATGTAATTGATTATAATATAGTGTAATTGATTGTAATATAATATAATTGATTTTAATATAATGTAATTGATCTTAATATAGTGTTATTGATTGTAATATAATATAGTTGATTGTAATATATTGTAATGTAATTTATTGTAACCGGGAGAGGGGTTTATATAGGCTTTGCCTGTTCCCCAATCCCCTCAGTTTTCTGAATAAATATTGTTTATAAAAAAAAGTTTATCATTATCGGTTGCGAGTTCGTATGTGCTAGAGTCCTTGACATCATCGATAGTAAGTTCACCATCAACAGTTGTGAGTTTATCTGTGGTAGAGTCGTCAACATTCCCAACAGTAAGTTTATCATTAACGGTTGTGGGTTCGTCTGTGCTAGAGTCGTCAACATCCTCAACAGTAAGTGCATCATCAAAGGTTTTGAGTTCGTCTGTGAGTTCACCACCTCTGGTTCAGAGTTCGCCTGGGCTAGAGTCATCAAAATTTCAAACAGTAAGTTCCTCATCGCCGGTGGAAGAATCGTCATCACACCTTGCTGAGTCATCAACCTCATCATTGATACCAGCATCTAACACAGGTGAGAATGAAGTTACCTTTTCTATGAATACAATCACCATCAACACAGGTGAGAATGAAATGACCTTTTCTATGAATACAATCACCATCAAGCTTTGTGCATGTCAGGAGTGGTTTCTATAGAAGCCTATAACTACAATTCATAATTTCTACTTTTCGCCCCTTCTGAACACGAAAGTCGAAAAGTAAACGTTACGACAAAATGTGAGGCGCGAACACGCTATACAAGCCAAAATCATCCCGAAAATAGGAAATTAAGAAATAACACACAACGGTAATAGGGCCCCTTGTTTTTTCCTTATTTTTTTGTTTTTATTTTCGACTTGCATTTTGGCTTGTATACTCTCTGTCGACTTTCGACTTAGTCATATTTTAGTATTTATTGATGTCAGCAAGAAGGCGATAACACGCATACCAAGCCAAAATGTTTGTATTTATTGATGTCAGTAAGAAGGCGACAAAACGCATACCAAGCCAAAATGTAACCACACGCGCTACTAACGAAACATCATTTTGCCTTGCTTTGTACTTTTTTCATATCCAATTCTCTATGCCAAAAATCCCCCCCCCCCTCCGTCATACGTATAGCTAGGTTAAACATACCACCCTACTCCTTTTTACGGAATTAAAGACGCTACCTTACTCCTTATCACGTACAAACTGGTAGTTCAGCTATGATAGATGGCGAGTGTATGATGATGAACGAAGTCAAGACGTTTTTAGAAGCGACATGCCTTATGATCAAAGTCCCCCTACATATTCGCACACCCGCAAAATGAATTTGGATGTTAGTCCATGTATGTTATATAGCATGGTATTTATGGTGTGTGGTAGTTTAGATAAAACAAAGTCTTCCACACGCCATTCGGGCTATAAATGAATAAATTCTATGATTTTATTTTTATAGTTTCAAATTCGTCCATGCAAGTGACATTATCTTCTTCAACTACAGAACAATCATCCACACCAACTGCAGCATTCTCCTCATTAGTGTTACATTCCCTACCCACTTCACCAACTTCGTCAGTGGGAGCAGCCTCATCACCAGTTTCAGAATCATCCTCATCAGTGACCTCTTCATCAATAGTTGAATTATTATCCACATTAGGTATATATTCATACGCAACAATGTTAGACTCACCACCGCTTGAATCAACACCCGCATCCGCATCAGATTTAACAACCTTCGCACTAGTTGAAGTGTCACCCGAACGTGTTTTAGCTACATCATCTGTGGAGATGTCATTATCGCTAGTAGCAGGTTCGATTGAAGGATCCTTCTCACCCATGTTAACGTCAACACTAATTGTGGCAGCAAACTCACCAGACGATGCTTTATCACCAGCATATTTAGTCACTGTGGAGTTGTCACCAACTGTAGCATTCTCCTCATTAGATTCAACATCAATTTTATCAACAGTTAAAGCCTTATTCACAGCATCAGATTTAACACCATCCGCAATAGTTGAAGTGGCATCCGAACCCGTTTCCACAACCTCATCATCATCAGTTACAGAATCGTCTTTATCGGTGACATCTTCACCAACAGGTGAAGGAATATCCACACCAGATGTTTCTTTATTCGCATCAATGTTAGATTCATCGCCGGTCGAATTCCCATCCGCATCTCATTTAGCATCAACCTCGCTAGTTGAAGTGCCATCCGAACCCGTTTTAGCTGCATCATCAGCGGGGATGTCATCATCGCTAGTAACCGGTTCGATTGAAGTACCTTTGTCCCCCATGTTAACGCCAACACTAGTTGTGGCACTGACCTCATTGGATGATGCTTTATCACCAGTAACTTTAGACTCTACTCCATCACTACCCGAAGTGTTATATTCAACAATGGTCACGTCATCACCAGTAGTAACCTTAAAATCTGTATTAGTAGTACTTTCATCGACAGTTGAAGGATTAACACCAGCGTTAGATTCGTCACAGATTGAAGTATCATCCGCATCAGCAACATTTGTAACATCATCCGCATGGACTGTAGATTCCTCACAAGTGGAAGCATCTCCTCCGTTAGTGGAGGCTTCGGTTGAAGGATCATCTTTGACAGCTTCAATACAAGTTGTAGCACAAACCCCATCACAAATTGGAGCACCGACCTTATCGTCATTAACATCTTTATTAGGCGAGTTACCAACATCATCAGTGTTTGGTTCATCAAAGTCTGAATCACCACCTTCATCAATGTTAGTTTCTGCACATTTTGATGTGTCGTCCACAATAGGGCAAGTTTCATCACCAGTTGGATCATCAGCTGAATCAACACAAATTGAAACTTTGCTTTCATCAGCGTTTGCTTCAGCTCAGATTAAAGCTTCATCTGCACCGGTGTTAGCGTCGTCATCGATTCAAGCTTCCACGGCACTAGGGTTAGCATCAACACCGATTCAAGCTTTATCTTCATCAGTTTTAGCTTTATCACCAGTTGAATCATCGGCAACTTTAGTACTAGCTTTATCACTTATTCAGGCACGACCGCCATCAGTGCTGGCTTCATCGTCGATGGACACACAACACTTATCACTGTTAGCTTTGTCACAAGCTGTATCAGTATATGTATCAGTGTTGGCTTCATCATCGATTCCCGCATCAGTGATAGATCCATCAGTGATTCATACATCGCTTTCATCGCTGTTAACTTCATCCCCACTTGAAGCATCGTCATCACTAAAAGACATATCAGTGCTAGCTTCATCACGTTTTAAAGTAACATCCATATCGGTTTTAACAACATCGCAACAAGTTGAAATATTGAATTCATCAGTGTTAGCTTCGTCATCGAATCCAACATCCCCCTTATCACTGTTAGCTTCATCATTGATTCAAGCACAGGTTTCGTCCGTGTTAGTTCCATTATCTGCTCCCGCGTTAGATTCATCTCAGATTGAAGCCTTAATTGCATCACCGTTAGCTTCTTCGTTGATTCGAGCATCATTTGCATCAGTGTCAGCTTCATCATTGATTCCAGCATCACTCTCATCGGCGTTAGCTTCAGCTCTAGTTGAGACATCGCTCACATCAGTACTAGTACCATCACGTTTTGAAGTAACATCCACGTCGATTTTGACGCCATTGGCCTTATCTTTATCTCCATTTGAAGCATCGTCAACATCAGTAATTGAAACGTCAGAATTAGCTTCATCACTGATTGAATTATCACCCTTATCACTGATTGAAGTAACATCCACATCGGTTTTGGCACCATCGGTGTTATCTTCATATCAAGTCGAAGCACCGTCTTCATCAGTGTTAGCTTCCTCACCGATAAACCCATTATCTACGCCAGTGTTAGCTTCGTCACCAATTCCAGCCTTATCTGCATCGGGGGTAGCTTCATCATTGATTCAAGCATCACCCTCATCTGTATTAGATTTATCTCAACTTGAAGCATTACCCACATCAGTATTAGTTTCATCACTAATTGAAACACCACATTCATCAGTGCTAGATTCGTCAATGATTGAAATAACATCTGTATCGGATTTAGCTTCATCGCCGATTCAAACATCACACACGGATGTACTAGCTTTATCATTAATTGACGCACCGGATTCATCAGTGGTAACACCATCATCATCGGTATTAGCTTCGGCTCCAATTGAGACTTCGTCCGCACCAGCGCTAGTTTTATCACTGATTGAAGTCACATTCACTTCGGTTTTGACACCATCGGCCTTATCTTCATCTCCGCTTGAAGCATCGCCTAATTCGGTGTTATCTTCACCACAAGTTGAAGTAGCGTCGTCATTAATGTTGGCTTCATCACCGCTAAACGCATTATCTACTTCGGTGTTAGCTTTGTCACCAATTCCATTCTTATCTACGTTAGATTTATCACCACTTCAAGCCGCCACGCCTACATCAATGTTAGTTTCATCACTGATTGAAACACCGCCTTCATCAGTGCTAGATTCGTCAATGATTGAAATGACATCTGCATCAGAATTAGCTTCATCACCGATTCAAGTATCCCACACGTCAGTACTAGCTTTATCATTAATTGACGTGCCGGTTTCATCAGTGGTAACTCCATCATCAGTTCCAGTTGCGACTTCGTCCACATCAGCGCTAGTTTCACCACTGATTGAAGTCACATCCACTTCGGGTTTGACACCATCGGCCTTATCTTCATCACAAGTTGAAGTATCGTCGTCATCAGTTTTAGCTTTATCACCGCTAAACGCATTATCTACACCAGTGTTAGCTTTGTCACCAATTCCAGTCTTATCTGCGTCGGTGTTAGCTTCATCTGTGTTAGATATATCACCACTTCAGCCCGTCTCTCCTACATCAATGTTAGTTTCATCACTGATTGAAACACCGCCTTCATTAGTGCTAGATTCGTCAATGTTTGCAAAAACATCTGTATCAGATTTAGCTTCTTCACAATTTCAAACACTACACACGTCAGTGCAAGCTTTATCATTAATTGACGCACCGGATTCATCAGGGGTAACTCCACCCCAAGTAGAATCATCGACCACATTAGTGTTATCTTCATCATCAATGGAAGAGCCTCTTTCATCAGTCTTACCTCCATCACTGATTGGAGTTGCAACATCAGTTTTAACTTCATCGTCAATTCAAGCTTCATCTGCACCACTGTTCGCTTCATCATCGATTCAACCTTTACCCCCAACCGTTCTAGATTCATCATTAATTGACACACCACCTTCACCAGTGTTAGCTTTGTCGTCAATTCAAGGTTCAACTGCACCATTGTCGATTCAGTCTTTATTATCATCAGTTATGGCTTCATCGCCAGTTGATTCCTTGGCCACATTAGCGACCCCAGCTTCATCATTGATTCCAGCATCGCCAACACCAGTGTCAGTTTTACCAATAAATGAAACATTAGTGCTAGTTTCATCACTCACTGACCCATCGGTTCTAGTTTCATCATTAATTAAAACATCAATGACAGATACTTTACTGGTTGAAGTAATATCCACATCGTTTTTATTATCACTGGTGTTAATTTCGTCACAAGAAAAAAACATCGCCTTTATCAGTGGTAACTTCGTCACCGAATCCAACATCGCCGCCCTTAACTCGGTTAGCGTCATCACAAGTCGGAGCCTCGTCGTCGTCACTGATCGAGGCAAAAACTACGTCAGAGTTAGTTTCACCACCGATTCCAATAGTAGCTGCATCCGTGTTGGCTTCATCATTGATCCCAGCATCCCTCTCATCGGCGTTAGCTTCAGCCCCAGTTGAGACATCGCTTTCACCAGTGCTAGTTTCATCACTGATTGAAGTAACATTGGCTTTGACATCATCGGCACTTGTAGCATCGCCAACACCAGTAATTGAAACGTCAGTGTTAGCTTCATCACAAATTGAAACACCTATGTTAGTTTCATCACTTATTGAAATACTATCCTTATCACTGATTGAAGTAACATCCACATCGGTTTTGACACCATCGGTATTTTCTTCATCACAAGTTGAAGCATCGTCTTCATCAGTGTTAGCTTCATCACCGACAAACGCATTATCTACATCAATTCCAGCCGTATCTGCTTCGGTGTTAGCTTCATTATTAATTCAAGCTTCTCTCTCATCTGCGTTAGATGTATCTCCAATTGAAGCATCATCCACATTACTAGTCGAGGCACAGTCGTCATCACTGATTGACGTACATCCTCCACCAGTCTTAACTTCATCACTATTTGAAGCACCGCCGTTATCAATGTTAGCATCATCACCGATTGACTTACTATCCGGATCAGTGTTGGCTCCATCAGTGTTAGCTTCATCATTGATTCAAGCATCCACTTCATCGGGGCTCGATTCATCTCCACTTGAAGCATCACCAACAATAATCGAAACATTAGTGCTAATTTCATCCTTCACTGACGCATCGGATCAAGTTTCACCATTAACTGAAACACCAGTGCTATTTTCATCACTACTCGAAACATCAGTTCTAAATACATCACTAGTTGAAGTAATATCCATATCGTTTTTATCATCATCGGTGTTAGTTTCGTCACAAGTTGAAACATCGCCTTCATCAGTGTTAACATCATCACCACATCCAACATCGACGCCTATAACACGGTTAGCTTCTACACAAGCAGAAGCCTCACCGTCGTCCTTGTTTACGTCAACACTGATTCAAGCACAAACTACGCCAGCATTAGTTTCATCAACGATTCCAAGATTATCTGCATCCGTGTTAGCTTTATCTCAAGTTAAAGCATTGTCTTCATCACGGTTAGCTTTATTACCAAATTCAATATCAGATTCATCCCTGGTTCGAGAATCATCCATACCCGTGCTAGATTCGCCACTGATGCAAGCATCATCCATACCCGTGCTAGATTCGCCACGGATGCAAGCATCATCCATATCCGTGCAAGATTCATCACTAACTAACGTACCGCCTTCATCGACCACTCTACCAATCGAAGCTTTATTACCGAATCCAATATTATCAATATCAGATTCATCCCTGGTTCGAGAATCATCCATACCCGTGCTAGAATCGCCACAAGCATCATCCACATCCGTGCAAGATTCATCGACCACACCACCAATTGAAGAACCACTTGTATCGGTGTTAGCTACACCACCGGTTGAATCATCATCCTCATCAATGTTTCTTTCAGCACAAGATGACGTGTCATCACTGTTTAAAGCACAACCTTCTTCACGGTTAGCTCCATCACCGATTCACACATCTGTACCAGTGTTGGTTTCATCACCGATGTCAGCATCAGTGTTAGCTTCTTCATTGATTCAAGCATCACTTTCATCGGTGTTAACTTCATCTCCAATGGAAGTCTCGCCAATATCAATGCAAGTTTCAACATTAATTGAAACGTCAGTGCAAGTTTCGTCACTCCATGAAACATCAGTGCTAGCTTTATCACTGATTGACGTAACACCCACGTCGATTTTAACATCACCGGTGTTAGTTGCATCACATGTTGATGCATTAACTTCATCAGTGTTAGGTTCATCGCCGAATCCAACATCATCTGCATCGGTCTTAGCTTCATCACCTATGCAAGTCACATCGGTATCAGTGTTAACAATACCAGTGATAAAAACATCGCCCATATCCGTGCTAGATTCCATATTAATTGACGCACCACCTTCAGCAAGCTCAGCTTCAGCACTAGTAGAATATTCGACCACATTTGTTCTAGAATCATCACTGATTGAAACGCCACTGTCATCAATGTTAGCCTCATCCCCAGTTGAATCATCATTCCCAATAATACTAATTTCAACACACGATTACGTATCGTCCTCAATAGTGTTAGTAACATCACCAGTTGCATCATCACATATTGAAGCCTTGCCTTTATCAGTGTTACCTTCAGCTGCACCAGTATTCGTTTCATCGTCGATTCAAGGGTTACCATCATCAGCTATAGCTTTGCCATTATTTAAATCATCGGTCTTATTGGTACTATCTTCATCACTAATTAAAGAAAACCCGTCACCAGTGTTGGCTTCATCGCGTTTTGAAACACCACCCTTGCCAGTGTTCGCTTCATCGCCACTTGAAGCAACGTCGAAATCCTCTTTAGTTTTACCACTGTTAGCTTCCTCACAAGTGCGAACTTCATTCCCGTTAGTGGAAGCTGACAGATCATCTGCAACAGCTACAATACAAGTTGTGGGAACCACAGGTGAAAGGTTATCACAAGTTGTAGAAACCACATCTCAGGTACCGTCTTTATTAGGCGAGTCACCAACGTCATCATCCTCAAAAATGTTCGTTTCAGCACAAGTTGATGTGTCTTTCCCAAAAGTGTTAGTTTCGTCACCACGTGAATCATTACAAATCGAAGCTTTACTTTCATCAGCGTTGGATTCATCACGGAATCAAGCTTCAGCTGCACCCGTGTTAGCTTCAACATCGATTGCAGTAACATCGGTGTTAGTTTCATCACAAGCTGGAGCATCACCTCCATTAATGATAGTTTCATTGCCGATTCACGCATTATCTGCACCGGTGTTAGCTTCATCTCCACTTAAAGCATCACCCACATCAGAGCTAGGTTCACCACTAATTGAAACATCAGAGTTAATTTCATCACTAATTGAAGCACCGCATTTACCACTGATTGAAGTAACATCGGGTTTGACATCATTCGTGTTAGCTTCATCATATATTAAAGCATCGAATCCAATAGTGTTAGCTTCATCGCCGAATCCAATATCATCTGCTTCGGATTTAACTTCATCGCCGAATCAAGCATTATTGGTATCACTGTTAACAAGGTCATTGATACAAGCATCAAGGGTAGCTTTATTAGCAGTAGAATCAACGGCCACATCAGTGATATCTGTATCAATAATTGAGGCACCACTTTCAACAGTGTTAGCTTCATCACCGGTAAAAGAACATTTTTTATCAGTGTTAGCTTCAAAACCGGTTGAATCATTGCGTAGATCATTCATTCAATCTTCACATGTCCCAGGGTTAGCTTCATCATCGACTCAAGCGTTACCCTCATCAATTTTAGATTCATTACCAGTTGATACGTCGGTCACACTAGGACCAGTTTCGGCGCTTATCGAAGCAAAGGTTTCGTCATTAGTGTTTGAAACACCACCCTTATCACTGCCTGAGGCATCAACTGCATCAATGTTGGATTCATCACTAGTTAAATTAACGCCCTTACAATTTTCGTTTTCATCAACATTTAGAGCACCGCCGTCATTAGGTGAAACCCAATCAGTATTAGCTCCATCCCCGGTTGAAGCTTCAACCACATCGGTATTTCCTTCACAGGCGGACGCATTACCCACACCATTGTTAGTGTCATCACTTATTCAAGCATCAGTGTTACTTTCATTTCCAGTTGAAGCATCATCTGCATCGGTGTCGCCCTCGCAAGTGTTAGCTACATCTCCACTTAAAGCTACAGCGTCAGCTTCAGAGAATACATTAGTTTCCACAATGATAATGACAATGGTGCACGGAACCACCTCGGGCACTATTTCTTCCGGCGCAGCTTCCACTACTGATCCACAGTTTTCAGGGATAGTTTCAGCATCTGCCGTTACAACACAATCCACGACAGTTGAACCATTCAACATAAGTAAGTGCGCTGACGTTTCTAAACAAATTGAATGGTCCTTGGTAATTCGGACGTCCAAGTATGGCATTTTAGAATCCGGTTATGGAGAAAAGGTCAATTTAGGCTGTTGCAGTTAGTATCCTACTAATCTAGTAATTGATTGGATTTCTTAGGTCTCTATCGCGGCCAAGAATACGCGATATTGTAATTTTTCTTTTAATCAATGGAGTACCGTTGTCAATGGAGGCTTAAACACCGATTGAATCCATATCCTCGGAATAAGTCACATTCACATCGGTCCCGAGGAGATACCCAGGTCGTGGCAGCTTCATGTGGTTTGCAAGAGCCTTTGTTTACTCTTTCACTTTCTTTCATGATAATCTAACTGAAACGAATAGTTAATACATAATAAAAATGTGTCTTTATGTCAGGTTACGATAGGATTGTCCCAATGGAGTTCACGATCTGCTACGTGTCGATACGCTCGGATACGTTTCTATACGCTAGGATACGTTTCTATACGCTCAATACGATTGTAAAGACTGACCTCAATATGTGACAAAACCTGATAAGTTCACCACGATTCTCACCGTAGCACGAAGCAGGATATAACAACATACAGCCCCCCCCCCTAAAAAACACTTCGCAGCCGATCGGTTAAAGTACATCAGTGCCACTAGCAATCGTTATGTAATTGGGTCTGGAAATAAACTTGAGATAAAGAAATATAGTCCTTTGTTTTAGGTGAACTGTCTGAATTACAGAAGAGTGTTATTGGAGCATCAGCTACAGGAGTTCTTTGTGTAGGTCTTCTCGCCATACCAATTGCAGTTCTAGTTTATGGTTGGTGAGTACTAGTAGGTTCATTTTTTTTAGAGTTGGATGGCCGAATGGTTAGCAAGTGCGTGCTGTATCATACGGCCTGTCATTGAGTCAACTGACGTGGTTTAGAATACCCGGTAGTACGTGACATGGAGTAGGGTCGCCTGTCCAACATCGTGGGTTTTCTCCGGTTTCCTTCCATTGCTAAAAAGACATATACCCGCAAGCGAATTATTGAAATAAAATTAAAATAATTATGTTAATCCAGAAATGGCATAGTTTGTGTCGAGTGGACGTTAAATCCCATTTATCTCTTTCCCTCATTTATTTTAACGAAACAGATAATTCCGAAACGATGCCCGGTTTTTCATTCTATTAGATGGCTCCTTGCCAGGATCCCGCCATGCACCATTAACGAGAGGGAAATACAGTGGAATGACCAGAGGACTTTCTCGGTCAACACCGGGAGCTAACTAGGCACCCGACTCTAATTTACTGGAGTATCATAGGCCATTGTAGATCGGTTTATATAGAAATTAAATAACTGTTTCATTCTAGAAGAGAACAGGTGCTTTACATCTTGCATAATAATAATAATAATAATCTCGTCATTTTACAAGGGTAGCAAATTAAGCCTGAGGCTTGTTTTCAATTTGGCCCTTGGCACAGATCGTGCGAATGATTTCGATCATTACTGCAGGAAGAAACCGAATAACTTGGGGGAAACCTGCCTGATCGGACGGAAGACCGAATATCCCTCTCACTTACAACGATAAAGTCCTTGCTATATATCTTGTATTTACTTCTCCTATCACTTGTATTCTATACCCGTTGATTCATTGTAATAATCTTCAATATAACTAGGCAATTTCATGGAGGATACGACAACAGTTCTTCCATAAATATCATTGAAAAGAATAAGTCACTTTTAATAATTGTTTCATTCTTGGGGAGAACGTGTATAATATTCTATAAATAATATTGAAAAGATTAAGTCACAATATAACTAGGCCATTTAATGGAGGATACGGCAACAGCTCTTCCAAATACATTATTGAAAAGAATAAGTCACATTAAATAACTGTTTCATTCTTGCAGAGAACCTGTATAATATTATTCCATAAATATCATTGAAAAGAACATTATTTAAAATAATAACACCTCAATATTTCAGGAGGAGGCGGAAGACAAACTTTGATGAAAAGCAACCCGCCAAATTGTTTCACCCATCTCCACAGCACAGCACGCTATCTGGAATGCACGCGGGTTTAAACGGATTTAATTCGAGTACCAAGAACCATTTGCCAAATCGATCACACACCTCTCTTCCAAATGGCGATTTAACGTCGACTTCTATACAGACCAGAATATACACCCCCGATCCCGATTACGATATATTTGATCTCGATGTTAACGTGTAGCTGTACGGGGCGTATAATACCCTGATCGCTTTTATACTAATAATAACGTGTAACTATGCGAGGTATACATAGCCCCTTATAATGGCGTGTAGCTATGCGAGGCGTGTGTAGGCCTTAATACTGACGCGTAACCATGCAAGCCGTTTGCAGACCCTTATACTGACGTGTAATAGACCTTAATACTGACATGGTTTATATAGACCCTCACTACTGACGTGTAGTTATGCGAGGCGTATATATAGTCCTTATTAGTGACTTGTAGATACAAGAGTCATATATAGACCCCAATAATGACGTGTACGAGGCTTACATAGACTATGATACTGACGTTGGGCTATACGAGGCGTGTATACAACTCAATACTGACGTGGAGCTATGCGAGGCGTATTTATTTCTTATTAGCTGTGCGAGGCGTATTACTTACTGACGTGCAGCTGTACGAGGCGTCTATAAACTATAATACTATCGTTGGTGTGAAGCTGTACGGGCCGTAAATATAATGTTGGAAAAATAGACAGTCCCTTGATTTAAGTCAGGAATTAAAGATGCAGGTAAAAGGGACATGACGGGCTTACCAAAGGATTTTTTATTACCTAAAATATTAATTTCTCCATAACTTCACTCTGTGATAAATTCGATACCGGTACTTTTTTTTTGTTCTCTCGGCGTTATTGAGTTCTGCTTGTGAGGATACTTGTCTTCTGATGTTTCGTAAAAGGTGACTTTAGAGACAAACGTTTCCCATAGAAATCATGGATGGGGTTGTTAAGATGTTATAAAGTGCTGCGTGTACATACTATAAAGCCTAATATAAAATAACTGATCTTTCGTATCCCGGACCAACCCTCTTCAAACAGCCAAGATAATAATAATAATAATAATATGTGTCAACATGAACTTTTCCCATCTTACCTCACTGATCTCATTAAAACATAACAAACAAATCGACCACTTCGCTCACAAAATAAGCCCTCATTGGTTGTGCCGCCAGCTAAACTGAAATCATATGGGAATAAAGCCTTCAGTGCCAGTGGACCGCGTTTGTGGAATAACTTACCATTGGAGATACAGAGTTCTCAATCATTGGCTGTATTCAAATCCAAACTCAAAACTCATTTGTTTGTGACATATTATCGGGATTAGCTATTACCGTCGCGCTTAGAGCATGCTATATGGATGGAGTTAGCGCAATTACAAATGTACATTATTATTATTATTATTTTTAATAATAATAATGGTTCTTATAAAGCGCTAAACTCCAAACAGTTTTGTTTGCTGGAATGGGGGGTTGGATGGCCTAGTGGTCTAGAGTGTCGCGCTTCGACCTCTAGCTGGCCGGTCACCTCTGGCTTGCGGCTGTGGTTTCGAGCCCTGGTGTGAGCGTAAGTGGCATGGAGATGGGGGCGCCTTCTCAACCTCGTGGGTTTCCTCCGGGCACTCCGGTTTCCTCCCACTGCTAAAGACCCCTGAGCGCAAGCGAATTATTGAAATAAAATTAAACCATATGTTAGTCCCGAAATGGCCGAGTTATGTTGAGTGGACGTTAAACCCCATTTCTCTCTCTCTCTCTCTGTTTGCTGGAAGCGATAACAAGGTTTACGGGTAAGAATTATAAATACGAATACTGAAACAAGTAAGTGTTGAGTTTTTGTTTGAAGATACTTAAAGATGGAGACGTCCGTAGATGTAGAGGCAGAGATTTTCGTGTATAATGTGCTGCATTATAGGCAAATATTCTGCAGCCAAAATTTTTAAGTTTATTTTTTGGAACAGTTAATAAACACTGGGAACCAGAACGGAGTTATCCAGATCGAGCGTATTTGTGAATTAAATTACATAGATGATTAATTTCTTCTGGATGTCTTTTAAGGTGTTTGATATCTCGAGTGATGAATTGTGCAGCAGAGGTATATTATGTGGTTCCCAAGTGTAATTAATTGCGTTATCCTCGAGTACAAAACCTGTACCAAATAATAATAATAATAATAATAATAATGAGGTTTGATATAGCGTCTTCTCCATGTTGACACATGCTCAAAACACTTTTAGTAATGGCTCTACTGGTAAAACTAGCGAAACAAGAACGCCTTAAGTGCGGATTTAAATTGATTAAAAGCCTGTTGATTCTTGATCTGTTATAATTGTTAACCAAATTAACCGAAAGGTCTATATCTATATACATGTAACTTTAAATTATATCTTGGAACAACAAGTGACTGTTTATTTTAAGAGAGAAATGATCTAATAAGAGTACATATGAGAGTTCAGTGCCCTGTTTCTCGAAACCTTAACCAAACATAAAAATCCAAATTTTAGTAGATACTCTAATTTTTATTGGCTAAGCACTAAAATCGATCTAATGTTATCTTTGTAACAAAGGTATTACGAAAGTCTATCGAAAGTTCATTGTATAGAACAAAAAAATTATGATTATATGGATACATTCTATTTGAAATAAAACTATATTATAATATATCACTGAATTTAAAGTTATTGACTTTGTTTCATGTAATGCACCCGAGGACAACAGAACCACATGGAAAATTCACCCTATAATAAAAATCAGTTGAATTTTATCTGAATCATAACTTTCGTGAAACAGGCCCCCGATATGCTGCGTTATTGCGACAATTATACACTAAACCCTCAATTCCCATCATTTTGTCTGGGAAAATTAAAATTATGATATTGGTGTTTATTCGTTTATCCCTTTTCCAACATGCGTGATAATAAATTACATGAAACAAAGTCAATAACTTTAAATTCAGTGCTAACATACTATAGTTTGATTTTCAAATAGAATGTGTCAATATAATCATAATTTTTTGTTCTATACAATGAATTTTCGATAGACTTTCGTAATACCTTTGTTAAACAGATTGCTATGGGTTTTTTTTATTTTTAAAAATCCCAATCATTGAAAATTAGAATGTTAGTTAAGTATACGTTTAAGAACTATGTCCAATCTTTTCTGAAGAAATTAATGCCTTTTAATCTTTTAAGTGACTGCTTCGCTGCTTAGATAGGTTGTGTTATCTAGATCTTCCTTGAAAACATGGGGCGGGTTGGGATGGCCTAGTGGTCTAGACTGTCGCGCTTCGACCTCTAGTTGGCCGGTCACCTCTGGCTTGCGGCTGTGGTTTCGAGCCCTGGTGTGAGCGTATGTGGCATGGAGATAGGGGCGCCTTCTCAACCTCGTGGGTTTCCTCTGGACACTCCGGTTTCCTCCCACTGCTAAAGACCCCTACGCGCAAGCGAATTATTGAAATAAATTTAAAACCATATGTTAGTCCCGAAATGACCTAGTTGTGTTGAGTGGACGTTAAACCCCATTTCTCTCTCTTTCCCTCCTTGAAAACATGGGGCGGGGGAGTGTTTACGGGATTATTAAAAAAAAGCCTCTATCACATATTTGTGGTACCCGTGTATAACATTGCGTGCACGTAAAAGATCCCTTGACAGTTGTAATTCGGTATAAGAGAAGGCCACGGTGCCGCTTCCCGGGCGAATTTTTCCTCATAGGACACTGTATGGCGTATGTACGTCTCCATAACCAAGCAGAACAGTAGGACGTTAAATTTCATTTCATTGCAATTCATTTCTATGTTTGATGTCAATTTCAAAATAACCATGAACTTTTCTATGTCGAATAAATCTTCACACAGAACTTATACCAAAATTAAACCATTTTGTACGAACACTTGCCGAACTTAATGAAAACCAGACCACTGAAATGTCGATAGAGGACTAGTAAATGTATCTAAGGGATGGATTGAAAAAGCTGTCTCAAATTTTCTACACAATATATCAAAAACACAGATGCACCTATACAAATTTGTATATTATGGTATTATTTGTTTTGTAATCAGTTAATGTCAACTTAAAGCGAGAATTTCAAATTTTCTAAGAAAGTAAAACATAATTATTTCTAAGTCTTTTGCTCAATAGGTTATCAACTCACTATTATACGCTCATTGGGCATTATTTCCCACCCTTAAAAATCATTGACACAGGAAATAATAACATAGTTACCTCACATGTTTTCCTATTGGCTACATGGAATAGCCATCTAACAACGTTTGAATTTGAAGTTAAAAATGATGTTTTTGCCAATTTCCCAGCTGCCAATAGTGTATTATAGGATTAATATGATTGCTAGGATTATTCTTTAACAAGGTAGAACTGTTTATGGATACTATCTATTGAAGGCTTTATTTAATAAATTTTAAAATATAACTTGAAAATTTGAAATTGTAGCTTTAAGTTAAAAGGTTTTATAGCTATTATATTTAATTAATTTAATATTATTTAACCATCTGATTAAAATACAGATCTATATTTCGTTTCGCCTTTTTTATACCTTCGATAGGTGTCATACGAACGGCTTTTGACCCTACGACGCCAGATATTGATTAATCAATCAGCGTTGACGTTTCCAGGGTTTACCCACAGTTCCGCACAGAGCACGCCAAGAACTCGTCGTAACAGACCGTTTCATTAGCTATTTCCTCACATCAACTAAAACGCACGTTATATAACAACTCCTCCAGATCATAGTGTGGTAAAGACAAAGTAAAACTGAATTTGGAACTATAAAAAAACGAAACGAAGTAGGATCTGAGTTTCAATCAGATTGTATTAATTCAGTCAATATTAAGATTTGTGTGGGTAATTATAGTTAATACCGTAAAATTAATTCATTATATATAATCTACTAATGTTTAAATCAAATTTTTAAAAAATATGTGGGTGATAATTAGTATTGTTAATTCATCATAGGGGTCATCCACAAAGTACGAACGCTTGAAGGGGGGAGGGGGGTCACACCAAAAACGTACAGGTGCGTAAATTCATTGGCAAAACGTACGTACAGGAGCGTAGAGGGGGGGGGGGTCTGAATTTTACCCATGTTGAGCGTACGTACTTTATGGATGGCCCCATATATAATTCACTATTATTTTAAAAAATGTTTGTGGGTGATAATTGGTATTGTTAATTCATTATATATAATTAACTATTATTTAAATAAATTTATTTGGTATTGTTAATTCATTATATATAATTTACTATTATTTTAAAAAATTTATGTTGGGGATAATTAGTATTGTTAATTCATTATATACAATTTACTATTATTTAAATAAATTTATGTGGGGGATAATTGGTATTGTTAATTCATTATATATAATTTACTATTATTTAAATAAATTTATGTGGGGGATAATTGGTATTGTTAATTCATTATATATAATTTACTATTATTTAAATAAATTTATGTGGGTGATAATTGGTATTGTTAATTCATTATATATAATTTACTATTATTTAAATAAATTTATGTGGGTGATAATTGGTATTGTTAATTCATTATATATAATTTACTATTATTTAAATAAATTTATGTGGGTGATAATTGGTATTATTAATTCATTATATACAATTTACTTTTATTTTAAAAAATTTATGTGGGGGATAATTGGTATTATTAATTCATTATATATAATTTACTATTATTTAAATAAATTTATGTGGGTGATAATTGCTATTGTTAATTCATTATATATAATTTACTATTATTTTAATAAATTTATGTGGGTGATAATTGGTATTGTTATAAAATGTTTGAAAGTCAATATTTAATATTTAATTCAATATAAATAATAATAAGGTGGATAAAATGAATTATGTTAATATACTGGGGAATAATATGTAAATTGTATTAAATAAATTATATATGTTTTTTTTACTATGTTTTTTTAGAATCCCCGGTTGTACGTAACATGGTAAGGAGTATGGTCGCCTGTCCAACCTCGTGATTTTCTCCAGGTCCTCCAACTGCAAATTGTTAAAATTGAACCATTTGTTACTCCCGAAATGACCTAGTTTGTGTCGAGTGGTTCTCTCTATCTCTCTCTCTCTATCTCTCTCTCTTATTGTGATCTATCTCTCTCTTATTATGATTTCGGGACTAACATATGATTTCATTTTATGTCTTTAACCACTCATATTGACTTCCGGTCGCCGAATGGATTAACGCGTGCGAGTTAGATCACGTGGTCTGTCATTGAGTCAAGCCACGTGGTACATGGCAAACAGTAATGCCCGTCTTCATTTGCCCAGTAGAAATAGAACAGTAGGACGTTAAACCCAATGTCATTGTATTATATTGGGACCAGGGTCGTACATAACGATTTTTGTTCGGATGGGTATGGGGGTGTCTAGCCAAAATGCGACCGACTGATGCACATAACCCTCGTACTAGCACAGGAATTTGACCTTCTATCCGTATATATAAGCATATACACCATGTCATACATGTCATACAGTATAAAAAAAGAACAGGAATGCAATGCCTTTTCAAGACTCGACTTTACCTCCTCTCGCTTCAACTCGTTTTTCCCCCACAATTCGTAATGTCAGGCCATCAAACCTCTGCCGATCCACTCAGATATGTTTTTTCTTCAATCCAGTTGCTTTGATTTTCATAAATACTCCCACAGAACGATATCATAGCCCATTGTTTCCAATATTTACATTACATTCGCTCATAACTACTTCCGTCCGAGAATCCATGTCTTGATTTGAGTGACGTCACACATTTCGAACGATACGCGGTGAATTTTAAAAATCAAAAAATAAAATTAGTCACAAATAAAATCCAAAATAGATTAAAGTGTGTGTTTTGCATTTTTTAATGCATAATACAAAACTACTCACAGCGGTAAAATATCAATTTATAAAAAACAAAAATTGTGAACAAGCACTATCAGGGGCGGATAACTCGCTGTCATCGCCTGTCTTCGCTTCAGGTTATTTATAGAATACATAATTTGTCCGTCAACCACCAATTATAGAAAAGATATTTGATACCGTTGTTTGGTAATCTATTTTGGATTTTATTTGTGACTAATTTTATTTTTTGATTTTTAAAATTCACCG
This sequence comes from Patella pellucida, assembly GCA_917208275.1. Taxonomy (NCBI): domain Eukaryota; kingdom Metazoa; phylum Mollusca; class Gastropoda; family Patellidae; genus Patella; species Patella pellucida. Next base: position 54,489,094 of record OU795043.1, read on the forward strand.
CGTATCGTTCGAAATATGTGACGTCACTCAAATCAAGACATGGATTCTCGGACGGAAGTAGTTATGAGCGAATGTAATGTAAATATTGGAAACAATTGGCTATGATATCGTTTTGTGGGAGTATTTATGAAAATCAAAGCAACTGGATTGAAGAAAAAACATATCTGAGTGGATCGGCAGAGGTTTGATGGCCTGACATTACGAATTGTGGGGGAAAAACGAGTTGAAGCGAGAGGAGGTAAAGTCGAGTCTTGAAAAGGCATTGCATTCCTGTTCTTTTTTTATACTGTATGACATGGTGTATGCTTATATATACGGATAGAAGGTCAAATTCCTGTGGTACTAGTGACGCAGTCAGGAGCAAAGCACCACAGTCCACAGGCGCGAACTTTCTAGAATCCATATGTGCAGTGGAGGATCTAGGAGCTTGGAATAGGAGGTGGGGTTGGGGAGTGGCGGTTCCAAATCTAGTGCGCCATTCACAAACCAACCCCACAATGAATGTCAACAAAATACCGACTCTTAACAAAGATAGTAATGTATAATTATAAGTTGTTCGCCGAGAAGGAGTTTTATTTAAATTGACATAAAGTGTCTGTCGAATATGATGATTGTGCCTATAACACTGAGCAATCTGAGAAAAGTTTGAAAAATTGAGTCAATATCCTGGCATTTGAAGTCATTGCTGGGAGAATTTCTTGTGGATGAGAAGACCAGGAATCTCGAGATCTGTCCCTGTCAATTCCGCCTGTTTTGCAAGAGTTGACATAACATTTGTATAGTCTGACACCCCGCGACCCACACACCAGTGGTAGGCTACTACGAACTGAGCAGTTCACTATTAGTAAATGCAGGAGGACTGCACTACACGCAAAACAAACAAAAAAAAATCTACAAGATAAACCTGCGGGCAAGACAGAAAATAGACATTGCAAACACTAAACTATTATCAAATCAAGTGAATGGATCCGAGGGGCCAGCCGTTAATGTGATAGAGTTGAGCCAGTAGACAATAGAGAAGTGGAAGAATGAAGTCAGGCCCGAAGCCAGAAACCAAAATTCAGCCGACATAGGGGGGCGAGGAAGATAAATTTCCGACAACAAAAAAACAATGAACGAAGGTCATCGCCGACTGCCGTAAGCAGGAGGAGGGGAGAGCACAAAAATTAAAAGCTGTGAGAGTGAATTTAGGCCTCTATGACATGCAGGTGGCGAATGTGTCGGAAAATTAAGAGTTTCCAGCCGACATTAACTATCTCTCGGCCGAATTTGAAAGGATATGTCGTACTAAAACTCTCTCCCGGCGAAAATGCGAGCATAGCTAACCAGCGATTTTTTCCGACGCAGACAGAAAAATTCCGACAGGAACGGTCATGGGGGGTGGCTCGCTCCCAGCCCCCCCCCCACTAGCCTCGGGCCTGGATGAAGTTATAATGGAATCGAGGGCCGCAGACATATAACCGCGCTTTAATTTTTTTGGGACTGGGCCTGAAAATGTTAGTCAATGTCATGGCAATTGAAACCAAATTCTCGTTACGAGAGGATAAGAAATGGGACAGACTCTTGAGGCCTGTCTGTCAATTTCACCTGTTATGTGATTGTTTGTTTACCTCATTAAATCATTTAGCCTGAGATCGACTGCGGTGAGTAGCCTACTTTTTTTGAGACCGACTATTTTTGTGCCACGAGGGGAAGACATTTCATAGAATAACATACCCACAACAGAATAAGAGTGACAAACATCTTTATTTTATAGGCCTAGTATATATATAGTTGTGTGTGACTGAACTTATTTTGAGACAGACTATTTTTCTCCCTGGGGGAAATTGTGTTCTTAGACCGACATACCCACAACAGAATAAGAGTGAAACACAACATGTTTTCAAACACGATAAGTTGACAAGGTTAGCGTGACGTATGTGTGGTAGTGTATATTTGTATATATTTGTATTTATAGTATATTTGGTGTTTGTTGTATTGTCCCTTTAAAGTACATCTTTAATCTTGTCAGAAGTCTCTTTTCAATAACAAGTCTAAACTCTACTCACTTTAACTCACTAAAATAACCACATCTCAGCTTCTATTTCAAACCTCACTCTTATCCTAACCTTGTTACAAGAAGGAACACATTATTGCACTTGGTAAGTTTTATATTTATTTGACTGACTTTAATATTTTATCTATTTAATAAAGTACTATAATTGGTATATATTTTATATAAGAAGTAATTAAGTATTTAGTATATTTCAATAAATATTTCTATAAGTATTTGTATAAGTATTTGTATAATTGTGTATTTTTAGAATATTTTACTTAGTTTAATCTTTTCATATTGTTATTTTCAGTCTTGTATTAGTGTATCTGCTAGTATTAAATAATCAGCCTTTTTATAAAAACTCCTATTTCATAGGGTATGTATTGATTTCTGAAAGATTTCATTATAATTGTAATAAACCTTTTTCATTTATGTTTTCATTCAATGATTTCCCGCCTTTATTTTAAATGTGTATATATTAATTATTATTATTCCAATTCTTATACCTTTCTTTATGTATTTCAGAGTTTTTGATATATATTTAAATTCACAATAAAGAACCTGAATCCATGACCTGGTGTTTTGTTCTTCCATGAATAGGAACCCTGCTACATATGCAGTGAGCCCTTATTTTGATACCGACTGCTCTTATTTTGCGACGACTGGGACGATTTCGGGGGGGGGGGGCTACTGACCATACCCCCCACCCCTTACCTTTTTTCGCTTTTTTGAGCTTTTGGCGACATTTTATTTTCACTATTAAAAATTATTGCCCCCCCCCCCCCCGGCTCCGCGGCCCCTGATTGGTACAGCGAGCAGGCTAACCAATTATTACATATTACCTGCTGTTCAGAACTATTGACCGATCCGTTACAAAGGGAGATAAATCCAAATAGAATTCAGGGACGAGGATGTAAATTATCTTGACAAGTCGGCATCTTTCTATAACAATGTCAGTAATACTTCGAAACGTGAGTTCAAAAATATTTTAACATAGTTTAATTTAACAATTATAATTCTAGTGGTGACAAACCTCCCTAATTGTAGGCCTGCTCCACTTGTCACGTGCCCTGAACACCGAAACAGACGAACAGTCTTCTACATACTTACACAGCCAACTACAATGTAAAATGTAATAACGTTTCAATGCAATGGCCTTTATTAATTGAACTGGATATAGACACCATTTTATCTATGAATTCAATTACAGTTTCTTACCGGGCGACATTTATAGCACGTTTAGTGGGCTAGAAGCTATATAAATTAACATGTTGTAATATTTAAATAGCAGAAGGCCTAATTAATTGTATTCCATAGCATAGTGCCCGTCCTGTGTTTCTTTTTAATAGGGCCTAGCATATCACTTTTGTTTATTTTAAATCAATAATTAAAATCAATATTCCATGGCTATATATAGGCCTATATATATACCCTGGCCACCTGGTATATATAACGCTATGTCTGCTGTTGTTGGCCATCCAAAGTAGTGGCTTCTCACCAATGCAACGAGGGTTCAATCCCAGCTCAGGGCATGATCTTTATCGTTGTAAGTGAGAGGGATATTCGGTCTCCCGTCCGATCAGGCAGGTTTCCCCCGAGTTCTTCGGTTTCTTCCTGCAGTAATGATCGAAATTATTCGCACGATCTGTGCCAAGGGCCAAATTGGAAAAAGGCCTCAGGCCTAATTTGCTACCCTTGTAAAATGACGCGATTATTATTATTATTATTATTAACCACAGGCGTTAACCATTCGGCCGCTCAACAATCCCTTACAACTGAGACGAAATGCGAATACACCAAATAGATGTAATAAAATACCCAACCCAAGTCTGGTCAATTCAGTTAAATACAAACATGTGAAAAGTTCCGGCGTTGTTTTCCCTTGTTAGTGATGCAGGACAGAGGACCCGACAAGGACAACTTTATCTACGCGTTCGGATGGGACACAATGGCGTGCATGTCAAAGATCTGTTGATACAAGACCCACATATCTGCAGTAGATGTAATTGTCAGTGAACTAGATTGAAGCATGTTTCACATTACGTGTAAAGTAATCGATTGACAGTCGGCGGTCGACCTACTTCTCTATTGTTATCGTGTTCACAGGTGTGACGTAGGACTACAATCATCGTAATAGTTTAGTTATACGCGGTGTGTAGAGATTATGGAATTTAATGGGGTTCAATGCAGGGACGTCTTAACAGCATTATAGCCCCGAGAAAGAGAAAGAGGGAGAGAGTGCGAGAGACACAGAGATAGAGAGGGGGACAGGGAGAGAGAGAAAGAAAGAGAGGGGAAATGGAAAGAAAAAGATAGAGAGAGGGGGCAGGGAGGGAGAGAGGGGAACATGGAAAGAAAGATAAAGAGAGAGAGAGAGAGAGAGTGGGAAGGGAGAGAGAAAGAGAGGTGGGCAGGGAGAGGGAAAGAAGTAGGCTACTCATGAGTAAAAATGTAAAATGCCCAATCAATATTTTATTAGAACAACAAAATCAGCGTTTAAACATTAGCCACATAATTCATATATTAGCCTAGGGGTCCCTGTGTTCGTGGGGCCTCTGTGCAGCTGCCCACCGTGACCATGCGTTGATACGGCCCATGTTTAATGCCGCGTCAAAATATGATTATTTTCTCTTCAATTTCCATTTGTGAGGGATTCTTGTACACGCCATTGTGTTGTGTTAAGGCTGTGAAGGGGTTTGTAAAGGTGATGTTATTTATTCTTAAAGACCCTATGCGTGAGTTTAGCCCAATAGAACCCCTTACACACTACTAAAATGTGAAAGTTCGAGCTGTGATGGGAATATCAGTACAGTTCCGTTAAATATTTATGACGAATTGGAAATTCCATCGAGAGAGAAAGAGATAACCTAGCCTTGATATTTTGATTTTTAAAAAATTAAATACCTAATCATTCTGATATCATACTCGATAAAACTAGGAGTATGTCAATTTTATTTCAATAATTCGCTGGTTCGCAGGAGTCAGTAGCAATGTGATGAAACCGGGGGCCCCGGAGAAAACCATCGATGTTCGACAGCCTACCCTACTCATTGTCACGTTCAAGCGTAGAATCGAAACCATGCCACTTGATTAATGCCAGACCTTATGATATTATGCACATGCGTTAAGCCACCCCCTCCACCCACGATAAAAAGTACTATATTTAAAATAGCCCTAGACGCGTGTAATAACGGCATGTCCAATTTTTAGCCTGATTATTTTTCAACATTATGATTGTACAATTTGATAGTTTCAGAAACCTTCGTGAAATCCGGAGTTACGCCATGTGTGCGATACAAGAACGAATGATCCAACCAATACAAGCTTTAGATGTACCAGTGAAAGGAGATGGCGATTTCGTCAATCCAGATGGCATCCAACACATAAACATTGGTACAGCTTTATCATTATGGTACAGGGAGCTCAAACGGGTTGGTATGAAAACTAACTCACAATTCGCATTTCATTTACTCGAGGTCCATACCAAATATTGTAGATGGCCTTGTTGTAAAATCCAACCAAAGAAGTTATTTCCGTCGCATTGCCCAGGCAGCACCACTAAGCCGACATCGCCAGCCACTTCACGTCAGAAGAAGACGGAGGCTTATAAAGATGGCGTGCTGGATTCAAAAGACCATAACACAGGGAACACGTGTCTTCAAAAGGAGACAGTTTCAGTCGGGTCAGGGCTGCTGTCACAATCAGTGGACAATAGGCTAGGGGGTTATGATGACGAAGAAAACGACGATGAACATGACTATGTCTCTGCTATTCTTGATGAAGACCACGACCAATTTACTAATTCATCTTTCAAGAAAGAGGCAGATGAAACCAGAAAATCCGCGGATTACAATAAACTCCCTGAAACACTTCATAAACTTGTTACAGCATGTAGTCATGGAAACGACCGTGCTTATCATCAACCCCCGGATGATGACGGGGACAACTACCTAGTCAATGACAGTTCTGACCCTGTTAAAAAATCAATGGAGGGTAAGTTTAATGGGTTTTTTTTATGTAAAAATACAAAAAAAAATATGGGGAAATACATGGGTTTAGATATACCAATTATAATCCCGGTCTCTAGAATACAGGTAAAGTCTGATTACCTCCCTTTACCCCATGAACTCTTTAAATCTTAGAAAGAGCCCCAACATATGCTGCCGAAGGAGCGCAACAGTTTTTGTGTAATACATACACCATCCTACCGGTACCCATTTACAGCTGGGTAGACTGGAATGCAGGGATGAAGTGTCTTATTCAATGACACAAGAACTCGACGCACAATTCGGGTCTCGAACCTGCAACCGTTAGGTCACAAATCCTACTCTCTAACCGTTGCGCCAAATCCGGGACTGACATGTTAAGATTTTATTATAATAATTCGCTTTCGCGTAGGGGTCATTTAGCAGTGGGGGCAAACCGAAGGACCCGGAGAAAACCCACGAGGCTATACAGGCGACCCTCCTCCTTGGCACGTGCAAATCCTGGATAGAACCACGCAATTTGACTCGATGACAGACCTTATGATATAACATGCCGTCCTTAAACCAATCACTACCCCCCCCCCACTCAAGGCCATGTTGACGTAAAGCTAGACCAAACAGACTTGTTTTAGTAACCGGACCAATATTTCGTGCCGGTGTCATACACGAGACAGTGCGCTCTAATCCTTTCTGGACTATTTCCGATAGTTTATGTTAGAACTGTCAAATCATCCAGGAGGCATTCACAGTGGAAAAGTTAGAGCGCGATTCTGTCTTTAATTCGTCCACTGCATGTAATACAATACTGTTGGCATTCTCCGGAATTTCATCGGTTTCCGTTTCCTACCACTTCTGAAGACCCCTACGCGCAAGCGAATTATTAAAATAAAATTGAACCATATGTTAGTCCCGAAATGACCTAGTTTGTTTCATGTGGGCGTTAAACCCCATTTCTAGCTAAATATCTATCTTATATTTTATTTTTCCATCTTTTTTAGCGGAAGAACAGTCAGAGAAGATGACTTGTGTCTTCCCAATTGATGTTGATTGGAATCCCCTCTCTAATAACACCAATACTGGTTTTGAGAATGGTCTGGATATTCCGGACTTAAATTGTCCAGACGTCAAAGATAATAATCTGAGAATAGTCAACAACGCTATCAATGATAATAATGTAAATATTCCAAATTTTACTGAAATACTTTCTACCGACAGCGCATGCGTCAAAGTAAGAGACATTAACAAGCAAGATAAAGGAGATATTCGGGTTATAATCGGTCGGAATAGTGTGAAGACCAATCAGAGTAAAGATAGTGGCTGCGTCATTAGCTTGCGCCAACCGGTAAAACCAACCAAACCCGTAAATATCTTGAACACGTTTAACAAATACGGTGTCCTTGAGAATAAAAATGTTAAGGTTATTGCAAACGATTCAAAATATGTGTTTCGGGAATACCCCAAAAGTCCGGTTACTAATAATAGCTCAACAAACAGGAAGACGTGTTTAAACCGTGATATGAAGGCCGTTAAATTCCTTCCTCGTACTAACCCGAACTTTAATAACTCACAAGATGCTGTTAGTGAAGTTCCAGATGTCGGCTGTTTAAAATATTCTATTATAGATCCGGTTGGAGAAGAAAAACAAAGCTCCATTGTACATGCCCGCTCAGAAAAGTCCTGGAAGTTACATATAAAGGAGTCTATTTTTACAAATCGTGACCATATTTTTAATACTAATTATGTCTGTGAACAAGATGCAACCCACAAAAGTATTAGTCGAAATGGAATTCCCAAGACATTTAAAATGGATATACCTGAGAATTCAAAGACGGTTAGCAATTCGTTAGTAGCAATGATACTTAAAGGCAAATTGAGCGAAAATGAATATCCTGAAGTTCCCAGATCTTTGGATAACAAAGAAATTGAATATCATGAAAGCCCCAAATATTCGGATAATAAACAGAAGCAGACCCAATCTTCTCCCACCGACCTCCGAAAAAAGGTGACTGGTTCAGTGACGGTCCGTGTAGAGGATATGGAAATAAGCCCTACTGTAAAAACCCAAAACCCTTCTAACCTATTAAAAGGAACGTTTAGTGCAAGTCCTGGCTCACCTGTATCAAGTTCTGACACTTTTGATTGGACAGACGTTCGACGTCATAATGTGAAGGAAGTCCATCCTGTTGACCAACTCAATGAACTTTGCCCTCTGACCGCCGTGTCCCATCCGGTTACAGTTGTTGCCAGTCGTGAACATTTTCTAAATGAACCGACTAAAACGTTTAGCGCTGCGGTGAACGAAATATTTGATAGTGGCCAAGAGGAAGTTGACAATTTGCTGAACGACCAATCCCTAAATCTGATCAATCCTAAATGTATATGCAGTCCCGTTGCGGAGACGGAAGTGGACAGTGGTAACCAATCAATGAATACGCTTAGTTTCAATCCACCCCTTCCAATACGTGTATCGCAATCCACTACTTCTGCCGTGGCAACATGTGATACTATTAACGAGGCTAAAGTTGAACTCCTGTGTTACAAACTAGTCGAACCTCTTCCCTCTAATCCCCCCATTCCACAACGTGTATCCAGTACCACTCCCGCTTTAAACGTTCAAGTTGAACCCAACGAAAGCCTTAGTGACAACTCCCAATCTCCGAGCTGTACATCACATACAACTACTGCTGCTGTGGCTAAAACTGATAATATTGAAAATTTGATTACTCAACCACATGAAACTTTTAGTTCTATTCCTTTCCTTAGAAAATATGTATCCGATACCATTTCGGGAATTTGCCCTGGTTTGAATCTGCGGTTACACAAAGACATACGCATCAAAAACAGAATTAGTAAAAGGAACAGCATGGTTCTTAAAAGAATAAGACACGCTAAACAGGTTTTGATGAAGGCAAACTATCGCCATGTCAAGGTCGTGCGAGTGAGTAGACCACCAGTGGTATCCAACCAAGAACATCTTATGAAGGGAGATAACCCTGCAAGTCTTGATACACAAACAGCTACAGGTGTTACCGAATGCTTACGTATTTCCGATCCGTCTTCTCGAGATATTGCTAGTGGTCTAGTTATCTCTGGTGCTTTACCCGATACAGATACCACTGTTGATCAACCCGGTCCGGATATCGCTAGTGATCGGCCTTCTACAGATACCGCTAGTGATCTACCAGGTCCAGATACTGCTAGTGGTCTACCTGGTCAATATACTGCTGGTGATCTACCTGGTCCGGATACTGCTGGTGATCTACCTGGTCCATCTCTACCTTGTCCGGATACTGCTGGTGATCTACCAGGTCCGGATACTGCTGGTGATCTACCTGGTCCGGATACTGCTAGAGATCTACCAGGTCCGGATACTTCTAGTTGTCTACCTGGTCAGGATACCGCTATTGATCTACCAGGTCCGGATACTGCTAGTGGTCTACCTGGTCCGGATAATGCTAGTGATCGTCCTGATCCAGATACTGTTAGTTATATACATAGTCGAGATACTGCTAGTTATCCACCATATGCAGATTTTACAAGCGGCCAACCCTGTCCAGTTACTGCTCGTGAGCAACCTTGTAAAGATGCTGCTTGTGCCCCACCTTGTCAAAATACTGCTAGTAATTCACCCCCGCCAGATATTTCTAGCGATCTAACCCATCCCGATGCTGCTAAACCTTGTTTAGACATTATTAGTGTTCCACCTGGTCTAGATACTGAGAGGGTGCCGCCTTGTCCAGATATTGCTAGTGATCCACCTTGTCCAGATATTGCCAGGGATCCACATTGTCCAGATATTGCCAGCGATCCACCTTGTCCAGATATTGCCAGCGATCCACCTTGTCTAGTAATTGATATTGATCCATCTCGCGTAGATATCGCTGATGATCCATCTGATCCAGACACTGCTAACAATGCACGACATCCAGAGACTACTAGTGTTCCACCTTGTCCAGAATCTGGAAATGATCCACCTCGTCCAGATTATGGTAGTGATCCGCCTCGTCCAGATATTCCCGGGGAAGTTCAGTTAACCAATGTGATATACGAGGAAACCTATCTAGACAATGGCGATTTAGTGGTGGATCCGCGGTTCCTTGACGTCAGAGAGGAAACAATTTTAACTGCAGAATTTTACCCGGAACATCTGGAGTTATCAGCCCATATCCGACAGAATTATCAGATCAACGAGAACCCGATAAAACAAAAACATGTAGGATACAAAATCAGAAAATTGCGAGGTAGAAAATCTTATTCTTGTGATTTCTGTGCCATACGTTTCTCTACGTTAAAAGATATTCAAAACCATATGAGGGAAAATTACGCAGATTGTGGGAAGGAGCCCGAAATTGCGTCATCACCTGCACGAGAACAAAACGATCAGGAACTAGACTGCAAAGAGGAAACTGAAAATCAAGACAAAAGAATTAAAAGGTCTTATGTATGTGAGTTTCTGTTCTGTGATGATAGTTTTACAAAGAAGAAAGATTTAGAACAACACGTAAAAGAACAACATAGTTCCGGGTCGAAACGCCCCTCAAACAAATTGACCCCGCAAGTGACCTTTCCTTGTAATGTGTGTGAAAAGAGATTCCTGAAGAGGAAGAATTGGTTAATCCATACGAGACGACATATTGATCCCGACTACAAAATACCCAGAACTAAGGTTGCATTCAAATTTAAAAAGACGAAATCCTTTAACCTAACATGCATCCAAAAACAGGCGATCTCGCATGGCAAAGGCACAAAAATGTTACGTACATATTATTGTGATTTTTGTGAATTCAGTTTTACAAATAAACAGCTTTTAACAGTTCATCTAAATGAAGATCATCACCGGGAGAACCCTCGTAAAAATAAGACAGTTAAGACCTACCATTGTAAGTTTTGTGAACTCAGTTTTATAAAAAGAAGCGCATTAACAATTCACCAGTCAGATGCTCATCCGTCAGTTAATGTTGAAACAAAATCTCAGAGTAGACAATCTGCTCAAAAAGGCGTTAATCGCAAACCGAAGACGATCAAGACCCTTCACTGTAACTTTTGCGAATTGAGTTTTATAAAACGAACCGCGCTATCCATTCACATGGATGAAGCTCATGGGTGTGCTGAAAAAGTTGCACCTAAAACCACCAAGACACATTATTGTAACTTTTGCGAATTGAGTTTTATGAAACGAAGCGCGCTGGCCATTCACATGAAAGAAGCTCATGCGCATGTTGAACAAGTTGTAGCTAAAACAGCTAGGACCTTCCACTGTAAGTTTTGCGAACTCAGTTTTATAAAACGAAACCTGTGGACAGATCATACGAGGGAAGCGCATCGGGAAATTGAAGGGCCGTGTCAAAAGGCAACCTCTCTCGAAATCAAGGGATTCAAAAAGCAACATTGTCCTCATTGCGGATTAAGCTTTATCAAACGGGGCGCTTTGGCGATTCACATCAGGAAATCCCACCCGTCCGTTAGAAATAGATCACTAAGTGAAAAGGTTGTACCTAAGGCAATCACTCGTAAAGTTAAAGCGAGAACCACGCACCATTGTAACTATTGCGAATTAAGTTTTATCAAACGAGGTGAGTTGGCGGTTCATACGATCGAAGCCCATCCATTCACGAATATAGAAACTAGACAGCTCAACGAACCGGGCTCAGCTAAAAGCAACACTCCGACAGCCAAGAAAACGGGTACACAGTATTGTAACTACTGCGAATTAAGTTTCATGGGGCGAGGCGAGTTGGCGGTTCATACAATAGAAGCCCATGATTTCTCTGATTCTAAGACACCACTTAACGAAAAGAGCCCAACTCGGTCGACAGAAAGTTATCCAACGCTAGACAATTGGGATGAGCCACCGCATAAAAAATCGAAATCCTCGAGGACAGAACGGACAACGTACCATTGTCATCTTTGTGAATTGAGCTATGTGAATAAACGCGATTTTTTGGATCACCTGTACGGCGATCACCAGATTTCCCAAAATGAAAGAGTTAAACCTAAGAGCTGCCCGAGCAATCGAAGAAAGAAGGAAGTAAAGAAGCACGTTTGTGTTATTTGTGATACAATTTTTACCCAGAAGAGTCAACTAGCCGATCATCTAAAAAATGTTCATGTGTTAACCTTGATTTCGACTGATGATTCCGAGAAAATAACCGATTCACTAAAAAAGAAACAGTTCGAAATATTCCCTTGCGAACTTTGTGAGCTTCGTTTCCACAAGAAGGGGATGATAAAGCACCTTCGTTCAGTTCATTCAGCCAATGCGGGACTTGAAGCAGCTGTGAGCAAATGTAAGAAGGCCGGGAGAACCAGGGAAGCCGTAACACACTTTTGTAAGTTCTGTGAGTTAAGCTTTATCAAGAAAAGGGAGCTTCTCGTCCACACTAAGGAATGCCACAGAGTAAGAAGGTTACTAAAGTGTGATTTTTGTGAAGAACAATTTTCCAAAAGATTACAATTGACCGATCATGTAAAAGAAAGTCACCCAGCTGTGGTGAATCTCAGTATCATTACTGGCGAGACTGATGGAGTTCCTGATACACTAGAACGGGATTACGAGGTAATCGGAGAAATCCAGATCAAAGATCGTAAAATATTTTCGTGCGATTTCTGTTCTTTTATGTTCATTAAACAAAAACATCTGATTGCCCATTTGAAGGAGCATCACCAGGACTGTCAGTATCAGTGTGGAGACTGCGGTAAACTCTTTACCAACAAGTCCAGGTGGAAGACTCATCTTAAGCTCCACAAACCAGATCCACAGTTTAAATGTGGTGATTGCGAGAAGGCTTTTCCATTCTGTCATATGTTAAACGCGCACAGAAAGCACGTCCACGAGCAAGTTAAATCTCACCAGTGTCATTTCTGTGGAAAGCAATATTCTACAGGAAGAGTCTTAAGAGATCATTTGCTTATCCATACCCAAGAACGACCATATGTTTGCGAATTCTGTAACAAAGCCTTCACCCAAGCCTTTAACCTTAAGCGCCACATGTGGACACATACAGGCGTTAAGCCATACAGCTGTGATATATGTTTAAAGTCGTTCCGTGGTTCCACGGACCTGAAGCGTCACCGACTGATCCACAATAGCCTAAAACCGCACCAATGTGAACTTTGTGATTTGGCGTTCAGACAGCTGAGTCATCTCAACACTCACCGGAGAAGCCAACACATGCGCAAAGATCCCTTTTCTCTGTGAATAATAAAAGATATAAGTGCATTTTATTCTTATTACTTACTACCAGAAGTTTTGCCCCTGCAATTTAAAGGTGCTAATAACTTTGATGTAAGTGGACCCTTTTTGTAGTCACCCTATTACTGTGTCACCAGTCCTGCTGTGTTTGTATGTTGGCTAGTCAATCTACACCAGGGCACTGTTTCTCGACATCTTAACTAATGATCCAAATTTTAGTAGATACTTCAATTTTGATTGGCTAGGCACTAAAATCAGTCTATTATTATCCAATCAAATTACTTAACTTTGGATTTTATCTTAGTTAAAATTTCGTGAAACAGGTACATGCATAAGTGACTCATGCATAAAAAAAATTCGAAGTCCAATTAAGGAGGGACATGGGGTCTACCAAAACTGGCTAATATCTCCAAACCGTCTTAACATTGACGACAACTCTTAGTAATATATTATAGTATAGCAGACTCAGCACCTTGGAGCCTCTGTTTGTTAGCCACTGTCACAGGGGCTAATACAGCATACCATACGGTGAGCTATGAGGGAAATTTTGCCAGGGCAGCGGCAAAATGGCCTAATCTTATATCGAATTCCAACTGCCAAGGGATATTTTACGTGCACGCCAATGTATACGCGGGATCTCGGGTTTTGCCCCATCCGAACGACTAGGCAGTTGTTCTTGTCAGGTCCCCCTTACTGTACCAATGTCAAGGAGAAACCACATCGGAAAATCCCGATGAACTTGTTCGGCCAATGCAGGGATCTAGCACGCGACCTTCAGGCTAGCGAGCTAGCGTCTTCCCACCTTAACCACCGTGACTTCAATATCTAAAGGGAATATTAATCGATAAATGGTTCAAGGCAGTTTATTGTTTTAAAAAAAATTAAACTTGACAACAGTTGATTCTCCTGTAGCAATATGAATAAGTCGGAGCCACCCGTAATTATTAGGTAAAATGTTCTATAGTAATAAACTAAGATTTTGCTGTGGCCATTCACTTACATTAATGCAATGGAATGGGGTTTAACGTCCTCCCTTTTTGCACCAACTGGGCTGATGAATTCGGGTGTGCTATGAGAGAAATTTTGCCACGACAGCGTCATCTTCTATCCGCATAAAAGGCTTCAGCCATACTTGAATATATTTAAGGTTAGTTTTAGTTTGTCGATGGCCTAGGTGGATGGAGAGCCAGAGCCCCCGCGCGATAACGGGTTGAGGGCGGGGGAGGAGGTACGGGGGCCTGCCCCAGAACATATTGAAAAAGAGATTGCCGGAAATGCAGCCTGGTATTATTCCAGGCACTGATCGTCGAGAAAATACAAGCTTATCAGATACTGCCTGTAGCTAAATCACTAGTTTATCCGACCCTAGAGAGGAAAGTGACAAACGAACGAAGTGAATGAAACAAAGTGAACGAATATTCTCGCCGCGTTGGACCTATACCCCAAACATACACAGAAACCACAAACAAACAAAAAAACCAAACAGACATTTGATAAGTTCTTGTCAGCCCTGCACACTGAACAATCATCGTGTATCCTCGATTCTCTCAACTAGGTTGTGAAATGAAATAAAATGGGGTTTAACGTCCTACTCTTTTACACCTAACCTGGGCTAATGGAAGACGGGCATACGCCATAGAGTGTGCTATAAGGCAAATCTTGTCCGGGCAGCGGCGCTACGGCCTACTCTTATATCGAATTCCAACTGCCAAGGGGTCTTTTACGTACACGCCAATGTATACAGCGGACCTCGGGTTGTCATCCCATGCGAACGACTAGACAGCTGTCCTTGTCAGGCCCTCCGTCCTGCACCCCTGACAAGGGGGCACCCAAAGGATAATCCCGTTGAACTTTCGCGGCCAACGCCGGGAGCGACCCATCGTCTGACTCCCGATTTGGAGGTATAAGATGATTGTACGATGTGCGGGCCTTACCATACATAACAACCATTACACAGCATTACTTCCAGAATCGATTTTTACCCATTAAAATAATTCTAAAAAGAGAGAGAGGGAGAGAGAGAGAGAGAGAGAGAGAGAGAATGAATGAAATGGGGTTGAACGTCCTACTGTTATGCACTTAACCTGAGCTAATTGAAGACGGGCATAGTGTGCTATGAGGATAATTTTGCCCGGGTCAATGAAGACAGTCAAACGCCATACTGTGTGCCATGAGATACATTTTGCCCGCACAATGTCATTAATGGGGTTAGATTGGAAAAATCATCTCACAGTGTCTCTTATATGTCAAAATATTTCTAACATAAACTGCTACACAACAACTCTTTTTAGTTGTGCGGTCTTTCCTTACTGGTGCCTGGTAAGATAGAAAGGAGACTAAACTATCAGGGATATCTGGTTTTAACCAAGTTTCAGATATTGAGAGAATATCATAACTATCTAACTCTGAAGAGATCAAGTCAATTTTACCCCGGATACTCTGGCAACGTGAAGTTGGCACGTTATTCGGGATTCGGGATTCGAGATTCGCGAATCCCGAATACCGTGCTGTCTCGTTATTCGGGATTCGCCAATAACGAATAACGAGCCAGCACGTTATTCGGGATTCGGGATTCGGGATTCGGATTCGGGATTCGAGATTGGGGATTCGCCATTAAAACAGAACGACCTACGTTGCATCCGACCATTTCCTCTCTACCCCCGGGATGGGGTGGGGTGTGCTGGGGGGTGTGGATGGCCGAATGTCAAAGCATGTGCGCACTGTATCATTAAGCCTGTCATTGAGTCAACTGGCGTGGTTTCGATACTCAGGTTGTACGTGACAAGGAGTAGGGTGGTATGTCTAACGTCGTGGGTTTTCTCCGGGTCACCTGGTTTCCTCCTACCGCTAAAGAGCCAGCCCGCAGGTTTTTCGGGATTCGGGATTTGAGATTCGGGATTCGCAACTAAAACAGAAGGACCTACGTTGCATCCGACCATTTCCAATCTACCCCCGGGGTGGGGTGGGGGTTTGGGGTGTGAATGGCCGAATATCCAAGAACGTGCGCCCTATATCATTAAGCCTGCCATTTAGTCAACTGGTGTTGTTTCGAATCCTCGGTTGTACGTGACAAGGAGAGGGGGTGGTCTGTCTAACGTCGTGGGTTTTCTCCGGGTCCTCTGGTTTCCTCCTACTGCTAAAAACCCCTCGACCAAGATAAGTATTGAAAAAAAGTAAACTATATATTTGTCTCGAAATGACCTAATTTGTGTCGAGTGGACGTTAAACCCCATCTCTCTCTCTCTCTCTCTACCCCCGACCGATTGTAGAGCAAAAAAGGGTGTTGGCTGGTTTGTTGGCGTGAACGGGGCAGTCATCTCCAGTAATCACCTGTTGTATTGTCGAATCCCGAATCCCGAATCTCGAATCCCGAATAACGAGCCAGCACGTTATTCGGGATTCGGGATTCGAGATTCGCCACTAAAACAGAACGACCTACTTTGCATCCGACCATTTCCTCTCTACCCCCGACCGTAGGGGTAAGTGGACGTTGGGTGTCCGACTAACAAGGAGACGACCTTCGTCGAGCGAATAGGGTGTTGGCTGGTTTGTTGCCGTGCACGGGGCAGTCCTCTCCTGAACCCACCAGTTGTATTGCCGAATCCCGAATCCCGAATAACGTACTGGCTCGTTATTCGGGATTTGGGATTTGCCACTTAAACAGAACAACCTACGTTGTTGCATCCGACCATTTCCTCTCCACCCCGACCGTAGGCGTAAGTGGGTTTTGGGTGACCGACTAACAAGGAGACGACCGTTTGTCGAGTGAATAGGGTTTTGGCTGGTTTGTTGACGTGCACGGGGCAGTCCTTACCAGCAATCACCTGATGATTTGCCGAATCTCCGAATCCCGTGCTGGCTCGTTATTCGGGATTCGCCATTAACGAATAACGAATAACGAGCCAGCACGTTATTCGGGATTCGGGATACGCCACTAAAACAAAACGACCTACGTTTCATTTCTCCTCTACCCCCGGGGGTGGGGGTTGGGTGGTGGATGGCCGAATGTTCAAGCACGTGCGCGCTGTGTCATTAAGCCTGTCATTGAGTCGACTTGCGTCGTTTCGAATCCCCGTTTGTTCGTGACAATGAGTAGGGTCGCCTGTCCAACCTCTTGGGTTTTCTCCGGGTTCTCCGGTTTCACCCATTGCTAATGATCACTACGAGCAGGCGTAGTATTGAAATAAAATTAAAACTATATGTTAGTCTCGAAATGACCTACTTTTTATCGAGTGACGTTAAACCCCATTTTTTTTTCTTTCTCGAATAAGGTATTGGCTGCTTTGTTGGCGTGCACGGGGCAGTCATCTCCAACAATCACCTGTTGTATTGACCAAATCTGAATCCCGAATCTCGAATCCCGAATCATGTGCTGGCTCGTTATTCGGGATTCGCCAAAAACGAATAACGAATAACGAGCCACTAAAACTGAACGACCTACGGTCCATCCGACCATTTCCTCTCTATCCCCGGGGTGGGGGTGGGGTGGGGGTGTGGATGGCCGAATGTCAAGCACGTGCGCGCTGTATCATTAAGCCTGTCATTGAGTCAACTGGCGTGGTTTTGAATCCCTGGTTGTACGTGACAAGGAGAGGGGTCGTCTTTCTAACGTCGTGGGTTTTCTCCGGGTCATCTGGTTTCCTCCTACTGCTAAAGACCCCATGACCAAGCGAAGTATTGAAACGAATTAAACTATAGATTAGTTTCGAAATGACCTAATTTGTGTCGAGTAGACGTTCTCTCTCTCTCTCTCTACCCCCGAGCGTAGGGGTAAGTGAACATTAGGTGACAGACTAACAAGGAGACGACCGTTTGTTGAGCGAAAAGGGTGTTGGCTGGTTTGTTGGCGTGCACGGGGCAGTCATCTCCAGTTATCACCTGTTGTATTGTCGAATCCCGAATCACGAATCTGAAATCCCGAACAACGAGCCAACACGCTATTCGAGATTCGGGATTCGCCACTAAAACAGAACGACCATTTCCTCTCTACCCCCTACCGTAGGGGTAAGTGAACGTTGGGTGTCCGGCTAACAAGGAGACGACCTTCGTCGAGCGAATAGGGTGTTGGCTGGTTTGTTCACGTGCACGGGGCAGTCCTCTCCTGAACCCACCTGTTGTATTGCCGAATACCGAATCCCGAATAACGTGCTGTCTCGTTATTCGGGATTCGGAATTCGCCACTAATACATAACAACCTACGTTGTTGCACCTGACCATTTCCTCTCTACCCCGACCGTAGGTGTGTGTGGGTGTTGGGTGACCGACTAACAAGGAGACGACCGTTTGTCGAGTGAAAAGGGCTTTGGCTGGTTTGTTGACGTGCACGGGGCAGTCCTTACCAGCAATCACATGTTGTATTGCCGAACCCCGAATCCCGTGCTGGCTCGTTATTCGGGATTCGCCAATAACGAATAACGAGCCAGCACGTTATTCGGGATTCGGGATTCGGGATTCGGGATTCGAGGTCCGAGATTGGGGATTCGCCATTAAAACAGAACGACCTACGTTGCATCCGACCATTTCCTCTCTACCCCCGGGATGGGGTGGGGTGTGCTGGGGGGTGTGGATGGCCGAATGTCAAAGCATGTGCGCACTGTATTATTAGGCCTGTCATTGAGTCAAGTGGCGTGTTTTCGTATCCCATGTTGTACGTGACAGGGAATAGGGTGGCATGTCTAACGTCGTGGGTTTTCTCCGGGTCCCCTGGTTTCCTCCTACTGCTAAAGAGCCAGCACGCAGGTTTTTCGGGATTCTGGATTCAATTTCTGGATTCGCAACTAAAGCAGAAGGACCTACGTTGCATCCGACCATTTCCAATCTACCCCCGGGGTGGGGTTGGGGTTTGGGGTGTGAATGGCCGAATATCCAAGAACGTGCGCCCTATATCATAAGCCTGTCATTTAGTCAACTGGTGTTGTTTCGAATCCCCGGTTGTACGTGACAAGGAGAGGGGGTCGTCTGTCTAACGTCGTGGGTTTTCTCCGGGTCTTCTGGTTTCCTTCTACTGCTAAAAACCCCACGACCAAGCGAAGTATTGCATCCGACCATTTCCTCTCTACCCCCGACCGTAGGGGTAAGTGGACGTTGGGTGTCCGCTAACAAGGAGACGACCTTCGTCGAGCGAATAGGGTGTTGGCTGGTTTGTTGCCGTGCACCGGCAGTCCTCTCCTGAACCCACCGGTTGTATTGCCGAATCCCGAATCCCGAATAACGTGCTGGCTCGTTATTCGGGATTCGCGATTCGCCACTTAAACAGAACAACCTACGTTGTTGCATCCGACCATTTCCTCTCTACCCCGACCATAGGTGTAAGTGGGTTTTGGGTGACCGACTAACAAGGAGACGACCGTTTGTCGAGTGAATAGGGTTTTTGCTGGTTTGTTGACGTGCGCGGGGCAGTCCTTACCAGCAATCACCTGTGGTATTGCCGAATCCCGAATCCCGAATAACGTGCTGGCTCGTTATTCGGGATTCGGGATTCGCCACTAAAACAGAACGACCTACGTTTCACCCGACCATTTCTCCTCTACCCCCGGGGGTGGGGGTTGGGTAGTGGATGGCCGAATGTTCAGGCACGTGCGCGCTGTGTCATTAAGCCTGTCATTGAGTCAATTTGCGTGGTTTCGAATCCTCGGTTGTACGTGACAATGAGTAGGGTCGCCTGTCTAACCTCTTGGGTTTTCTCCGGTTTCACCCATTGCTAATGATCCCTACGAGCAGGCGTTCTATTGAAATAAAATTAAAACTATATGTTAGTCTCGAAATGACCTAATTTTTATCGAGTGACGTTAAACCCAATTGTTTTACTCTCTCGAATAAGGTGTTGGCTGCTTTGTTGGAGTGCACGGGGCAGTCATCTCCAACAATAACCTGTTGTAATGACCAAATCTGAATCCGGAATCTCGAATCCCGAATCATGTGCTGGCTCATTATTCGGGATTCGCCAATAACGAATAACGAATAACGAGCCAGCACGTTATTCGGGATTCGGGATTCGGGATTCGGGATTCGGGATTCGCCACTAAAACTGAACGACCTACGGTCCATCCGACCATTTCCTCTCTACCCCCGGGATGGGGGTGGGGTGGGGGTGTGGATGGCCGAATGTCAAGCACGTGCGCGCTGCAACATTCAGCCTGTCATTGAGTCAACTGGCGTGGTTTTGAATCCCCGGTTGTACGTGACAAGGAGTAGGGTCGTCTGTCAAACCTCGTGGGTTTTCTCCGGGTCCTTCGGTTTCCATCCATTTTTAATGACCCCCTGCGAGCAAGCGTACTATTGAAATATATCATTAAGCCTATATCATTAAGCCTGTGGTTTAGTCAACTGGCGTTGTTTCGAATCTCCGGTTGTACGTGACAAGGAGAGGGGTTCGTCTGTCTAACGTCGTGGGTTTTCTCCGAGTCCTCTGGTTTCCTCCTACTGCTAAAGACCCCGGGGGTAGAGAGAAAATGGTCAGATGCAACGTAGGTCGTTCTTTTTTAGTGGCAAATCCTGGATCTCGAATCCAGAATTCCGAATCCCGAAAAACGTGCTGGCTCTTTAACAGTAGGAAGAAACCAGAGAACCCGGAGAAAGCCCACGACGCTAGACAGACGACCCTACTCCCTGTCACGTACTACCGGGGATTCGAAACAACGCCAGTTGACTAAACCACAGGCTTAATGATACAGCGCGCACGTGCTTGGACATTCGGCGAAATGGTCGGATGCAACGTAGGTCGTTCTGTTTTAGTTGCGAATCTCGAATCTCGAATCCCGAATCCCGAATAACGTGCTGGCTTGTTATTCGTTATTCGTTATTGGCGAATCCCGAATAACGAGCCAGCACGGGATTCGGGATTCGGGATTCGGCATTCGGCATTCGGGATTCAGATTCTTTCAATACAACAGGTGATCGTTGGAGATGACTGCCTCGTGCACGCCAACAAAGCAGCCAACACCTTATTCACGAGAGAAAATAAATGGGGTTTAACGTCCACTCAACACAAACTAGGTCATTTCGAGACTAATACATAGTTTTAATTTTATTTCAATAGTACGCTTGCTCGTATGGGTCATTAACAATGGGTGGAAACCGGAGGACCCAGATAAAACACACGAGGTTTGACAGGCGACCCTACTCCTTCCCACGTACAACCTGAGATTCGAAACCACGTCAGTTGACTTTAGTGCCGAATCCCGAATCCCGAATAACGTGCTGGCTCGTTTTTCGGGATTCGGGATTCGGGATTCGACAATACAACAGGTGATTACTGGAGATGACTGCCCCGTGCACGCCAACAAACCAGACAAACCAGCCAACACCCTTTTCGCTCGACAAACGGTCGTCTCCTTGTTAGTCGGTCACCTAATATTCACTTACCCCTACGCTCGGGGGGAGAGAGAGAGAGAGAGAGAGAGAAAGAGTGAGATATGGGGTTTAACGTCCACTCGACCATCCACAGACCCACCCGACCCCTTCCCATCCCGGGGGTAGAGAGGAAATAGTCGGATGCAGCGTAGGTCGTTCTGTTTTAGTGGCAAATCCCGAATTCCGAATTTCGAATCCCGAATAACGTGCTAGCTCTTTAGCAGTAGGAAGAAACCAGATGACCCGGAAAAAACCCAAAACGTTAGACAGACAACCCTACTCCTTGTCACGTACAACCGGGGATTCAAAACCACGCCAGTTGACTCAATGACAGGCTTAATAATACAGCGTGCACGTGCTTGACATTTGGACATTCACACCCCACCCCACCCCCACCCCGGGGGTAAAGAGGAAAGGTCGGATGCAACGTAGGTCGTTCTGTTTTAGTGGGGAATCCCGAATGCCGAATAACGTGCTGGCTCGTTATTCGTTATTCGTTATTGGCGAATCCCGAATAACGAGCCAGCACGTGATTCGTGATTCAGGATTCGGCATTCTGGATTCAGATTTGGTCAATACAACAAGTGATTGTTGGAGATGACTGCCCCGTGCACGCCAACAAAGCATCCAACACCTTATTCGAGAGAGAAAAAAATGGGGTTTAACGTCCACTCGATAAAAACTAGGTCATTTCGAGACTAACATATAGTTTTTATTTTATTTCAATAGTACGCCTGCTCGTAGGGGTCATTAGCAATGGGTGAAACCGGAGGACCCTGAGAAAACCCAAGAGGTTAACCAGGCGACCCTACTTATTGTCACGTACAACGTAGGTTGTTCTGTTTTAGTGGCGAATCCCGAATCCCGAATCCCGAATAACGAGCCAGCACGTTATTCGGGATTCGACAATACAAGAGATGGGTTCAGGAGAGGACTGCCCCGTGCACGTCAACAAACCAGCCAACACCCTATTCGCTCGACGAAGGTCGTTTCCTCGTTAGTCGGACACCCAACGTTCACTTACCCCTACAGTTGGGGGTAGAGAGGAAATGGTCGGATGCAAAGTAGGTCGTTCTGTTTTAGTGGCGAATCCCGAATCCCGAATTACGTGCAGGCTGGAGATTACTGCCCCTGCACGCCAACAAACCAGACAAACCAGCCAACACCCTTTTCGCTCCTTGTTAGTCTGCCACCTGATGTTCACTTACCCCTACGCTCGGGGGTAGAGAGAGATATATATATATATATATATATAGAGAGAGAGAGAAAGGTGGGGTTTAACGTCCACTCGACACAAATTAGGTCATTTCGAAACTAACATATAGTTTAATTCTTTTCAATACTTCGCTTTGTCATGTATAATTTTGGCAGTAGGAGGAAACCAGATGACCCGGAGAAAACCCAAGACGTTAGACAGACGACCCTACTCCTTGTCACGTACAACCGGGGATTCAAAACCACGCCAGTTGACTCAATGACAGGCTTAATGATACAGCGCGCACGTGCTTGGACATTCGGACATCCACACCCCACCTCACCCCCACCCCGGGGGTAGAGAGGAAATGGTCGGATGCAACGCAGGTCTTTCTGTTTAAATGGCGAATCCCGAATCTCGAATCCCGAATCCCGAATAGGCTCTTTAGCACTAGTAGGAAACCAGAGGACCCGGGGAAAACCCACGACGTTAGACAGACGACCCTACTACTTGTCACGTAAGACCGGGAATTCGAAACCATGCCAGTTGACTCTATGACAGGCTTAATGATACAGCGCACACGTGCTTTGACATTCGGCCATCCACACCCCCAAAAACCATCCCCCAACCCAGCCCGGGGGTAGAGAGGAAATGGTCCGATGCAATGTAGGTCGTTCTGTTTTAGTTGCGAATCTCGAATCTCGAATCCCGAATGCCGAATCCCGAATAACGTGCTGGCTCGTTATTCGTTATTCGTTATTGGCGAATCCCGAATAACGGGCCAGCACGTGATTCGGGATTCGGGATTCGAGATTCAGATTTGGTAAATACAACAGGTGATTGTTGGAGATGACTTCCCCGTGCACGCCAACAAAGCAGCCAACACCTTATTCGAGAGAGAAAAAAATGGGGTTTAACGTCCACTCGACAAAAACTAGGTCATTTCGAGATGGGGTTTAACGTCCACTCGACACAAATTATGTCATTTCGATACTAACATATAGATTATTTTTTTTTAATACGTCGCTTGGTTGTGGGGTCTTTAGCAGTAATAGGAAACCAGAGGACCCGGAGAAAACCCACGACATTTAGACATACGACCCTTCTTCTTGTCACGTACAACCGGGGATTCGAAACAATGGCAGTTGACTCAATGACAGGCGTAATGATACAGCGCACACCCCGGGGGTAGAGGATATGATCGGATGCAACGTAGGTCGTTCTGTTTTAGTGACGAATCCCGAATCTCCAATCCCGAATCTCCAATCCCGAATCCCGAATCCCGAGTCCCGAATAACGTGCTGGCTCGTTATTCGTTATTCGTTATTGGCGAATCCCGAATAACGAGCCAGCACGGTATTCGTGATTCGCGAATCCAGAATCCCGAATAACGTGCCAACTTCACGTTGCCGGATACTCTTTACATTCAGATGCACAATAGATAAATAATTATTTTTTGATTAGGGCCAGGATTCTGTTCAATATCGCCACAGAGTAACAAGATAACAAAAACTCTCTTTGGTTATCTACGTGTCCACCTCAGTCGGCCATCTTGTTCAATTATTAAGGCTTGCATTTATAGCTTAGTCATTGCTGGTAATCGCCTTAATATAATATACGGCGAGACACCCCGCCCCCTCCCCGGCCCCAGTGAAAAGATATCTTATAGGCTGCACACATCTGTCAACTCAACGTATCGGGTATTCTTGTATCCACCCTAGCATAATGGGGACCATAAATTCAATTTGCACCATTATTGGTCGTTCTAAAGTGTTTCTTTTTGATGACCCCAAATACCCTCGCCCCCTCCCGAAAACAAACAAAATGTAGCCCCCCCCCCACACCAAAATGAAAAAAACAAAACCCAAACTAAATTAAGGAAAATAAGAAAATGAAGTATTTTTAAGAAGACATTTATTTAACTATTCATCATACCAGATATTACCATTCTTCATTTCTGCCACAGGTTTCAGTATAAACCAACTTTCTACAATAATAAAGATGTATATATATAGTACTCGATAATAATAAAGGTATATCGTATAGTAATTAACGTTGAAATAAAGATATATCGTATAGTAATTAACGTTGAAATAAAGATATATCGTATAGTAATTAACGTTGAAATAAAGATATATCGTAGAGTAATCAACAATAATAAAGATATAGCGTATAGTAGTCAACAATAATAAAGATATATCATATAGTAGTCAACAATAATAAAGATATATCGTATAGTAATTAACAATAATAAAGGTATATCGTAACGTAGTCAACAATAATAAAGATATATCGCATAGAAGTCAACAATAATAAAGATATATCGTATAGTAATCAACAATAATAAAGGTGTATCATATAGAAGTCAACAATAATAAAGATATATCGTATAGTAATCAACAATAATAAAGATATATCATATAGTAATCAACAATAATAAAGGTATATCGTATAGTAATCAACAATAATAAAGGTATATCGTATAGTAGTCAACTGTCGTTCATCAAGATAAAGGTTCAACATATCATGTATATATATAGTAGTCATCCTGTAGATAAAGGTATATCGTATAGTAGTCAACGTTGAAATGAACTGTCGTTCATCAAGATAAAGGTTCGCTATACAATGTATATTAAAGGAGCATGATGGGAGATTACGTCATTGTATGATTTACTAGACTATGATTTACTCCAATCCAGGACCGGCGGAAGCAATTCTTTATTGTTTTTGGGGGGGGGGGGGCATTATAGGTCCTTATATGCGAGGGTCCAGTGGCCGCCATAACCGTGCGAAAAGAGTACTTGCGGCCAAATTAGCGCCCCCCCCCCCCTTATTTCGCCGGGCCTGCAATCCTAAAGAGTAAAGTTACGTACACTATCAAATCAATGTAGGACACTGAGATTGAGAGATACATTTGGTGATAAACTGAACCATTTGAAAGACACAGTTATAGTGTACACAAAGACTTAAAAAACCCTAATTATCCTACCCAATCTATTTATTTCTTTCAGTCTGTATTAATGAACCTAAACTTTCTCATTTCCTAAGTTCTATTAATCGATCTTCTGCAGATATGGACCATTTGTACCAGATCCGTATTCAGTACTTTACGGTGTTCAAAATGATACTATAAAGCCTAAGGATTGCAACTATTGATACTTTGTTCAAATTTTAATTTATTAGTTCTTTACAATCTTAACCTACAAAGTCAACGAAAAAAAAAGAAAATGCCTTTTCCGACCGACCGTAAATTTCGTGGTCAGAAGTATTTATGACAAAACATATTTTACCTGATGTGTATTTTTAGTTCATCATTGCTGTGCTATTACTGCTCTGTGGTTTCATGTACTTCTGTTCAAAGGCTTTAGCATGTGTGATGAAAGTCTTGGCTCCACCGCACATACTCTTAACAAGACCATAAACCATCATCTTCTGTCTTTGTTCAGGTTTGAGTTTCTGTAAGAAATGAGCCTTGGCTGTCATGTTACCCATGAAATCGGGCATTTCACCTTCGAACATGTCTTCCATACCCGATTTCTGGTCACCGTCTTCCTTCTTCAGCATTTTCATCAACTCCATACCCATGTCATTCTGGCATTTACACATTTCGAGGAAAGATTTGGTAACCATCATTGCCATCTTTTCGTTGCCCTCGTGGAAGCTTTTGATCACATTTTTGAATTTTTCTGCGTGTTCCATCATTTCTTTCTTCTTGCTCTCAACATCATCTTCCTTATCCTCCTCCTCATATTTCTCGTTTTTCTGTTCCTTGTGTTTCTTGTACTCCACGAATTCTTCATACAACGCCTTTTTCTTCTCCATTTCATGCATTTTAGCCAATTTAGCTTTAAACATTTCAAATTCCTTGTATTTTTGGTACTTTTCATATTTCTCTTTCTTCTCGGCCATCGCCCATTTTTCATATTCGGACATACCGCCGTCCATTTTCTTCTTCTCTTCACCCCATTCCTGGGACAGAGCAACTGCCACCACGCAAGCTGAGAGAGCTAATTTAAAAAACATTTCGAATCTGAAAAGAAATAATCAAAACTTAAAAGTACAACTCAAACATGGGAAACTGCATGTCAGTCGCTGGCATTGGGTCGAAGCCGACTAATGCCTCTCACTCAAGATGCCGATGTAGTTGAAATAGTTTGAAATGTGTCACCTACAGTACAGATTCTTCTAATTAATGTCCAAGGTCCCACGTCCACCGAGCATAGATTCTAGACCATCTGTCTATTTATAGAACAGTTAATGCTTTAGTACATTTGTTTCATAAAATAAATTATTTTAAACAATAAGACAAAGAGCTAAAGACAGACATAGATTGGGTTCATAATAATAAACTGGCCAATACAAACTTTGTTCTTATAGCCGTACATATGTATCACTGTACATACGATATAGGGGGTTGGGATGGCCTAGTGGTCTAGAGTGCCGCGCTTCGACCTCTAGGCCATTCCAACTCCCTAGCCAACATACGATATAAACAAAACAGAGCCACCTATATAAAACCTGTTGGTGTACCTCTGTTTAATCCGAGCCTAGAGATGATCTGGGTTTGAAATTTAGTTTTTTTTAAATTAAATTAAATTAAATTAGTCATTTAAAGTGGAATTGTATATTGTATAAAAATGACAACCACTATCCGCGACTTGTACAACAATAAAATAAATTCATTGATGCTATATGCAAGTTGTTTTATTTAACTTTAACATGCCTATTCCTGGTGGTTTTTTGTTCTTTAAATGGTATATACAATATTATTTAGACATTTATTTACGTCTGTCATTATCTCTCTGTGACATCGGGTGGCGCTGATGTAAAGAGATTAATGATTCAATTTAAAAATAAAGACGCGAGAACGAGTCTCGTTTAACAACTAACGTTACTACGATAATAACAAAATCTATGTCAAAACTTCAAACCGTGATAACGTCGCTCAGAATAATGTAATTTGAATAAAATTCTCAATATAATATTAATTATTCATGATCTATTTTTGAACTAATTTCAATGTTGATGGTAAAATTTAACGTCACACTTTATTCTATATGGAGGTGTGACGTTAAATTAATCATCAACATTGAAATTAGTTCAAAAAGGATCGTGAACTAATTTTAATGTTGATGATAAAATTTAACGTCACACGTCAATATAGAATACAGTTTTAATCACAGATAAGCTGTAACAAGAAAATAATTTGTACACCAACAGAAAATTGTTTGTACAAAAGTTTAGATTTTCATGGATATATTTAAAGACAATCCAATTAATCTAAGAAGAGATTATAGATAACCTGACAAATTATCTTTACTCGTTTTTATATACAGGACACCTGGAGCGAAACCCTTCATATCTGCAGGTCCAGTATTCGATCTCGATATAGACAGAGATTGTTTATAGGTATTTTCCAGTAATTTTCCTTGTCAGTGATTTAGGATCTGGCAATCAACAGCCTTTAATTAATGCTGCAAATAAACTCAAATATCCGTCTGCGTCATATTAGGCTTTAGTCAACGGGCTACATCGTTAGCTTAACGTCAAACAAGAAAACGAATCGAATATTTGTTTTTTTCTAGAATAAATTTTAAGAAAAACGGATTAGAGTTTTATATTTATGCACTCATAACAAAAATAGACGCCGAATTAGCCAATAGAAATAATGGAAACTCAGAACAATAAAAAATTAATCTGATGAACTTTAAAAGAGAAAGAATGATCAGTTCAAATAAAGATTTAATATGTCGGCAATATCATGAAAAAAAACCCCAATAATCCCGAAAAACTTTTAAAATAAAGTTTAAAGAAACCAAAAACGATTATCAGGTTAAATAAAAAATTATGCATGCCAACAGCAGTTTTTAAACAAAATTGTTCAATTAAAACAAACAACTTGTATCATAATTAAGAGATACAGAATAAAATCCGACAAACGTTTTAAATTAAATTTCAAAATAACTCAACAATTATCAAGTTCAATCAAAATTGTGCATGTCGGCAGAAACTGCTAAAATAAACATTTCTTTAAAACAAACAAAACAATTAAATAATGTGCATATCGGTATAATAATGTTTTTGGCGAGAATTAAATAGAATTATACATTCAGTAATTATGGAGGTATTTGATCAACAGTGACAATAAGCAAGCTTAATTTCCAGAAACCATGGAAATAAAATTTTTACCCCCCCCCCCCACAAAAAAAAATCCCCGATAAAATAGAAAAATCTGGTCAAATAACAATTTTGCTTTTCGCCATAGATATAAGTTTTAGTGAGAATTGAAGTTTACTATCTATGTAGTCAGTTAGTAGGTAAGTACATATTTGATCATAGCCGGACAGCGACGAACCGCGACAGTCACTGTTTCATGCACCTATACTTAAATAAATATATTTACCTATAGAGTTACAGTATGAACTTACTATGCTGGAGAGATTAATATCGTGGACAACCTCCTAGTGACTAAAGCCCAAATCTAGGCAGTATTTATACCCAAGCCAGTTCTAAAGGTCTATTATTTACAATATGACATGGCGAAATCTGTCTAATTAATAAATCGATGACGAATATTTTCTATGTTTAGTAGAGCACATTCGTGTTTTTATAAAGGCAGAAACTATTCAAGGTCTTGACACTGTGTTTTCTAACGGATTATCAAAACGTTGTCCAACAAATTCAATTGTTCCTTAAAGGCCCAATACCACTCTTGTTGTAACTGAATAATATGCCCCAATCATTATTCTGGTCAAAAATTGTACTATTTTACAATATTCCAATTAATAAATGATACAAATTTCACCTTAACACACCTAATTTTAAAAATTGGAAAAATTCAACTACATGATAACAACATGGTTTGAAAAGCTTTAGTAAACACTTTCAAATGCAACTTGGATTGAAACATATTTTCGAACCATCTGGACAAGTAAAGTAGGATGTAATGGATAATTTACACAACAGGTAGGACACTTAAACATCTAGTAGTTAGAATAAGGCTATTTTTTCTGGACCTGTCAAGCCAGCAAGAGTGGTATTGACCCTTTAAGTGCAAAATATTTACGGGCCCGTCAAGATAATACTTTTGAGTTTAACATAACATGAAATGAGGTTTAACGTCCTATTGTCCTGCTCCTACTGGGCATACCCCATACAATGTACCTTTAAGAAAATTTTGAACAGGCAGAGGCGTAACGGTCTATTTTTATATCGAGTTACCAGGGATCTTTAACATGCACCCCAGTGTGTACACGAGACCGCGGGTTTTTGTTTCATTCCAACGGTTAAGAACAAAATAGATTGAATAGTGACGATTACTATGGGGTAGAGGTCGGGACTGGCCAAGGTAATGTGGTGATGTTCTGTTATTGGAGGTAACCTGTAACGATCCTGGCCCTGTGATGTCATCATGGAAGATGAAACGGCGGCCAACATGGACTGCCAAGCTGTTGTCCTGGTAGTACTGGCCTGTAATACGCCCTGCAACAACATGTAAAGCCGTTCTTCCAGCAACAGTGATGCCTCCCCACACCATATACGTTCTGTTTCCATTGTGTTTTTTTGGATTTAGATATCAGAAAGCGGGGCTACTTGTTAGACAGGGGCATCAGAAGGGTCACATACTGTTTCAATACAATAGTACAACTAAAGTTTGTAGTATCGGTGGCCATGACGTATCAGGCTCGATTCCCTGGTTTATGATGTCTGATATCGGAAAAGCGCATTATCGTTCGGATAGGACAAAAAAATCGAGGTTCGCTGATTGACGTGTAGGTAACAAAACTTTGGACAGTTGGACACACATCTCCTCTATGTGGAGAGTTACCCCCCACCCCCACGTGTGCACACCCGTCTGCGGACACCCCACCCCCCTTTATTGTGCAAGATGTTTCCTGTAACAGCCCGGTTGATGGAAAATGGTAAGACGTTGATAAATATAAGAACCCCTCGAGTAAGAAGTAGAATCAGGCGGTTGAGAGTGAAAAGTTTGGTTGATTAATCGTATAACACACGTTGCCATATTGTATGAAACTTGTATATTGGGTGTGGCCATTATGGTGTATGTCCGATTTGTTATCGGTACATACTTCAAGTAAGACAGATCGAAGATCACATGACCAGGTCATTCCTGATCGAATGTGCGGTGTATCATACTGTCTCCTACTGCTAAACACCCCAAGGCGCAAGCGAATTATGAAATAAAATTGATCCATCTCTCTCTCTCTCTCCCTCTCTCTCTCTCTCTCTCTCTCTACCCTGATAGATTACGCTATATGTATTTTTAATTCGGTGCCCATTTATTAAAATTAGTGATGAAAATGTAATTGATGTATATCCGTGATATTTTAATGTTATAATTATTTTATATGTACATTCTATATGATGTTATCAAATACAAAAAGAAAAAAAAATGCGTTGGCTTGCTATCCTGGAGGTTGTGTTTTCTCTCTCGATATTGGCCGAGAAAGTCTTTTTCGTGATTTTCCGGATTGGTGCCCCCTTATCAGCGGTGCAGAATAGCAGTGGGGTGGCGCTGGTAAGGAAGAACTTATAACCGTTCGGGTGGTTCGACAAACTGAGGACCCATGTACACATTGGTCTGCACTTTAAAGAACTCTTGGCAGATGGAATTCGAAAAAAGTGTAGGCTGCAGTGCCGATGTCTGGGCAAAATTCTCCCCCATAGCACACTGTATATCATGTGCAATATACAATGACGTCTACAGCGATAAGGTTTGGGACATTCTACATATTAAGAACTATCTACTTGGAGCACAGAACTCTGTTCAAAATATCCACCATGTTTAAAAACCGGTATACTATTTTTTCTATGCTATTCCAGTCCCGTTTTATACGATTCATGCACACGAAGACAAAAAAATAAATACTAAATTCGTCGATGCGGGGAATTAAAATGTCGGTCAACCAGCTTAGCGTCTGTTCTCAAGCTGAGCTAACTGTAAACAGACAGTCTTAGTTAAGTATGGACCAGCGTAAGTTTAGTATGGGTTTGGGGGCGTTTAGAAATGTTGGACAAACGCACAGAGCGATAATGGGTCATGGACGATATTGCCGTGGTACTGTGGAGTAAAACATAGTCATTAATATAGAAATGAATTGGCTTGTAATTAGGTGCGGTTGGACATGGGTCATGGAAGAGATTGCCATATTCATTAACATGGCAATTTATGGAAACCGGTTAGTACCCATTCTGTCCCGTCTTGAATCAACAAACTCGCCCCATCATAATAATAATAATAATAATAATCGCGTCATTTTACAAGGGTAGCAAATTAGGCGTGAGGCCTTTTTCCAATTTGGCCCTTGGCACAGATCGTGCGAATGATTTCGATCATTACTGCAGGAAGAAACCGAAGAACTTGGGGGAAACCTGCCTGATCGGACGGGAGACCGAATATCCCTCTCACTTACAACGATAAAGGTTTTACGTCTCTAAGACAAGAATGGAGGATAAGGTACTTATCAACTTCCATAGTAATTCATGAAACTCTTCATGAAACTGCGGATTTCACAAGAATTATTCTCAACAGAATATCTGTCTAATTTGTTTAATAACTATTCAGCCAAATCAGACCCACCCCACCCCACAATAAAATGGGTCAAAAAACACAGCCAATGTATAAGATACAAAAACCAAGTCTGCTCTATTTTAAATTGTCAATTGTTAGCTTATAAACCTATTTTTGTTTCGTATCACAAAACCATGGTATAATTACTTTTGTATGCCAGAATAGATTAAATAAAAAACAGGTATATTGGAGAGAGAAAGATTGGGAAAGCTTTGTGAGTGATTCTTTGTTTATGTGGATATAGAGGAGACTTGTAGCTATGATAAGGGTGCGGTCTAGAATATAAATCTGTGTAAACGTGACGATGGTGTACACCTGTATGAGATCGATTTTCTGTTTTTCTGCAGTGAGAGGTTCCAGTGCTTACTATACCCTCAACTACAACATATTTACACGCATTTGTAAAATTAAATAAAGTTGAAATCAAATAAATATCAGTGACTTAAGAGAGAGGGAGAAATAAAGAGAGGGAGAGAGAGAGAGAGGAGAGAGAGAGAGAGAGAAATGGTATTTAACGTACACTTTACAGAAGCTATATCATCTCAGTCTCCTTGTCACGTACAAAAAGGGAATCGAAACCGTGCCACTTGACGAAAGTAAACCATTCGACCACGCAAACCCCATCCTGGATAGATTCCAGCGGATTATCGAAGATCCACTGTGAATAGAATAACTAGAGATACGAGTGCAATACGTGAAGGAATTGTTTACAATCCATTGTTGTATTAATACGTGCGCGATTTATCACGAGATCTGTCAATGATTGACGTGATGTGGTTTCGACGCAAGGCTAGAACGTAACAAGGGGAAGGGGAAGGGCCAACCTCTTGCGTTATACACGGGTCCACCGGTTTCCTCTCATGCAAAAGTACCCCAAATGCTGGCGATTTTTGGAAATAATATTGAACCATATATTAGTCTCGAAATAAATTAATTTGTTTCTAGTGGATATTAAACCCACCACTTCCCTGCGTCATTCTGGCAGGACTCAACGCCACATCTTCACCCACCCAATTCTTACTATGATTCATAATCAACATTGCATTTGTCAAATTTCTTTTTATTGCTATTGCTCAATTACTTGAAGAATAAAAATACAATTATGTCGGTGTGAGGTCAGATGTACATGTACTTTTACTAATACAACACTAATAGTAATACAGTTGCTGACCTGTTATCATCATGGTTACTAACCACTTACTATCACCTGTGGTTAATGACTGTACTATTATATTCAATTACAGATTACAGACGAGGGGTGTGTTTATGTACGAGAGAGAGAGGTAGTCTTTTAGATGCTTCGAAACCGAGGTTTTACGACAATATAAAACCCAGAACAGTTTGGGCAAATGTTTCCCTTGTCATTATGGGCAAAATTGACCTTTGTTATTTTCGGCAAAGTGTTCCCTTGACAGCCGAAATAAGAGTTTACCATTGCGCCGGTGTCCTGGATAAATTTACAGATTATACATAGCAATGAGTATACCCGGAATCTTCAGCTCGGTTCACGTTAAAATCCATTTCATTTCAAGTGAGAATGGATGCTGATGATGTAATTATTTCGTTAAAACGAATTATTATTTCGTTTAAACGAATTATTATTTCGTTTAAACGAATTATTATTTCGTTTAAACGAATTATTATTTCGTTTAAACGAATTATTATTGCTGCTCACGGTGCAGGTCTTGGTGTGACAGAGTTTTTAGAATTCTTGTCGCTCATGGTGAAGATCCCTAGTATGGCTGAGTGGTCGAGATGTTTTACAGGGGTGGGTGGGTGGCCAAAATGGCAAATAAAGCGTTACGTAATTGTTGAATGAATGAATGAACGGGGTTTAACGTCCTACGCTTAAGCACCTTACCTGGGATAATTGAAGACGGGCATACGCCGTAGAGTGTGCTATGAGGGAAATTTTGCCCGGGCAGCGGCGCTACGGCCTACTCTTATATCGAATTCCAACTGCCAAGGGATATTTTACGTGCACTCCAATTTGTACACGGGACCTCGGTTTTTCGTCCCATCCGAATGACTAGGCAGCTGTCCTTGTCAGGCCCTCCTTCTGCATCACTGACAAGGGGAAATCACGCCGGAAAATCGAGATGAATTTTCTCGGCTAATGCAGGGATCGAACACACAACCTCCAGGCTAGCAAACCAGCGCCTTATCCATTTAGCCACCGTGATCCCCTCGTAATTGTTGAATGGTCTACTAGACAACTAGTTGGAATTGGTACATACACACGTCTATTTATATGACTTATTCGTTTAAACGAAATACTTATTCGTTTAAACGAAGTACTAATTCGTTTAAACGAAATACTAATTCGTTTAAACGAAATACTAATTCGTTTAAACGAAATAATAATTCGTATAAACGAAATAATTAATTCGTTTAAACGAAATAATTAATTCGTTTAAACGAAATAATTAATTCGTTTAAACGAAATAATTAATTCGTTTAAACGAAATAATTAATTCGTTTAAACGAAATAATTAATTCGTTTAAACGAAATAATTAATTCGTTTAAACGAAATAATTATATAGGAGTGGAATCGTGCACTTAAGGGGCTCCGTAATTCTGCATAAAGCTGACTTTATTCTATGTATAAGAAATAAGTAGGACAATCCCTTTAAGGTCAAAGCATAGGCCGTTTACTGTGTCTTATTATTCTTTGTCAACCAAATTTTTTGCCCGCCATTCAAATGAATTTTAAAAAAGAAAGAAGGAACAAAGCTATTTTTATTGACTTGTTATACCAATGTGTGTTAATCAAATAAAATCTATCTGTTTAACCCAAAACCTGTTTTGCAAGTTTTGCACTTTACAACTACGGGAGAGATAGACTCAACCCTTTGTCACGTGCACGTGGGAACCGCCATTCCGCTTAATGACAGAGCTTATGATCAAACGCACAGGCGTTAACCATTCGGCCGCTCAACAATCCCTTACAGATAAGACGAAATGCGAATACACCAAATAGATGTCGTATAATGCCCAACCCATGTCTGGTCAATTCAGTTAAATACAAACCTGTGAAATGTTCCGGCGTGGTTTTCCCTTGTCAGTGATGCAGGACAGCGGGCCCGACAGGGACAGCTGTCTATTCGTTCGGATGGGACGAAAAACGAGGTCGCGTGTACACAATGGCGTGCATGTAAAATATCCATTGGTAGTTGTAATTCGATATAAGAGTAGGCCGTAGGGCCGCTGCCCGGGCAAAATTTCTCCTATAGCACACTGTATGCCCGTCTTCATTAGCCCAGTTTAGGAGCGGAACAGTAAGACGTAAACCCCATTTAAAAAATGTTAATACAATGATAATACAGAGAAAAAAAAGAGAAGACAACAG
The DNA here is from genome assembly GCA_917208275.1 of Patella pellucida. Classification (NCBI taxonomy): domain Eukaryota; kingdom Metazoa; phylum Mollusca; class Gastropoda; family Patellidae; genus Patella; species Patella pellucida. Next base: position 54,524,796 of record OU795043.1, read on the forward strand.
TCTAACATAAAGATCATAACATAATATCAAGACTATCGTCGCATATCAACACCATCGTCGTCGCATATCAACACCATCGTCGCATATCAATACCATAGTCTAACATCAAGACCATCATCGCATATCAACACCATAGTCTAACATCAACACCATAGTCTAATATAAAGACCATCGTCGCATATCAAGACCATCGTCTAATATAAAGATCATCGTCGCATATCAACACCATAGTCTAACATCAACACCATAGTCTAATATAAAGACCATCGTCGCATATCAACACCATAGTCTAATATAAAGATCATCGTCGCATATCAACACCATAGTCTAACAAAAAGGTTAACATAACGGCCATATGGTTTTATTTCAATTTTATTTCAATAATTCGCTTGCGCGTAGGGGTCTATAGCAATGGGAGGTAACCGAATTACCCAGCGAAAAACTACGAGGTTGGACAGGCGCCCCTTCTCCTCGTCATGTACAAGCGTTAAATCGAAAACACGCAAGTTGATTCACTGACAGACCTAATGATACAACACGTACGCGCTATCCACCCCACCCCACCCACCCTCTAGTCTTCATTAGTTCAGTCGATGCAGACAAATAGGACCTTAAGTTTCATTATATTTCATACTAACGGGTTACCAGCCCAGAATTGAAGGGAGAGAGAGAGAGAGAGGGTGAGGGGGCCAGGGAGAGAGGGAGAGACAGGGGGTAGATACCGCGCCGAAATGTTTCCGGGGCCTAAACTTTCCCGAGGGGTCAAATTCAATATCCTTAAACATTTACAGGGCCATGCTGGTTAATTTGATTCCAGATATTTGGGAGGGGGGAGCGAACGGACGGCCGGCCGGCAGGCAGGCAGACAGACAGACAGACAGACAGATTTCGCAATAGACGTAATTATATACAATGTATTGATTGATCTTGTCACGTGACATTTAAAGCTTGAACTGTTATTCCAATAGACACTTTCATTACATCTCACGATCCATTTCTTTTTCATTTTCACAAAATGGGTCAAGTTCCCCATCTAATATTATTTAAAGAAGATCTCGAGCCAATCCACTGTGGGTTGTTCTAATTGAATATATTATATAAAGTGGTCTGGTACCTGGTTAAATAAACACACCCCTTTAAGTGGTTTCTCATTCATCACTTACATGTTTGTTTAATAGTCTCTTCGTCCTTTGTACTTTTAGGGTGAGAGAGGGGGTGGGGGGGTGGTAGAGGGGGTAGAGAGAGAGGGATAGAGGGGAGAGAAAGACAGAGAGAGAGATTTAATGTGGGGTTCAATTCGGGACTAACACATGGTTCAATTTTATTTCATTAACATTAACATACGGCTTAATTTTATTTCAATAAATTGCTTGCGTGTAGGGGTCTTTAACAGTGGGATAATACTAGAGGGCCCGGAGAAAGCCTTCGAGGTTGGACAGGCGACCCTACTCCTTGTCACGTACAACCAGATATTCGAAACCTTATGATACAACATGCACGCGCTAACCACCCCCCCCCCCCTACATTTTTAAGACAGTTTCCCATTTTCACAATAACTTGTGAACCACAGTAATGCAATGAGTAGAACATACAGATTCCATGTTCAATCGCTGTGTTAGCAGAAACATTTTATCGTAAATAAGTATAAAATAACCCAGTCAGTTTGAAACAAATATCCCTGTTATGGGTTTATTGGTGAAAGAAATTGAGAGAGCTTGTTATTTGTTGCATAGTCAACCCCTAGAGAATTGAACCGTATTCATCACTTACATGTTTGTTTAATAGTCTCATCGTCCTTTAAACTTTTAGGGTGAGAGAGAGAGGGGGGGAGATAGAAGGGGTAGAGAGAGAGAGAGAGAGAGAGGGAGAGAGAGAGATAGAGGGGAGTATTAATGAATGAAATGGGGTTTAACGTCCTACTGTTATGCACTCAACCTGAGCTAATTGAAGACGGGGATAGAGGGGAGAGAAAGAAAGAGAGAGAGATTTAATGTGGGGTTCAATTCGGGACTAACACATGGTTCAATTTTATTTCATTAACATTAACATACGGCTTAATTTTATTTCAATAAATTGCTTGCGTGTAGGGGTCTTTAGCAGTGGGATTATACTAGAGGGCCCGGAGAAAACCTTCGAGGCTGGACAGGCGACCCTATTCCTTGTCACGTACAACCAGATATTCGAAACCTTATGATACAACGTGCACGCACTACCCCCCCCCCCCCTACATTTTTAAGACAGTTTCCCATTTTCACAATAACTTGTGAACCACAGTGATGCAATGAGTAGAACATACAGATTCCATGTTCGATCGCTGTGTTAGCAGAAACATTTTATCGTAAATAAGTATAAAATAACCCAGTCAGTTTGAAACAAATATCCCTGTTATTGGTTTATTGGTCAAAGAAATTGAGAGAGCTTGTTATTTGTTGCATATTCAACCCCTAGAGAATTGAAACGTATTTTACTTATGTTGTAAGTGTTTTCTTTCTGACCACCAGATTTCTGAAAAATCTCTCCCCAAAGTCAAGGGCATTTCAGAGGTCAAGTAAGCGCCCCATTGAGCTTAAGTGCCCTCAGTCTCAGTCCTCAAAAATTTTAAGCTCAGTTACATATCAGCGCTCAATTTCATTATGTCCTCATTCTTCAACTCCTCTGTCTTATACTATCTCATCACTTTCATATACACAGTTACAGTGAATCGCCAAGTTATCAGTACCACCAGTGAGTTCCAAAAAATTAAAAGTTCGGTTACATATCTGAAATGTTTTCTTCTACTCCTTTGAAATGGTCCTGGGGTGTCAGACTATACAATTATTGTGTCAACTCTTGGAAACAGGCGGAGTTGACAGGGGCATATCTCGAGATTCTGTTACATTGACTCCTATTTCTGGTCCTCTTTTCCACAAGAATTTCTCCCAGCCATGACCTCAATTGCCAGGATATCGACTCAGTTTTTCAACATTTTCTCAGATTGCTCAGTGTTATAGGGCACAATCATCATATATGACATACACATTATGTCAACTTAAATAAAACTGTTTTCCGGCGAGACAACGTTTTGTTGGCATTGATTATGGGGTGGGATTGTGGATGGCATGGCGTCCTAGATTTGGAACCGCCCACTTCCTATTCCCAGCTCATAGAACCGCAACTGCGCATGGCCTCTAGAAAACACGCACCTGTGGTGCTCGGATCCTGACTGCGTCACTCGCACTAGGAGTATGCGCATTTTGGCTAAACACCCCCATCCCCTAAACAAAAACGTTATGTACGCCCCTTCCCGAAGGTTTCTCTGGATATTTAGGCGTTCTGTCTCCTCGTCAGTGGTGCAAAGAAAGGTGTCTAGTTGCTGGGATGAAACGACAAACACGGAACAGATATGCGTGTACGTAAAATAACCCTTGATCGTAGCACAACGCATTTCCACGCACCCTCTCACCACATCTTGTAGGTGTCAATGTGTAGCCAACTTGAACGGCCTTGTGTGGGATCACGGTGGCTAAGTGGATAAGGCGGTGGTTCGCTAGTCTGGAGGTCGAGTGTTCGATCCCTGCATTTGCCGAGACGTGATTTCCCCTTGTCAGTGATACAGAAGGAGGGCCTCACAAGGAGAGCTGCCTAGTCGTTCGGATGGGACGAAAACCCGAGGTCCCGTGTACACATTTGAGTGCACGTGAAAGATCCCCGTTGGAATTCGATATAAGAGTAGGCCGTAGCGCCGCTGCCCGGGCAAAATTTCCCCCATAGTACACTGTATGGCGTACGCCCGTCTTCAATTAGCTCTGGTTAAGTGCATAACAGTAGGACGTTAAACCCCATTTCATTCATTCAATGAACGGCCTGGTAAATGACACAGCTAATATTTGTAAAAGAATCACATGTTTTTACAGGTCTGTCATCACCTATCTATAGAAATTCTATTCAACTTTTTGAATCCGAGAAGACACAAGAGTGCGTCAACATGGCGTTCATGGCCTTTATTTTCTTTCTCTTCAGTTATTGTCATTGAACTAAGACAGTGAGTTTGATAGCGACCTTGAAGAGTGCGCAATTATAAAGTAGAGTGATTTAGCGAAATGAATAAAGTAGAGTAATACCTGGGCTAATAATAATATATATAAATAGATATATGACTAAATTTGTTAAAAATGTGAACAATAATAGATATATGTTCCATGGGTTAATTATGCACAACTTAAAGTAAATCTATTTTAATTTTAATTTCAAACTTTATCAATGTCGCTTTAAGTTATAGATCAAACTACTTTTAGAATTCTCCGCATGTTGTATTTATTTATATGTCTACTATTTTTTCGTATTTGTTAAACCAATGCTGTATATAATTATAATTTGTAACTATGGGTCCTCGACCTACTTACTGGAATAAACTATTTATTATTTATTATTATGACTAAATAACCATGACAACCAGACAATACACGAATTAAATCAATTTAATAGGTAAAAAAAGACCAGACACTCAATAGTAAGACCAGGAGGACTGCACCACACGCAAAACAAAAATTTACAAGATAAACCTGCGGACAAAACAGAAAATAGACATTGCAAATCAAGTGAATGGATCCGGGGGCCAGCCGTAGGCGTCCACTGTGCTGTACAATAATTGCAAACCCCCCATCTCAGTAAATAAGTGATAATAGCCAGTGTATGATATCATATTCAAGTATTATTGTTTCAGCTGTCTCCTAGGCGTTCCCGGTTTCTATCCCAGTATTAAAGTTCATCGACATTGTCCAGCGTGGTTTCTCTTTGTCAGTGGTGCATGGACTTGTCGAGGAACTGTATCAAGTTCTTCGGACATGACAAAACACCGAGCTTGGTGTTGACCTAGACAGTTCCGAAGCATTTTCCGGCTCGATTGCTTCAGGGGTGTTGGCACACTGACCCGCAGTGAATATTCGCTTGGCCGCAAGTATCACTCATAAGGATGACATCGACGAGGCTTATGACTTAGAAATATTAACTTTTTTCCTCCGACAAATTAAATTCTAATATGAAGTATAAGAAAAATAAATAAAGGTGTTTGAAGTATATCTGGGAAATACATTTTTCATATTTAGCGTAAATATGTACAGAAATAATCGGCGCTACCTTAATTTGTTGGTAAACATTAAGATGTGAAATATAGCGGTCTGACCTTTCAAAGGTCAGTCATCTTGGACAGAGATAAAACCCGGCTGTCTTTACTCTGTAAAACAGATTGGGGTGTTGGATGGATTCGAGGAAGATCGAACCACAGAGCTCGGTGTTTTGTCCTACGCTGAGCACCACTATCCCAATACATACGTATGTCGTAATGCACTAGTCGTCATCGTAATGAAGACTCTCTGATATCCCACGCACCTCCATAAAATTCTTTTTTTCTCCATAATTTGAAATATTAGATATTAAGCCATCACCTTAGTTAATCGTTCGGATTGGTAAAAAACGAGGTCCCTCCACACGTATTGGCGTGCACGTAAAAAATCTTGACAGTTGGAATTCGATTTAAAAGTAGGCTGTAGTACAACTGTCATAGCACAATGTAGGGGTACAGTGTGCCTGGCAAGGGACAAGGTATAGTCGTTCGTATGTACGTAAAACCGCGGTCTCGTGTACACATTGTCGTGCACGTAACATACGTCCTTGGATATCTAGTAGTAGATCATAACGCCGGGCGGAATAACTCTCATAGCCCAGTGCATTGGGTGTGTCCGTCTTCACTAGTCTAGTATGTCTCGTGGCGCTATATTAAATTCAAAATTCTAATCTTTGTTCATGTGAGTTTTTACTTAATCCAATTTCTTTATTTGTTTGGTGTGAAATCTATTTCCATTTCATCTTATTTCTATTATTTAGACGAAAAACGCCTTCTTTATTGATGCTTTACACGTTGAGGATTTAACGACCACGCGACACATAAAACCGAAATTCGGTCTACTTTTATTACGAATGACAGCTGCCAAAGGTTTTCGTTCGATCCGAACGACTAGACACTGCCCCTGCCTGCAAATCCCAATAACGGAACTAAGATGTCAGAAATATTATAAAGCTTAGTTTTGTCAGTGTTACGTTTTTACTAACTGGTGATGTTATATTCATCCGTAGAATATATTTCTATGATATCATCCGGCGTGGTTATCTCCCCTCCCCTTGTTGTTGATACAGGACAGGGGCCTGACACGTAGAGTTTCTTTTCGATTGGGTAGTATAATATTAAGATATATTTTTGAGAGCAGTAAAAGAATATTGATCAACAATATATAAATATTTAATTGGCTTAACTGTAAAACAATAATGAAATAAAATTCTCTAAATCCAGCACTTGTCTTTAAAACAAATTACCACATGCCGTTTACCTTATATTTGAAATAGTATATTATGTGCAAACCTAGTCCAGCTCTGAACGTAGGTCTCATTACACTCGCCTCTACGTCCAGGACTTTGGCCATTTAAACAACGTCAAAAAATTAATCACCGCCAGTAAATTTTATGAGATGTGTAGGAGAATAATTTAAATCCATATATCTATGTATTTATTCCTTGTTGTTAAGGTAGCAGGACTTAAAGTTACATTATTCATTCTTGCTATAATAGTTCGAAAGTAGGTGATGTAAAATGAATAATTTGAAAATTTCATTCAAATTACTCTATTGCAAGCGAAGATATTGACATTTAAAGATTTTGCCGATGTGTGCAATAATTTCAACCACGGTCCTGGTTGATCAAAGCTAAGTCTGGAACCGCCATATTTGATTTACCACTGAAACGTTTTAATCTGTTTAATCTCGGAGCAATCTGATGCCATCCAAAGTTGATTAAGGCCTGGATCAGTTAATTAATGTCTAATTAATACTTTAGAAAACATTTCATGCCCAAATAAAGACCTGCACTAGGCAGATTTAGCTCTTGAATAATGCATGTTTAAGTAATGTTATAGTTTTTAATGCATTTGTTTCTACCAAATATTGATGTGTAATTTAGTTTTTGTTAATTCATGTATAGGCCTATGCAGGCAATTTTGTCTGGTGTTTTTTATTATTAATAAGTGTTTTAAATAGTTCATTTCTTGCATTTTTTTAAATTAAAGAGAAAAAAAAGAAGCTTAAGATATACATATTATGTGATACATAGGAGTCTAGCTTGGATACGCATATATAAATAAGTAATTTCATATATAGGGCCTATTTATGTATTTATTCCTTGATGTTTGCTGTATATGCATATATATATGTGTAATTGCCCTGTTTAATTGGAAAAGTTCAATTTCAAGTTTGATAACAATAAATGCCCTCTTTTTTAAAAAAAACCCCAAAAAACCAAACCAAACCTGCCTCGATATTTATGTATCTTTTGTTAAAAAAAAAAATTAAACTAGACAAGGAAGGTGTATGTTTTACTATGATTTTCTTAAAACAATATCGGTCACCAAGTCCAACAATAATAAATACTGAATATAAGAGTAAATTGTTTTAACCCTCAATATGCATTTGGAATGTTTGTTTTATTCTGTTGTAATATTAAAAGGTGGGAAAAGCAATTAATGACTGAAGATTCTAATTAATTTTCAAAGTTTCCAATTTTTACCCAAATTTCGTTTCGCCTTGTTTGCCCGAGATATGCATTTGGAATGTTAGTTTTTTCTGTTGTAATATTAAAAGGTGGGAAAAGCAATAAATGACTGAAGATTCTATTTTCTTTTCAAAGTTTCCAATTTTTACCCAAATTTCGTTTCGCCTTTTTTGCCCGAGAGTTCTAAATTTGAACGTTGACCGATATTTAGAGTGTCATGACGGCGACAGGGCAACTTGACAGGTTGAGACGTATTTTTTTAACAGCCTCTTGTGTCGCTCATACTGGATCTAGCGAGGTTTTTTTTTGTCACTAAGATGTCCCTTTACGTCGTGCAGGTATTCACAGGGACTGACACGTGATCGTTTAGCGGTAAAACGTTGCCCAGTAAAATACACTGGCGATGAATAAATTTTCGACATGGTTTAAATGGCCAAAGTCCTGGAAGTAGAGGCGGGTGTAATGAGATAAAAATAAAAACCAAGTACGAACAATCCAAACCATAAGACAGAATTCGAAGTCCTAAAAACGTTAAAGGGACAATCCCGATAAGAACAGAGTCTCAAAAAGTCCGAGTATTTGTGAAATTGATGGACCAAAATATAAAAGCATGGTGTGTTTACATTGTCTGAAAACTTCAGCTGAAAATATTGAGTCGTTTGGACGTCAACTTCAACACTGCTTATCCGGACACGTAACCCTTTTAAGATTTCGGGTCATTTTTTTCATCGGGTGACCTGATAATCGATTTACGTTTCTTGAGAGGTCCATACAGTGAATCGCCCATGTACTGTACTTGATAACAAAAGGTAAATTTCACCTAAATATTATTTTTATAGAAAAAAGTCTGGTTTTATCCAGATACTGTATAATACAAAGGTCTCCATCTCCAGATGCAGGCTGTCAGGTTTAAGCTATTTACAAGCGTATCACAAATATCGGCCTTGGATAATGGGGTTTAAATGTTTTTAACACAAAATTAAGCAGTTTTATTCCCCAAAAAGTTATCGGGATTGGCCCTTTAAAGGCCTACATTCAGAGCTGGACTAGTGCAAACCATATCACGTTCGATGTTGCTTTCAATTTTAACACTTCTCCAAACCATTCAACGTGACGAAATGCAAGCCGTTTATGTCAATATAATGATCCCTATCAGGTGCAAAACTCTAAATTTGATGTCAGTTCATGATTAATATGTAGAGCAACAATGACGTAGAGGTTTTTCGTCTTAGAGGTTTTTCGTCTTAATAATAGAAATAAGACAAAACAGAATTAACAAATAAAGATTATACATTGTCTTAATTTAGAATTGATATGAATAGAAGTTAAAAATTTAACCCAATTTTATTTCATCTTCGTACTTTTTTGTGTAACTTGTCGGAAGGGTGGTTGGTTGGCTAAATGGGTAGCGTGCGCGCGCTGTATCATAAAGTCTGTCATTGAGTTAGTTGGCGAGGTTACGATTCCCGGTTGTACGTGACAAGGAGTAGAGTCGCCTGTCCAACCTCGTAGGTTTTCTCCGGGTCCTCCGGTTTCCTCCCACTTCTCAAGACTCCTAAAGCAAACAAGCGAATTATAGAAATACAATTAAACCATATAAATGAGGAAATTTAAAGAACCCTGTCATATTTCTGGAAATATACCAGCCTTTAAGATTAAGTTAAAAAGTTTTAAATACTGATCGATCATGATTTCGCGGGATGACATGAGCATTTCATTGAGTATAAGTTCCGGTCCATTGGAATTATTGCGTTTGAGATTATTAAATGCAAGACGTAACTCAGATACGGAAATTTCTTTATTAATTTCATCATTTATAGTCAATGAGGATTTCACGGATTGTGTTTTAATTTCAATTTCGTCGATATCTGATTTTGGAATAAAAGTATTATGAAATAAGTCCGAAAAATGGTTTTCCCAGCACTGAGTAGAAATACAGTCATTTTCATCTTTTACTTCAGGATTATCGTTTACAAGAGAGTTAAGAAGCTTCCAATACTCTTTAGGATTGCGCGATTCTAACCCATCAAGTTGAAATAAAATGTCATTTTTCGCATGTCTACATTTAAATTTAGTTTCTTTTTTGTATTCCTTTTTTCTTCCAAAATATACAGATCGGGCGTGGGCACTATTTGGATTCTCGATGAGATTACGACGTGCTGACATCATGTCCCGTTTAAGTCGCTAGCAGTCTTTGTCAAACCATTTATTCTTAAGCCAGGCTGACACTTGCACTATTCCGTGGCACGCATTGGGAGAGACAGAGAGAGGGAGAGAGAGAGAAATGGGGTTTAACGTCCACTCAACACAACTAGGTCATTTCGGTACTAACATAGGGTTTATTTTTTTATTTCAATAATTCGCTTGCGTAGGAGTCTTTAACAGTGGGAGGAAACCGGAGTGCCCGGAGGAAACCTATACGCTCACACCAGGGCTCGAAACCACAGCCGCAAGCAAGCTAGAAGTCGAATCGCGGCACTCTAGACCACTAGGCCATCCTACCCCCCCCCCCCCCAATGAAGAAGACGTTTTTGGTCTAAATAATATGAAATGGAAATAGAATTTACAGGAAACAACTAAAGAAATTGGATTAAGTTAAAACTCACCTTAAGAGAGATTAGAAATTAGGCGATAGCACGTTCGAATTTTGAATTTAATATAGCGCCACGAGACATACTAGACTAGTGGCCTACTATTATATCCAAGGGGGGGGGGGCGTCTGTTACGTGCATGACAATGTGTACACGAGACCGTGGTTTTACGTACCATACGAACGACTATACCTTGTCCCTTGCCAGGCACGATGTCCCCCTCCACTGTGCTATGACAGTTGTACTACATCCTACTTTTAAATCTGTCAAGATTTTTTACGTTCACGCCAATATGTGTGGAGGGACCTCGTTTTTTACCAATCCGAACGATTAACTAAGGTGATGTGTTAATATCTAATATTTCAAATTATGGAGAAAAAAAGAATTTTATGGAGGTGCGTGGGATACCAGAGAGTCTTCATTACGATGACGACTAGTGCATTACGACATGCGTATGTTTTGTGATAGTGGTGCTCGGCGTAAGACGAAACACCGAGCTCTGTGGTTCGATCTTCCTCGAATTCAGCCAACACCCCAATCTGTTTTACAGAGTTAAGACACATTCGTCTTTTATCTCTGTCCAAGATGACTGACTTTTGAAAGGCCATAATACCACTATATTTCTATGGTTGACGTCACATCTTAATGTTTACCATCAAATTAAGATGGCGTCGATAACGCCAAAAAGGTTACTTCTGTATCTATTTACGCTAAATATGGAAAATTTGTTTATCCAGATATACTTCAAACACCTTTATTTATTTTACTTATACTTCAACAAAAATGTTTTAGAATTTAATTTGTCGGGAAAAAAAGTTAACATTTCTAAGTCATTAAGCCCCGTCGACGTCATCCTTATCAGTGATACTAGCGGCCAAGCGAATATTCACTGCGGGTCAGTGTGCCAACACACCTGAAGCAATCGAGCCGGAAAATGCATAGGAACTGTCTAGTCTAGGTCAACACAAAGCTCGGTGTTTCGTCATATCCGAAGAACTTGATACTGTTCCTCGACAGGTCCATGCACCACTGACAAAGAGAAACCACGCTGGACAATGTCGATGAACTTCATCACTGGTTTAGAAACCGGGAACGCCTAGCAGACAGCTGACACAATAATACTTGAATATGATATCATACACTGGCTATTATCACTTATTTACTGAGATGGGGGGTTTGCAATTACTGTACAGCGCAGTGGACGCTTACGGCTGGTCCCTGGACCCATTCACTTGATTTGATAATTGTTTATTTTTGCAATGTCTATTTTCTGTCTTGTCCGCAGGTTTATCTTGTAGATTTTTGTTTCGTGTATTATCTTTTGTTGCCATGACTGTTTAGTCATATAACTATTTATATATTATTACCCACGCATACTCTACTTTACAATTGCGCACTCTTCAAGATCGCTATCAACCTCACTGTCTTAGTTCAATGACAATAACCGAATAGAAAGAAAATAAAGGCCATGAACGCCATGTTGGTGTACTCTTGGGTCTCCTCGGATTCAAAAAGTTGAATAGAATTTCTATAGATAGGTGATGACAGCCCTGTAAAAACATGCGATGCTTTTACAAATATTAGCTGTGTCATTTACCAGGCCGTTCAAGTTGGCTACACATGGACACCTACAACATGTGGTGGGAGGGGTGGTGGTAATGCAGTGGGCTACGGTCAAGGGTTCTTTTACGTACACACATATGTGTACCATGTTTTAGCGTTTCGTCCCAGCAACTAGACACCTTTCTTTGTCAGGCCCTCCGTGCTGCACCACTGACGAGGAGAAAAAACGCCCTGGTAGAACATAGATAGTAGTGTATAATTATATAGTTGTCTCATTTCAATAACATAACTACATTTCATTTCATTTCATTTTGACATTTCGGTAGCTTTAGCATTAAAATAGTTCCAACACTAGGTAAATCCATATTACAAATTGTTTGTTTTTTATCAACAAATTAACACGTTATCGGGGCATCCATCGCACAAAATAATATACCGCCAGGACAGAAGAGCTGGGTTATCAGGGCACAGGGGATGGAATTAGCAGGGCTCAAGGACAAAGTCATCATAGTATCTATACACTGAATATTCCGCCAGGACAGAGGAGATGAGAAGTTAAGACAGAAGAACTGAGTTATCGGGGCATCCCTACAGTAACTATTTAGCCAGAGCACGGGACATCCCCCGCACTAACTATTCTACCAGGGCACAATAAAGGACATCCTTGCACCAACTAGTCAACCAGGGCACCAGAGCTGAGTTATAAGGGCAATCCCACACTAACTGGGCAACAAAAAGTGAGTTATCGGGAAATCCCAGCACTAACTATTCAACAAAGATACAAGAAGTGAGTCATCGGGACATCCCAGCACTAACCAGGGCACAAGAAGCGAGTTATCTACTTCACAATTCATTCAATGTTTTACTCGAGTGACATCTACTATAAATACTACGGTATTTGTTGATTCAACTCGGCTACAGTCAATAATATATAGAGGGTACGACTAGTAGCTTTTTAAATATACGCGTGTCATCTTCTTAATAAATACATCCAGCATTAAATATGTGTTACTCAGGTGGTTAGGTACCCGAGTGGTTAGCATGTGTGCGCTGTATCACAGGGTCTGTCATTCAGTCTGCTGGCGTGGTTTCCACTCCCGGGTTGTACGCGACAAAAAGTAGGTCGCCTGTCCAACCTCGTGGATTTTTCCCGGTTTCCCATATTTCCTCTCACTGCAAGCAAATTATTAAAATAAAATTGAACCATATATTATTCCCGAAATGACCTAGCTGGTGTCGAGTGAATATGACGTGTATATAAATGAAATGGGGTTTAACGTCCTACTGTTCTGCTCTAACTGGGCTAGTGAAGACACGGGTACACAATATAGCCTACTCTTACAACTGTCAAGAGTTCTTTTACGAGTTGTACGCCAATGTGTAACGGGACCGCGGTGTTTCTTTCCATCTGATCGACTATACGTTTTCCTGTCCGCTTCCCTTTATTGCACCACTGACAAGGGAGGACCTCGCCCGAAAAATCCGATAAAATGTTTCTGCTAATACAGCGATCAAACATCGAATCTGCATCACTGTGGTTCACAAGTTATTGTGAAATTGGGAAACTGTCCTTTTGGCCGAATGGTTAGCGCGTGCACGTTGTATCATAAGGTTTAAAATCCCTGTCGCCTGTCCAACCTCGTGGATTTTCTCCGGGTCCTCTGGTATAATCCCACCCCTTAAGACCCCTACACGCAAGCAATTTATTGGAAAAAAATTTAGCCCTCTTTCTCCCTATCTCTCTCTCTTAAAGTACAAATGACGATGAGACTTTTTAAACAAACATGCCAGATGATGAATGATCGAGAAACCACTTAAAGGAGTGTATTTATTTAACCAGGTACCAGACCACTTTATATATTATATTCAATTAGAACACCCCACAGTGGATAGACACGAGATATTCTTTAAATAATTTTAGATGGGGAACTTGACCTAATTTGTAAAAATGAAAAAGAAATGGATCGTGAGATGATCGTGAGATGTAATGAAAGTGGCTATTGGAATAACAGTTCAAGCTTTAAATGTCACGTGACTAAATCAATCAATACATTGTTTATAATTACGTCTATTGCGAAATCTATATAAATAAAATGAAAGTCTGAGTGTTTTTCTGTCTCTCTGTCCGTCTGTCTGCCTGTTCGCCCACTCCATTCGTCGTCCCCCTCCAAAATATGTGATATCAAATAAACCAGCATGACCCGTTGTATCATTGGGTCTGTCAGTGAGTTAACTGGTGTGGTTTCGATTAAACGCTTGTACATGACACGGAGAAGGTGCGCCTGTCCAACCTCGTGGTTTTTCTCCGGGTCTTCCGGTTACCTCCCATTGCTGTAGACCCCTACGCACAAGCGAATTATTGAAATAAAATTGAACCATATGTCCGTTATGTTAGACTATGGTGTTGATATGCGGCGATGGTCTTGATATGCGACGATGGTATTGATATGCGACGATGGTCTTTATGTTAGACTATGGTGTTGATATGCGACGATGGTCTTTATATTAGACGATGGTGTTGATATGCGACGATGGTGTTGATATGCGACGATGGTGTTGATATGCGACGATGGTCTTGATGTTATGTTATGATCTTTATGTTAGACTGTAGTCTTCCTTTCTTTCTCTGTATTATCATTGTATTAACTTGTTTTTAATGGGGTTTACGTCCTACTGTTCCGCTCCTAAACTGGCTGATGAAGACAGGCATATAGTGTTCTATTGGGGAAATTTTGACCGGGTAGCGGCGCTACGGCCTACCTTTATATCGAATTACAACTGCCAAGGGATCTTTGACATGCACGCCATTGTGTACACGGGGCCTCGGTTTTTCGTCCCATTTGAACGAATAGACAGTTGTCCTTATCGAACCCTCTGTCCTGCATCACTGACAAGGGGAAACCCCGCCAGAAAATTTCACAGGTTTGTTTTTAACTGAATTGACCAGACTTGTGTTGGACATTATATTACATCTATTTGGTGTATTCCCATTTCGTCTTAGCTGTAAGGGATTGTTGAGCGGCCGAATGGTTAACGCCTGTGCTTTTGATCATAAGCTCTGTTATTAAGTGGAATGGCGGTTCCCACGTGCACGTGACAAGGAGTTGAGTCATAAGCTCTGTCATTAAGTGAAATAGCGTCTATCTCTCTCGTAGTTGTAAAGTGCAAAACTTGCAAAACAGGTTTTAGGTTAAATAGATAGATTTTATTTGATCAACACGTGTTGGTAAAACAAGTCAATTAAAATAGTTTTGTTCATTCTTTCTTTTTTTAGAATTCATTTGAATGGCGGGCAAAGAATTTGGTTGACAAAGAATAATAATACACAGTAAACGGCCTTTACTTTGACCTTAAAGGGATTGTTCTACTTATGTCGTAACTGTATTACTATTAGTGTTGTATTAGTAAAAGTACATGTACATCTGACCTTACACCGACATAATTGCACTAGCTATAAAAAGAATTTTGACAAATGAAATGTTGATTATGAATCATAGTAAGAATTGGGCTGAGTGAAGATGTGGCGTTGGTATAGCGCTGAGTCCTGCCACAATGACGCAGGGAAGTGGTGGGGTTTAATATCCACTCGAAACAAATTAATTTATTTCTAGACTAATATATGGTTCAATGTAATTTCCAAAAATCGCCAGCATTTAGGGGAAACCGGGGGACCCGTCGAAAACGCAAGGGATTGGCCCTCCCCTTCCCCTTCCCCTTGTTACGTACAAGCCTTGATTCGAAACCACATCACATCAATCATTGACAGATCTCATGATAAATCGCGCACGTATTAATAAAACAATTGATTGTAAACAGTTCCTTCACGTATTGCACTCGTATCTCTGAGGTAACCCAATGGAATCTATCCAGTATGGGGTTTGCGTGGTCGAATGGTTTACACTCGTCAAGTGGCACGGTTTCGATTCCTTTTTTGTACGTGACAAGGAGACTGAACTAAATGTTAGTCCTGATATCACCTAGCTTCTGTAAAGTGTACGTTAAATACCATATATCTCTCTCTTCTCTCTCTCTCCCCCCTCTCTCTCTCTCTCACTCTTAAGTCACTGATATTTTTTTGATTTAATTTTACAAATACGTGTCGATATGTTGCAGTAGATTCTATAGTATTCGCTGGAACCTCTCACTACAGAAAAACAGAAAATCGATCTCATACAGGTTTACACCACCGCCACGTTTACACAGATTTATATTCTAGACCGCACCCTTATCATAGCTACAAGTATTCTCTATATCCACATCAACAAATACTCACTCACAAAGCTTTCCCAACCTTTCTCTACAATATA
Organism: Patella pellucida; assembly: GCA_917208275.1. Classification (NCBI taxonomy): domain Eukaryota; kingdom Metazoa; phylum Mollusca; class Gastropoda; family Patellidae; genus Patella; species Patella pellucida. The sequence goes on from OU795043.1 coordinate 54,540,832, forward strand.
CCTGTTTATTTAATCTATTCTGACATACAAAAGTAATTACACCATGGTTTTGTGATACGAAACAAAAATAGGTTTATAAGCTAACAATTGACAATTTAAAATAGAGCAGACTTGTTTTTTTTATCTTCTACATTGGCTGTGTTTTTTGAGCCATTTTATTGTGGGGTGGGGTGGATCTTAATTGGCTTAATAGTTATTAAACAAATTAGACAGATATTCTGTTGACAATAATTCTTGTGAAATCCGCAGTTTCATGAAGAGTTCCATGAATTACTATGGAAGTTGTGATAAGTACGTTATCTTCCATTCTTGTCTTAGAGACGTAAAACCATGTTGGGGCGAGTTTGTTGATTCGAGACGGGGCGGAATGGGTACTAACCGGTTTCCATAAATTGCCATGTTAATTAAAAGCAATTTCTTCCGAATGACTAGGCAGCTGTCCTTGCAGAAGGAGGGCCTGACAAGGACAGCTGCCTAGTCATTCGGATTGGACGAAAAACCGAGGTCCCGTGTACACATTGGAGTGCACGTAAAAGATCCCTTGGCAGTTGGAATTCGATATAAGAGTAGGCCGAAGCGCCGCTGCCCGGGCAAAATTTCTCTCATAGCACACTGCCCTTCTTCAATTAGCTCAGGTTAAGTGCATAACAGTGGGACGTTAAACCCCATTTCATTCATTCATTCTTCCATGACCCATGTCCAACCGCACCTAAGCCAATACATTTCTATATTAATGACTATGTTTTACTCCACATTACCACGACAATCTCGTCCATGACCCATTATCGCTCTGTGCGCATGTCCAACATTTCTAAACGCCCCCAAACCCATACTAAACTAACGCTGGTCTATACTAAACTTAGACTGTCTGTCTAAAGTTAGCTCAGCTTGAGAACAGACACTAAGCTGGTTGACCGACATTTTAATTCCCCGCATAAACGAATTTAGTCGAAAACACTAAGTTGAAAAGTATTTACTAGTATTTCTTTGTCTTCGTGTGCATGAATCGTATAAAACGGGACTGGAAATAGCATAACAAAATAGTATACCGGTTTTTAAACATGGTGGATATTCTGAACAGAGGTCTGTGTTCCAAGTACATAGTCTTAATATGTAGAATGTCCCAAACCTTGTCGCTATAGACATCATTGTATATTGCACATGATATACAGTGTGCTATTGGGGATATTATGTCCGGACATTGTCACTGCAGCTTACTCTTATTTCGAATTCCATCTGCCAAGTGTTCTTTCAAGTGAAGGCCTAATTTGCTACCCTTGTAAAATATAAGTTCTCCCGTGCCAACGCCGCCCAACCGCTATTCTGCACCGCTGATAAGGGGGCACCCAGCCGGAAAATAAAAAAAAAAGACTTTCTCGGCCAATATCGAGGGAGAAAACGCGACCTCCAGGGTAGCAAGCCAACATTTAAAACAATTATAACATTAAAATATCACTGATATACATCAATTACATTTTCATCACTGATTTTAATAAATGGGCACCGAATTAGAAATATTAAAGATACATATACAGAGTAACCGATCAGGGTAGATAGAGAGAGAGACACGGGGTATAACGTACACTCGACACAACCTTATTGTTAAAATTGTTTGACGTTCTGACACCTGGCGTCAACTGGCTGACTATCGCCATTGGGGAGACGACCACTGACTAGATCGGTCCCATTTTTTTGTTTCGTCTTTTTTTGTAAATCATTTTAGTGAAGCCTGTGCCCCAACAGGCCCGGGACTGTACAGCGCAATGGACGCTTACGACTGGCCCCCGGATCCATTCACTTGATTTGATAATTGTTTCGTGTTTGCAATGTCTTATTTCTGTCTTGTTCGCAGGTTTATCTTGTAGCTTTTTTTTTTTTTTTTTTTTATTTGTGTGTAGTGCAGTCCTCCTGCATTTACTGTTAGTGACTAACACATGAATCAATTTTATTTCCATAATTTGCTTGCGCCTAAGGGTGTTTAGCAGTGGGAGACAGTATTATACAACGCGAACGTGCTAACCATTCGATGAGGAATGACCTGGTCATGTGATCTTGGATCTGTCTTACTTGAAGTATGTACTGATAACAAATCGGACATACACCATAATGGCCACACCCAATATACAGGTTTCATACAACATGGCGACGTGTGTTATAGGGGTAACCGACCAAAGTCTAAACCGCCTGATTCTTCTTCTTACTCGAGGGGTTCTTATATTTATCAACGTCTTACCATTTTCCATCAACCGGGCTGTTACAGGAAACATTTTGCACAACAAAGGGAGGGGGGTTCACACAGGGGGGAGGGGGTGAACTCTCCGAATAGAGGGTATGTGTCCAACTGTTCAAAGTTTTGTTACCTACACGTCAATCAGCGCACCTCGTTTTTTTGTCCTATCCGAACGATAATGCGCTTTTCCCTATCAGACATCATAAACCAGGGAATCGAACCTAATACGTCATGGCCACCGATACTACAAACTTTAGTTGTACTATTGTATTGAAACAGTATGTGACCCTTCTGATGCCCCTGTCTAACAAGTAGCCCCGCTTTCTGATATCTAAACCCAAACAACCACAATGGACACAGAACGTATATCATGCCTTTCGCATAGTTATCGTCACTATTCAATCTATTTTATTCGTAACCGTTGGGATGAAACAAAAACCCGAGGTCTCGTGTACACACTGGGGTGCATGTGAAAGACCCCTGGTTACTCGATATCAAAGTAGACCGTTACGCCTCTGTTAGGGTGCATCTATAGCCCCTTGATTTTTGAAAATTTTCAGATCCCCCTGTCCCTTTTTCTAATCTGTTCCTATTCCATGCTAAAAATTAGACAGATTGGTTGATATTTAGGGGGTCCACCGGGGCCTGCAAATTTCGGGCATTAACTCCTTAGACATTAATGCATTTTATGAGAAATGCAGTTTATTGATGCAATTTTGTGTCGTTTTTTTGTTGTTTTCAGAGAGGATTATTGGCCACACATCTTTAGACCACTCAATCAAGGACTTCTGATTTAATAACAATAGCAATAACTTTTTTTAAAAATTAATTTTTGATAGAATACAGACACAGATTTATCATAAGACACTTATAAACAGCAACACAATGGAATTCAATAATATACGACCTAGTTTAAAATCTCATAGATATCATTTCGGACACAAGCAATCTGAACTGATTTTAATTCCTCTTTTGGGCCCGTCATTTAAAACATTGATTGGTGATTCAATTCTAAGAAGTCTGACTCTCCCGTCCAATAACTGAAAGATACACCTAGAATCAGTAGTTATCAGTTCGGCTAACTTGGAATACTGTACCCTCATCGGGTTTTATTTTGGGAAGCGAATCTGACATTTGTTGACGCTCATTCCCCAGGATATTTTCCGTGAAGATTGCCAAGGGTACTGTTTCTGTCGTAAGAAGAATAAACTAAAACACATACTTATGGAAAAACAGCTACTTATTTATTTGAGCGAAGTTTCAATAAATAAGTAGCTGTGGTATAGTTTATTTCTCTATGCAGTTACTAAATGCCTCTTAAACATTAAGAGTATAGAAGTGTTACAAAGTTCACGAAGTCCCGGATTTTTGTGACTTGACTGTGGAGTTGTGGTACCTTTTGGTAACATAGCTATATTGTCTTCCAGGAAGACCAATTTTTATCTCGTATATGAGCTTTACAATATATCTGGCCTAATGAATAGCTCCATAATCTGGATCAAGATATACAGAACAAAGTTTTTGACTGAGCTAATTCAGCTAATTGCAGCATCAGTCACAACGGCTGGTAAACTGTTCGGCTTGGCACTTTTCAGTCAAAATGTCCCGCAGAATGAGCGTCAAATGAGGGTACGGTATTACCGAGCGAAGGTACATTCGTATAGGTAATGACTTTGGCAAACCACAATTGCAGATTTCTTGTGTGCTGCATAGTCTGAAAACCATTAACAAAATGTCCTGCATGTAGGCAACACTGATAGAAAAGTACTCCTAATTACGAAAACGAAAATCTATGAGATTTTAAACTAGGCCCTATATTATTGAATTCAACTGTCTCGCTGATATTAAGTGTCTTATGATAAATCTGTTTCTGTATTCTATCTAAAATTAATTTGTAAAAGAGTTATTGCATCTAACACAACTTTTATTGACTTGTCTTTATTTTCATTTTTCCTATAGTAAGTTTATGGTCTCATAGATGCATAATTTATGATGGTTTACTAGGTTTAGTTGACTTAAATCAAAAGTTTGTGATTGAGTGGTATAAAGATGTGTGGCCAATAATCCTCTCTGAAAACCAAAAAAAAACAACAACACAAAATTGCATCAATAAACTGCATTTCTCATAAAATGCATTAATTGCTAAGGAGTCACTGCCCGATTTTTGCAGGCTCCAGTGGACCCCCTAAATATCAACCAATCTGTCTAATTTTTTGCATGGAATAGGAACAGATTAGAAAAAGGGACAGGGGGATCTGAAAATTTTCAAAAATCTAGGGGCTATAGATGCACCCTAGCCTCTGTCCGGTCAAAATTTTTCTAATAGTACATTGCATTGGAATGCCCAGTAGGAGCAGGACAATAGGACGTTAAACCTCATTTTATTTAATGTTAAACTCAAAAGCTTTATATTGACGGGCCCGTAAATATTTTGCACTTTGAATTTGTTGGATAATGTTTGATAATCCGTTAAGCAAATACATGGTCAAGACCGTGAATAGTTTCTGCCTTTATTAAAACAAGAATGTGCTCCACTAAACATAGAAAATATTTGTCATCGATTTAAAATTTAGACAGATTTCGCCATGTCATATTGTAAATAATGGCCTTTAGAACTGGCTTGGGTATAAATACTGCCTAGATTAAGGCTTTAGTCACTAGGAGGTTGTCCACGATATTAATCTCTCCAGCATATTAAGTTCTTACTGTAACTCTAGAGGTAAATATATTTATTTAAGTATAGGTGCATGAAACGGGGTCTGTCGCGGTTCGCCGCTATCCGCCCATGATCAAATATGTACTTACTTTACTACATACATAGTAAACTATAATTCTCACTAACACTTATCCATGGCGACAAGCAAAATTGTTATTTGAACTGATTTTTCTATTTTATCGGGGATTTTTTTTATTTTGGGTTTTTTTTTTAAAAATTTTATTTCCATGGTTTTCTGGAAACTGAGCTTACGTATTGTCGTTGTTGATCAAATACCTCCATAATTACTGAATGTATAATTCTATTTAATTTTCGCCAAAAGCATTATTATACCGATATGAACATTATTTAATTGTTTTGTTTGTTTCAAGGAAATGTTTATTTTAAAAGTTTTTGCCGACATGCACAATTTTTATTGAACTTGATAATTGTTGAGTTATTTTGAAATTTAATTTTAAACGTTTGTCGGATTTTTTTCTGTATTTCTTAATTATGATAAAAGTTGTTTTATTGAACAATTTTGTTTAAAAACTGCTGTTGGCATGCATAACTTTTATTTAACCTGATAATTGTTTTTGGTTTCTTTAAACTTTATTTTAAAAGTTTTTCGGGATTATTGGGGGTTAAGTTTTTCGGGATTATTGGGGTTTTTTTCATGATATTGCCGACATATTAAATCTTTATTTGAACTGATCATTCTTTATGAGTGCATAAATATAAAACTCTAATCCGTGTTTCTTAAAATTTATTCTAGAAAAAAACAAATATTCGATTCGTTTTCTTGTTTGACGTTAGGCTAACGATGTAGCCCATGGTCTAAAGTCTAATTCTAACGCTGGTATTTGAGTAAAGAGATTTATGCTAGGTTAATAAAAAAGTGCATGATGAAAAGGCTAATCTGCCTAACACAGGTTTTTTTTTTGGCCTTTAATGTTGTATAAATCATTAATTAGACCCTTTTTATTATCATGACAAGGCCATAATCAACTTTCTAGAGCATCGAAGGGATGATCGGGATATTCAATTAATTGAAACAAGATCGTCGTTTAAAAATTTAAAAATGGATAATCGAAACTTTGTTTACTATCGTATAAACCACATCAATGACAATGACAATCGACCACCGCAAATTAGCATCTACTTTCTTTTAAAAAGTCAAACAAATAAATTTAGTCTTTTAATATTAATTCGTAAATATTTTATATGTAATGAAAATAAATAATGATGGAGAAACAATATGACGCAGACGGATATTTGAGTTTATTTGCAGCATTAATTAAAGGCTGTTGATTGCCAGATATTAAATCACTGACAAGGGAAAATTACTGGAAAATACCTATAAACAATCTCCGCCTATAACGAGATCGAATACGGGACCTGCAGATATGAAGGGTTTCGCTGCAAGTGTCCTGTAAATAAAAAACGAGTAAAGATAATTTGTCAGGTTATCATCTCTTCTTGGATTAATTGGATTGTCTTTAAATATATCCATGAGAACCTCAACTTTTGTACAAACAATTTTCTGTTGGTGTACAAATTATTTTCAGGTTACAGCTGATCCGAAACAATTTTCTGTTGGTGTACAAATTATTTCAATGTGATTAAAATTTTATTCTATATTGAGGTGTGACGTTAAATTTTATCCCGAACATTGAATGAAATTAGTTCAAAAATAGATCATGAATAATTAATATTTTATTCAAATTACATTATTCTAAGCGACGTTACGACTGATTGAAGTTTTGTCATAGATTGTTTATTATCGCGTCCGGTTCCCTCCCACTGCTAAAGACCCCTACGCACAAGCGAATTATTGAAATAAAATTAAACCATATGTTAGTCCCGAAATGACCTAGATGTGTTGAGTTAACGTTAAAACCCCATTTCGGAGGAGGTGGGACCTTGAAGATAAATTAGAAGAGGCATTAGTCGGCCTCGTCCCAATGCCAGCGACTGACATGCAGTTTCCCCATGTGTGAGATGTACTTTTAAGTTTTGATTTTTTTTTTCCATTTCAGAATCGAAATGTTTTTTAAATTAGCTCTCTCAGCTTGCTTGGTGGCAGTTGCTCTGTCCCAGGAATGGGGTGAAGAGAAGAAGACAATGGACGGCGGTATGTCCGAATATGAAAAATGGGCGATGGCCGAGAAGAAAGAGAAATATGAAAAGTACCAAAAATACAAGGAATTTGAAATGTTCAAAGCTAAATTGGCTAAAATGCATGAAATGGAGAAGAAAAAGGCGTTATATGAAGAATTCGTGGAGTACAAGAAACACAAGGAACAGAAATACGAGAAATATGAGGAGGAGGATAAGGAAGATGATGTTGAGAGCAAGAAGAAAGAAATGATGGAACACGCAGAAAAATTCAAACATGTGATCAAAAGCTTCCACGAGGGCAACGAAAAGATGGCAATGATGGTTACCAAATCTTTCCTCGAAATGTGTAAATGCCAGAATGACATGGGTATGGAGTTGATGAAAATGCTGAAGAAGGAAGACGGTGACCAGAAATCGGGTATGGAAGACATGTTCGAAGGTGAAATGCCCGATTTTATGGGTAACATGACAGCCAAGGCTCATTTCTTACAGAAACTCAAACCTGAACAAAGACAGAAGATGATGGTTTATGGTCTTGTTAAGAGTATGTGCAGTGGAGCCAAGACTTTCATCTTACATGCTAAAGCCTTTGAACAGAAGTACATGACACCACAGAGCAGTAGTAGCACAGCAATGATGAACTAAAAACACAAATCAGGTAATATATGTTTTGTTATAAATACCCGTGAACACGAAATTTACGGTCGGTCGGAAAAGGCATTTTCTTTTTTTTTTCGTTGACTTAGTGGGTTCAGATTGGAAAGAACTAATAAACTAAAATTTAAACAAAGTGTCTATAGTTGCAATCTTTAGGCTTTATAGTACCATTTTGAACACCGTAAAGTACTGTCTACAAAAGATTGATTAATAGAACTTCGGAAATGAGAAAGTTTAGGTTTATTAATACAGACTGAAAGAAATAAATAGGTTGGGTAGGATAATTGGGGTTTTGTTGGTGTTGGTGTACATAATAACTGTATCTTTCAAATGTTTCAGTTTATCATGCATTAATTTGATAGTGTAGGTCTCTTTATTCTTTAGGATTGCAGGCCCGGCGGAATAGGGGGGGGGGGGCGCTAATTTGGTCGCAAGTTCTCTTTTCTCCAGGTTATGGCGGCCACTGAACCCTCGCATATAAGGACCTATAATGGAAGACCCCCCCCCCCCCCAATCAAAAATTGCTTCGGCCGGCCCTGGATTGGAGTAAATCATAGTCTGGTAAATCATACAATGACGTAATCTCCCATCATGCTCCTTTAATATACATTGTATAGCGAACCTTCATCTTTAATAACGACACTTTATTTAAACGTTGACTACAATATATATACATACATGATATATTGAACCTTTATCTACGATATACCTTTATTATTATAGAAAGTTGGTTTATATTGAAACTTGTGGAAGAAATGAAGAATGATAACATCTGGTATGATGAACAGTTTAATAAATTAATGTCTTCTTAAAATAACTTAATTTTCTTCTTTTCTTTGATTTAGTTTTGGTTTTGTTTGTTCATTTTGGTGTAGGGGATGGGCTATCTTTTGTTTGTTTTCGGGGAGGGGGCGAGAGTATTTGGGGTCACCAACAGGAAACACTTTAGACGACCGATAATGGTGCAAATTGAATTTAAGGTCCCCATTATGCTAGGGTTGATACAAGAATACCCGATACGTTGAGTTGACAGATGTGTGCAGCCTAGGATATATTTTTAACTGGGCGGGGGCGGGGTGTCTCTCTACAATACAGGCGATAATATTTAAAAATTAATAAACAGTCACATCTTGGTAAATAAAAACAGTCGGCCAATATCCAAGGAGCAAATAGGGCGCACTCAACGGGTAGGACACAAAGGCACTGGTAACATACGTGACATTTTAGTACATTTTATATAAGTTATAGAGATCGCGCATCAGTATATGGCAACAAACGTAATCTCAAACCATACAACCTAGCCAATAATTCAAAAGTATTAAGAGTGAAGCTTTGACAAAAACACGATCTGGTTCTCCAGATAGTAATATTGTATTACTAAAGACTAAACAAAAAAAAGTATACACTCTCTTTTTAACTATATCTTTAAACTCATAAGGCATTGTAATTAAGCATATTCGTTATTTTATTACTCTGTGGTTATATTGAACAGAATCCTGGCCCTAATCAAAAAAATAATTATTTATCTATTGTGCATCTGAATGTAAGGAGTATCCGGGATAAAATTGACTTGATCTCTTCAGAGTAAGATAATTATGATATTCTGTCAATATCTGAAACTTGGTTAAAACCAGATATCCCTGATAGTTTAGTCTCCTTTCTATCTTACCAAGCACCAATAAGGAAAGACCGGACAACTAACAAGGGTGGTGGTGTAGCAGTTTATGTCAATCTAGTTCCCAGAGTCAGCCGCGGGGCCGGAGGCCTCTGGAGCCACCCACATACCGTCCATTTTCTCCCAATTTTTCCAGATCTAAGCCCCGCCCATTCTGACCTCTGATTGGTCAATCTTTTTTGGGTCGATTTCTCCAAAACTAGAGGTCGGATCATCGTTTCGTTTGTTGTAAAATGGTCCTTGAGTCAAAGTCAACTAGCTGACATAAACAAATTGGATCCTAAACGTACACATTCAAGTGTTTATAAATATCTATTGTTCTACGCGTGGGTATATTTTTTTTAGTAATTTGGTCATCCAGGCACGTAAAATAACTACGCCTGGGTATATTTTTAAGTGATTCGGCTATCAAGGCACGTAAAATAAATACATGTCACGTAATTCGTCACTTTCGGAAAAATGGCTACCCCGAGTCACCAGAGAAATTTCTTGATTGAGATTGAGTTTATGTTAGAAATACTTTGAAATATACGAGACGCTATGAGATGATTTTTCCAATCTAACCCCATAAATAACATTGTCATTGTCCAATAGAAAAATAAAAATAAGTATGAAATGAAATAAAATGGGGGTTTAAAATTGCATACTGTTGTCCTCCGGTTGGGCTATGAGGGAAATTTTGTTGGAAGAGCGACGCTATCGCCTTGTCGTATATCGAATTCCAAATGCCAGGGGTTGGAATTTGATATATGAGTCGGCCGCTGTCAGTGCAAAATGTATCTCATAGCACACTATTTGGAGTATCTTCGTTATCAGTTTGGAGCAGAACAGTAGGCCGTTAAACCCAATTTTATTTTGTATCATATTGTTACTGAAAGTTCCTTTTGTGAAAATGCAAAAACATCAACTGACGTAATAGATACACTACTTGACATCCATTGTATAAATAAAACGTCATGATAATCGAGATGAAACATTATCTCAATAATACTGACCTTTGACCTTTACAGCTTGTGCAGGTGTGCGAAACACAGTACCCTAAATAAATACGACGTACTCAGGCCGTGTGTAGGATTTTAAAATTTGGGCTGCAGCAGAGTGGTAGGGCGCCAATATAATGCCCAAGTTACTGATATTGGTCATAATCAATGGTATCATTTTATAATTGAAAGACTCTCATTTTTTGATGTAGAAGGGGAGGGGGTGCGCAATTGCTAGGGGCGCCTTACTTTCTGGGGTGCACTGCACTCCCTACACCCCCGCTAGATACGGCCCGGACGTGCTCTACATAATCAGTATACGACTTATGTGTAGTCACGTCATAGTTAGCATACCGTCATACGGCCGAGGCTAGATGTAGGGTACCGGAATCTACCGAGGTTTGCCGAGTGATATCAGTATACGACTGTATGTATAGACTTCACGTGAAAGACGTGTTTATAAGTATGATGATGATTATACTCCAACATTCTGAATACCATCAATTGCTCGATGAATTGAAGAAAGATTATGTCGCCGCCCATCAAGTGAGCTATATCTTTATCTATATATCCTTTTCGTCAAACTCGCGTTTATAAATGTATTCTTGGGGGGGGGGGGGGGCAAACCTAAATATTAAGGCCGCCTGCAGATTTCGTTAAGGTCGCCTAGATGTAACGTTGAAGCAAATCTGCAGGTAACCTTAATAATTCGTTCTAACCATAAAAAAATACATTTCGAATAATAAACTTTAACACACAATCATAGAAAAACAATCATTATTTTATTTAGGCGACGTTTCAAAGAGTATTCTCTCAACGTTTTCAAGCAAGTACAGTAACAAATATGTAGGGCATTTATATATAGACAAGCAATAACAACATATCAGAAACCATGTATGAAAACAACAAGATCAAAGGCAAGGTGCATATGAGGATTAGTGTGACCACTGATAATTGGCATTAATTAACATTGAGGATATTAATAAGTTATTATAGGGGTAAATAATTTGAATGATAACACCGATTTTACCAAGGGGGTTAAGCAAGGCTGTGTTTTAACCAAGGGAGTTAAGCAAGGTTGTGTTTTAAGTCCTTCATTATCTAATTGTTCATAGCAATGGTCCGAACCAACACTTTTATAATTCGGAAGCCGTGATTGTTCGGCTGTTATATCTCTCTATACTACCCCCCGCCTTCAGATAGGTGGCCCTCGAGACGCAGCTGTAACCCAAGGTCCTACGCCCAACAAATGGGACAGGTTACCCCGCCAAGGACCGAACTCGCCATTCCAGGCATGGAATTCACACATTATACCCACTCCCCCCAATGAGTGAGCTAAAGAGATATCGATTTCCTATAGGCTCTAGTACATTATTAACCCCAAATATCAATATTAAACGAGTTATCATAGCCGTTAACGGATTGTAGGGCGATTTTGGGGGTCCAAACAAAAAAGCCCCCTAAAAATTTTCCCCAAGGCCGATCAACGGGGAGAATTTTTCTGGAAGGCTACTCACCCTACTTGTTCATATGAAATAATAATCGCTTGGGTAGGAATTTTTTCCCACTAATGCGAGATTTGAGGATAGCTCGACCAGACTAATAAGGATCCCCCACCTTAGACGTCAACACGTGATAATAATATCTAGGTGTCCATAGTATAGGAATATCAATGAAGTGATGTTTATCGTCCCACTGTCCTGTTCCGACTGGGTTAATGAAGACGGGCACACGCCATACAGTGTGCTATGGGGGAAGTTGTGTTCGGACAGCCACACAACTGACTACTCTTATATCGAATTCCAACTGCCAGGGGATCATCTACATGCACACCAATGTAAACAAGGGGCCTCGGTTTTTCGTCCACCACTGACAGGGAAATCATGCCGGAAAAACCCGATGAACTTGCTCGACTAATTCCGGAGGCGAGTATATGAATATTCATATAGCACATCCCAAATTGATATTATCCCTATAGTCACATTGCATTACCACGAGGTTTCCATTCTCCGATTGTACGTGGCAAAGAGTAGGGTCGCCTGTTGAGTGGACCCCCCCCCCCTCTCTCTCTCTCTCTCTCTCTCTCGCACGCGCATAACCCATGGGTTTTCTCTGTCCTTATTTTGTTTTGATTTATTTCTTCAGATAGTACATTTAATGGAGAGTTATAAGAGAGAGAAAATACCGGAAATAGAAATAATTGTAGATGGATGGCCCGTGTTTAATGTGGTTGTAGCTAAACCCGTGGGTTTACAACAGGTACGTTACGTCACTTTAATAACCTTGACACAACAGACTGTATGTTAAGCGATGGACACACCGAAGCAACGGCCGCGAGTTTTTCACCGTTGCTTCAATACAGTGCCAGTGCCATTCCCGACATTATAGCTACATTATCTGCCGACACGTCAACAGTAGCATCCAATCAGAGGTTGTGACTTCCACGAAAACTTTGACATTGGGCGAACTTTGAACTTTGGGACTCGATTATAACATGTAGACATTTTAGCTTTAAAGCGCAAGACTTGGTATTCGTGACGATCAAGGAATATCATTGGTCATAGGCTGGACCTATAGCCAATCAAACTTAGTGCTGAAATATACAGAGTGTTACGTGAAGGGCTAATTAAGATGTATGTAGTTTAGGTGCGATCAAGCCTTCTATTGAAGATATGGCTGAATCATTCGGTGTTCAAATTCGCCTAGTGTGTCCACTGTGGCTGTATTTATTCGATCGAATGCTTCGCCGGAATCAAACATGTTTAATATATTCGCCTAGTGTGTTCGCTCCGACTAAGCATTTGGCCGAATGGAGAATTCATTATCCAGTCACCACTCACCACCCACTCAGATCAAGAATTCACGTGATTGTTTGAAGACATGGTCGCTGCCATGTTTAATCTTATGACGTAAAAGGTGATGCAGTCGACTGGTGAATCGACCGAATAACTTTCGGCGCTGATTGATTTTGCGGAAGTGTTCGGCTTATGTGTCCACCGCATAACATGATTTTTGTAATCTTGAAGCAAACCGCATTTTGTAGTTTTTAATTCATTTTTTTTGAAAGTGAATGGACGACAAAATTGGTCTTTCAAAGTTTAAACAAAGAATCACAAACTAGTAGAAACCGGAACAACCAGCCAAATTCACTCGATCAGCTTTCTGTGTGTGAATTATTATTCGTTATACATCCGCTTCCACCAAAGTGATATCGCAGACAATTAGCTGTCAGTTGAAATAATATTTGTATGTTTTAGCATATGTTGTATCTGAAGAATTATTTGATATATACGAAGAATAATAGAAATCTAAATGAAGTTTTAACATGCGAGGGGACAGTTGACTGGAGTGAAGATGGCATGTTTATAGGTATGTTAATTTATACAAACCGCCATATTGATTATAACACCAGCTACATTAACGATTGAATTCGTTAAAGCCCCAATACCACTCTTGTTGTAACTGTAAAAAATATGCCCCAATCTTTATTCTGGTGAACAAATTGTACCATTTAACAATATTCTAATGAAAAAATGATGCAAATTTCATCTTAACACACCTATTTTTAAAAATTGGAAAAATTCAACCACATGCAGTAACATGGTTTGAAAGGCTTTACGTAAACACTTTCAAATGCGACTTGGATTTAAACATATTTTTGAACTCTCTGGACAATTAAAATAGGATGTAATGGACAATTTACACAACAGGTAGGACACTTTAACATCTAGTAGTTAGAATAAGGCTATTCTTTTTTTATGGGCCCGTCAAGCCAGCAAAAATGGTATTGTCCCTTTAAATATGCAGTATGTAAGGTCTTTCTTTATGCTTTATATCTTATATACATTACCAATTTATACATTCATCGCTTCATGCCTTATATGTTATATACATTATAATTAGACATTTTACTGAGACCATTATAAACTCTTGATGACATCGGATACTGGAGATGTTCAACGAATTTATACAATTGCCAATTATCTACTTTCGAACTATTATAGCAAATATGACTAGCTCTTTATCTATATTATATCAGGTATCTTTAAGATTTAGTAAAGTGTTGTGATTTCGACCCCAGGCTTATATATGACAATGACTAAACCCGTTATCCGGGCTTTGCTAACAAATGAAATGAAATGTGGTTTAACGTCCTACTGTTCTGCTCCGAACTGGGCTTATGGAAACGGCACTACGACCGAGTATTATATCGAATTCCAACTCTCAAGTGATCTTATACGTGCATGCTAATGTGTACACGGTACCTTGATTTGTCGTCCCATCCGAACGACTACACAGGGGTTTGGCGGTCAAATGGGTTAACAGGGTCTACCAGTGAGTCAAGTGGCATCGTTTTGATTCCCCAACTTGACCGTGTGTTTTCCCTGGGTCCCCTGGTTTTCCCCGCTGCTATTAAGATACCAACGAGGAAACGAATTATCTAAATAGAATCGAACCACATATTAGTCCCAAAATGACCTAGTTTGTGTCGAGTGGACGTTAACTCTATTGCTCTCTATATATACACCATTATGTCAGTCGCGAAATAAACGTTTAATACAGTCTAGAGTTCTGGGGCCTGTTTCACGAAATTTTAACTTAAGATAAAATCCAAATTTTAGTACATACTTAAATCTGATTGGCTAAGCGCTAAAATCAATCTAATACTATCCAATCGAATTACTAAAATCGGATTGTATCTGAGTTAAAATTTCGTGAAACAGGCCCCTGATGTAATTTATTTATATTTATTACAGTTCCCCAAGAGAAAGATTATGATATTGTAAAGAAAGTTCTAGAAGAGAAACAACAATCTAATTTTAATATCAACAACAACATGTTTCAATTAACCTGTTTTACTTTAAACTCTAAAGATATTATAATACAGTGAGTATATGGTTTCAGTTTACTAATTAAATAGAGAATCTTCTACTGGTATCTTATAATACAGTGAGTATATGGTTTAAGTTTACTAATTAAATAAACAATCTTCTACTGATATCAAAATTTACCAATTAAACAGAGAATCTCCTACTAAAGATCTTATAATACAGTGAGTATATGGTTTAAGTTTACCAATTAAAAAAACAATCTCCTACGAAAGATCTTATAATGGTTTAAGTTTACTAATTAAATAAAGAATCTCCTTCTGATATAAAAAAAAAATCAACACATATCGATAAAGTAAAAGTTGGCATAATAAATATTTACTTAGACAAAGTGCTAAAAGTATAATAAAATTAAATTGAGTTCAGACACATCACAAAGCAGTAACAGTAGCCTAAAAAGGGACGGGGACTGAAGGGAGGACCCTGCTAATGTATTTCACGGTATCTTAATATTCGCTTGTTGTTTTTTTATTCGAACAGCCCAGTTCCTGATGGGATGACTTTAAAACCAATATCACCTGACATGGTAGACATGTTGATGGCTAACTGGGAATATTCTGACGAAGTTAAACCCATCTATTTTAATTATCTTATAGAACATTATAAAACTCTCGCTCTTTATGACGTCGACGATTCATTAATAGGATATATGCTAGAAACCCATTATGGTGCTATTGGTATGCTCAGAATTCTCACGGAAAAACGTGGCAAGGGATATTCTAAAATAATACTTTCTCATCTGTGTAAAGCCATATTTGAAAATGGCGCCAATGTGTTGACTTCCGGTATCGCACCGTCCAATGAAATATCCATAAATTTACATCTAAAATTGGGATTTAGAAAAACTAACTCTGTTGAAGGTTGGTTTAAATTTTCTGGACAGAGTTCCGCCACATGAGTCCTTTTTATTGTCTATAAACAATATTTTTTTTCAGTAAATATTTAAATTTGGATTGGAAAACAGGCTATGCGTATAGCCTAGCTGTAACCCAGCTCTCTGATTAAAATACTTGTACATAGTATTAATATAATGCATACATACATAATTAAATAAATATAGAAAACATAATGGAAGCTATTGTTAAAATTATTCTCGAAGTAGTAATGGGTGTTATGTATGGTAAGGCCCACACAGCCTACAATCATCTAATACCTACAAATCGGGATTCAAACGCTGGCTCGCTCCCAGAGAGAAAGGGAGAACACAACTAGGTCATTTCGGGACTTACATATGGTTTAATTTTATTTCAATAATTCACTTACGCGTAGGGGTCTTTAACAGTGGGAGAAAACCAGAGTGCCCGGGGGAAACCCACAAGGTTGAGAAGGCGCCCCTATCTCCGTGCCACATACGCTCACACCAGGGCTCTAAACCACAGCCACAAGCCCGAGGTGGCCAGCAAACTAGAGGTCGAATCGCGGCACTCTAAACCACTAGTTTACCCTAACCCCCCGCTCGTTCCCGGTGTTAGCCGCAAAAGTTCGACGGGATTTTTCCGGCGTGATGTCCCCTTTAAACTGATCGACTTGGCACTCAAAATTAGATACAAGAGTAGACCGAAGCATCGCTATCCGGGAAAATGTACCCTCATGGCACACTGTCGAAGCAGAACAGTAGGTCGTTAAACCCATGTCATTTGAGAGAAGCGAGGATACACGATGTTTGTTTGTTTGTGGTTTCTGAGTATGATGTCTTATCAATATAAGTATTTGTGTGTAAATTATGTGTGGTCCAGTCCCCCTGCACTTAATATTATAGAAATTTACATATTTTTGATAAATGAATAAACTGTTGAACCTCTTGGAAGATAAGTACATGTATATCTTAGTTTATACAAGCCGTACAATTTCCTATGGCGTACACCCATCTACTTTAGCCCAGTTGGTGCAGAAAAGTAGGGCGCTAGACCCATTTTCCTGTATACGATATTTCAGAATTAAACGGTTAACAGCAAATTCCGAGTTTTTACTGAACTACACAGTTACTCCCGGACAACCTAGATGGCCAACGTTTTACTTATTGACATTGGTGGCGCCAAGGGGGGGGGGGGCATAAAGTAAATTAGGCAAGCCCTCTGTTCGCACCCCCACCCCTCCCTCCCCCCATGATAATTTAAAAAATAAAACCATATATTTGTGATAAATTAATCCTACAACTTGCACGTTTAATGATTTCTAACCAAAACTATCTTGCTGTAACATAAGAACCACTTGAAAGGTGTCTTTTACGATTCAACGCGGCGAGAATATTGTTTCACTTTCTTCTCTGATAAGCTAGTGATTTATTTCGCCGGTTAGTGCCCGAAATACTGCCACACTGCATTTACAACATTCTGTTTTTCGAAAGGTTCTGCACTAAAGTAAGTGAACCTCTTGGATTTCGGTGAAATGGAACAATTATAAATGGCCACAACAAAAGATCCCTGAACACTTACGGGTTGCACCGACCTGTTTATATTGCTACAGGGGAAAAACTGACTTGAACCAGTTGTCGATTAATATTCCCTTTTCAGATTGAAGCCACGGAGGCTAAGGGGGAAGAGGCTGGCTCTCTAGCCTGGAGGTCGCGTGTTACATCCCTGCATTGGCCGAACAAGTTTATCGGGATGTTCCAAAGTGGTTTCTCATCGTCATTGTCGTAGGAAGGAGGACCTGACAAGGACAGCTGTCAAAAACCGATATCCCGTGTTTACATTGGCGTGCACGTAAAAGATCCTTTGGCAGTTGGAATTCGACATAAGTTTTTGTCATATTGTCGCTGCCCGGGCAAAATTTCCCTCATAGCTCACTGTATGGTATGGTGTATTAGCCCCTGTGATAGTGGCAAACAAACAGATGCTCCAATGTACCGAATCTGTTCTACTATAAAATATTACAAAGAGCTGTTGACAATGTTAAGACGTTTTGGAGATATAAGCGACTTTGGGTAGACAGTTGGCATTCCTAGGTTTGACCCCACCTCCCTCCTATCTGGACCCCGAATTACTTTTTTATACATGAGTCACTAGAAAAACAAAATAACCTTTGTTCCAATTTGTTCCGCGGACGACGTTGGCTGTGTACATGTTTCACGAAAGTTTAGCTAAGATAAAATCTAAAGTTAAGTAATTTGATTGGAAAATAATATACTAATTTTAGTACTTAACTTGTCAAAATTGGATCTTTAGTTAAGATTTCGAGAAACAGTTCCCTGGTGTAGATTGACTAGCCAACATACAAACACAGCAGGACCGGTGACAGACTGGTGACCACAAAAAGGGTTGACTTACATCAAAGTCATTAGCATCTTTTAAATCACAGGTGCAAAATGCCTGGTAGTAAGTAATAAGAATAGCATGCATTCATATCTTTTATTATTCACAGAGAAAAGGGATCTTTGCGCATGTGTTGGCTTTTCCTATGAGTGTTTAGATGACTCAGCTGTCTGAACGCCAAATCACAAAGTTCACATTGGTGCGGTTTTAGGCTGTTGTGGATACCGCTGGTGGTCTTCGCACTGGCACGATCTTGACACGGCGATGGTTTGCTTTCATCAAAACCTGATTGGCGTGTCTTATCCTTTTAATAGTCAAGCCTTTTCTTTTAATAATTCTGTATTTGATGCGTATGTCTTTGTGTAACCGCAGATTTAAAGCAGGACGAATTCCCGTAATTGTATCGGATGCATATTTTCTAAGGAGAGGGATAGAACTAAAAGTTTCATGTGGTTGAGCAATCAAAATTTCAACATTATCAGTTTTGGCCACAGAAGCAGTAGTCGTATGTGATGCACAGCTCGGAGATTGTGAGTTGTCACTAAGGGTTTCGTTTGGTTCAACTTGAACGCTTGAAGCGGTAGTGGAACTGGATACAGGTTGTGGAATGGGGGATTAGAAAGGCGAGTTTCGACTTGTTAATAGTATCACCTGTTGCCACGGCAGCTCTAGTAGACTGTGATACACGTATTGGAAGGGGTGGGTTAAAACTAAGCGTATTCATTGATTGGTTAACAGTGTCCACTTCCGTCTCCGTAACGGTAACGGGATTGCATATACATTTAGGATAGACCAGATTTAGGGGAAGGTCGTTGAGAAATGCGTCGACTTCTTCACTATCGAATATTTCGTTCACCGCAGGGCTAAACGTTTTGGTTGGTCCATTGAGCATATTTTCACCACTGGCAATAACTGTAACCGGATGGGACACGCCGGTCAGAGGGCAAAGTTCATGGAGTTGGTCAACAGGATGGACTTCATTCACAATATGACGTCGAACGTCTGTCCAATCAAAAGTGTCAGAACTTGATACAGGTTAGCCGGGACTGGCACTAAACGTTCCTTTTAATTGGTTAGAAGGATTTGTGTTTTTACAGTAGGGCTGATTTCCATCTCGTCTACACGGGCCGTCACTGAACCAGTCACCTTTTCTCGGAGGTCGGTGGGAGAAGATTGGATCTGCTTCTGTTTATTATCCAAATATTTGGGGCTTTCATGATATTCAATTTCTTTGTTATCCAAACATCTGGGAACTTCAGGATGTTCCTTTTCGCTCAATTTGCCTTTAAGTATCATTGCTACTAACGAATTGCTAAACGTCTTTGAATTCTCGGGTATATCCATTTTAAATGTCTTGGGAATTCCATTTCGACCAATACTTTTGTGGGTTGCATCTTGTTCACAGACATAATTTGTATTAAAAATATGGTCACGATTTGTAAAAATAGACTCCTTTATATGTAACTTCAGGGACTTTTCTGAGCGGGCATGTACAATGGAGCTTTGTTTTTCTTCTCCAACCGGATCTATAATATAATATTTTAAACAGCCGACATCTGGAACTCCACTAACAGCATTCTGTGAGTTAAAGTTTTGGTTTGTACGAGGAAGGAATTTAACGGCCTTCATATCACGGTTTAAACACGTCTTCCTGTTCTTTGAGCTATTATTAGTAACCGGACATCTAGGGTATTCCCGAAACACATATTTTGAATCTTTTGCAATTACCTTAACCTTTTTATTCTCAAGGACACCGTATTTGTTAAGAGTGTTCAAGATATTTACGGGTTTGGTTGGTGCGTGTTAATGACGCAGCCACTATCTTTACTCTGATTGATCTTAACACTATTCCGACCGATTATCACCCGAATATGTCCTTTATCTTGCTTGTTTTTGTCCCTTACTGAGACGAATGCGCTGTCGGTAGAAATTATTTCGGTAAAATTTGGAATATTCGCATTATTATCATTGATATCGTTGTTGACTATGCTCAGATTATTATCTTTGACATCTGGACATTTTAAACCCGGATTATCCAGACCATTCTCTAAACCAGTATTAGTATTATTAGAGAGGGGATTCCAATCAACATCAATTGGGAACACAAACGTCATCTTCTCGGACTTCATCTTCTCGGACTGTTCTTCCGCTAAAAAGATGGAAAAATAAAATATAAGATAGATAGCTGGAAATGAGGTTTAACGCCCACTCGAAACAAACTAGGTCATTTCGGAACTAACATGTGGTTCAATTTTTTTATATTTTTATTTCATTAATTCGCTTGCGCGTAAAGGTCTTCAGCAGTTGTAGGAAACCGGAGAAATACCGGAGAATGCTAACAGTATTGTATTACATCCAGTGGACGAATTAAAGACGGAATCGCGCTCTAACTTTTCCACTGTGAATGCATCCTGGATGATTTGACAGTTCTAACATAAACTATAGGTAATAGTCCAGAAACCATTAGAGCGCACTGTCTCGTGTATGACACCGGCACGAGATATTGGCCCGGTTACTAAAACAAGTCTGTTTGGTCTAAGGCGAGTGGTTTAAGGACGGCACGTTATATCATAAGGTCTGTCATTGAGTCTAATTGCGTGGTTTCTAGCAAGGAGTTGCACGTGCCAAGGAGGACGGTCGCCTGGTTAGCTTCGTGGGTTTCTACTGGTCCTTCGGTTTCTTCCCACTGCTAAAAGACCCACGTCAAACCTTATTGGTATGGAGTGGACGATAAACCCCATTTCTATTCGCCCGCTCATTTCTTTGGGAATAAACTAAACCCACCCAATGTATTTCCCCATATTTGTTTTGTATTTTTACATAAATAACCAATAAACTTACCCTCTATTAGTTTTTGAACCGGGTCTGAACTGTCATTTACTAGGTAGTTGTTCTCGTTATCATCCAGGGACTGATAAGCACGGTCGTTTCCATGACTACTTGCTGTTACAAGTTTATGAAAGTGTCAGGGGGTTTATTGTAATCCGCGGATCTTCTGGTTTCATCTGCCGTTTTCTTGAAAGATGAAGTAGTAAATTGGTCGTGGTCTTCATCAACAATGGCAAAGACAGTCTTGCTTTCCGTGCTACTGACAAGACAGTCATCGACTGTTCCGATTTCTCTAAAAGAGCCATGGTCAAGTTCATCGTCGTTTTCGTCTTCATAACCCCCTAGCCTTTTGTCCACTGATTGTGACAGCAACCCTGACCCCACTGAAACTGTCTCCTTTTGAAGACACGTGTTCCCTGTGTTATGGTCGTTTGATTCCAGCACGCCATCTTTATAAGCCTCTGTTTTCTTCTGACGTGGAATGAATGGTTGGATTTTACAACATGGCCATCTACAATATTTGGTATGGACCTCAAGTAAATAAAATGCGAATTGTGAGTTGGTTTTCATACCAACCCGTTTGAGCTTCCTGTACCATAAGATAAATGAAATAAAACCAAGTACGAACAATCCAAAGGTGTACCAATGTTTATGTGTTTGATGCCATCTGGATTGACGAAATCACCATCTCCTTTTACTGGTCCATCTGAAGCTTGCCTTGTCTGGATCATTTGTTCTTGTACCGCACACATGGCGGAACTCCGGATTTCACGGTGGTTTCTGAAAACTATCAAATTGTACAATCATAATTACACGCGTCTAGGGCTATAAGAAATAATTACACTTACATTTTATCTTGTTTGGAGGGGGGGCTTAACGCATGCGCATAATGTAATAAGGTCTGGCATTAAACAAGTGGCTTGGTTTCGATTCTACGCTTGTGCGTGACAAGGAGTATGGTCGGCTATCCAACATCGATGGTTGTCTCCGAGACCCCGGTCTCCTCACACTGCTAATGACCCCTGCGTACTAGCGAATTATTGAAATAAAATTGAACACACGTTAGTCCTAGTTTATAATGGCGTGCACAAGAACACCTCACAAATGGAAATCGGAGAGAAAATAATCATATGTTGACGCGGCATTAAACACGGGCCGTATTAGCGGATGGGCGCGCTAGGCACCTGCCCAGGGGCCCTACGAGCACAGGAGCCCTAGGCTAAACTATGTATTGTCCGTCATACTATACGAAATGCAATTTGTACATGTCACTATAGTAGATAGTTAAGATGGATATATGTATTAGGGACAACCATGCAACACAATAAAGGACAACCTACATTATTAAATTACATGCTATATATAATACATAGAATTAATATTGGGGTCCCTAGCTGCACCATACACCCCTCCTCTTTAATCCGACCCAGGACACACATTGATTAGTAATACTTTAAAATTGAATCTTTATTACGCTTCGGTTATTAAAACAAAAAATGGTCGGGTTTTTTTTATATAGACATGAAATATTGATTTAAATTATAGATTTAAAAAAAAAACCAAAAGTGATATGCCCTTTTTATGTGAAACACAGGACGGGCCCAATGTTGTGGAATACAATTAATTAGGCCTTCTGCTATTTAAATATTACAACATGTTAATTTATATAGCTTCTAGCCCACTAAACGTGCTATAAATATCGCCCGGTAAGAAACTGTAAATGAATTTATCGATAAAATTGTGTCTTTATCCAGTTCAATTAGTAAAGGCCATTGAAACGTTATGTTGGCGGCTCGGTGCAAGTATGTACATATGTAGATTGTTCAACTTGTTTCGGGAGTCAGTTTAGGGCACGTACAATTAGGGATTTTGTCACCGCCAGAAATATATTTGTAAAATCAAACTATGTTAAAAAGTTTTTGAACTCACGTTTCGAAGTATTATTAACATTGTTATAGAAAGATGCCGACTTGTCAAGATAATTTACATCCTTGTTCCTTAATTCTATTTGGATTTATCTCCCTTTATCAGTCAATAGTTCTGAACAGTAGAAGATATGCAATAATTGATTAGCCTGCTCTCTGTCCCAATCAGGGGCGTAAGTGGTCGGTCGAAAATTCAGTGAAGTTGGTCGTAAAATAAATACTCACTGCATACGCCACACACGCAAAACTTTAGTATAAAATAACATTGTCAACCTATCATGTTTGAAGAAAATTATGTTGTGTTTCACTCTTATTCTGTTGTGAGTATGTTGTTCTATGAAAACAATTTCCCTCAAGGGAGAAAAATAGTCGGTCTCAAAATAAGTGCAGTCACTGCAGCCGGTCTCAACATTATGCATAGCCGACTTAAAGCCCCAATACCACTTTTGTTGTAACTGAATAATATGTCCCAATCTTTATTCTGGTAAACAGATTGTACTATTTTACAATATTCCAATTTATACATGATACAAATTTCATCTTAACACACCTTATTTTAAAAATTGAAAAAATTCAACTACATGCCGTAACATGGTTTGAAAAGCTTTATGTAAACACTTTCAAAAGGAACTTGGATTTAAACATATTTTCGAACCCTCTGGACAAGTAAGATGGGTTGTAATGGATAATTTACACAACAGGTAGGACACTTAAACATCTAGTAGTTAGAATAAGGCTATTTTTTTCTGGACCTGTCAAGCCAGCAAGGGTGTTATTGTCCCCTGAATGAGGTTAACAATCAATGCCAGAACAGATCACGAATACTTTGTATGTGCGTGAATCCGTGAGCCTAAATTGCATAAAATAAACATGTCTGCTTGTGAGTATGTTGTTCTATGAAATGTTTTCCCCCATATAGCAAAAAAGTGCTCACCGCAGTCGGTCTCAGACTACATGAATTAATGAGGTAAGTAAACAATACCAATACGAATAATATTAGTCGAACAGTTAATAAGAAGTTACCGGAAGCAGGCTTGAAGCCAGAAACTAAAATTTAGCCGACATAGGGGGGCGCGGAAGATAAATTTCCAACAACAAAAAATCAATGAACGATAGTCATCGCTGACTGTCGTAAGCAGGAGGAGGTGAGAGCACGAAAATTTAAAGCTGAGAGAGTGAATTTCGGCCTCTATGACATGCAGGTGGCGAATGTGTGGGAAAATTAAAAGTTTCCAGTCGACATTATCTATCTCTCGGCCGAATTTGAGAGAATATGTCGTACTAAAACTCTCTCCCGGCGAAAATGCGAGAATAGCTAACCAGCGATTTTTTCCCGACAGGAATGGCCAGGGGGTGGGGGGAGCGTCTCAGCCCCCCTCCCCAGCCCCCCACTAGCCTCGGGCCTGATCGGAAGTAGAGTTTATTTCAGAAATACTTTAAAAAAAAATTTAATTATGAAATTTTAAGGCGAAAAATTATACTTGTTGCATATTTAATCCCAGGGGAAATTGTAACGTATTTTACTTTTGACCACCAGAATTCTGAAAAATCTCTCCCCAATGTCCAGGGCATTTCAGAGAACAAGTAAGCACCCTATTGAAATAAAGTGCCCCAGACCCAGTCCTCAAAAATTAAATGCTCAGCTGCATATCGGCACTCAATTCCATTATTCCATTATGTCATCATTCTTAAACTCCTACTGTCTTATACTATCGCATCACTTTCATAATCACGGTTACGGTGAATCGTCCAGCATAGTACTATTGGTGAGTGGGCCATAGGTCGACAGACTGTAGAATTGTTATTTCTACTCTCACAAAACAGGCGAAATAGAAAGATAGACCTCAACATCCTGTCTCATTTCTTATCCTTTGTGGTTAACGAGAATTTGGTTCCATATACCACGAGATTGAATATAATTTTCAGGCCCCAAAAAATAAAAGCTCGGTTACATATCTGAAATTGTTTACGCGTCTGCTGTGCTCGATTCAATTATAACATCATTCTCCTACTCCTCTGTTGTCTTATAACTATCATATTAACGGTTATAGAGAACTACCAAGTTAGCAGTACCAATGGTGTGTGGTTCGTGGGGCGTCAGATCTAGACTACACAAATGTTGTCAACTCTTGCAAAACAGGCGGAATAGACAGGGGTAGATCTCGAGATTCTGTCCCATTGACTCACATTCCTGGTCCTATCGGAGGACCCGGAGAAAAACCCCGATGTTGGACAGGCGACCCTACTCCATGTCACGTAAACCGGGTATTCGAAACCACGCCAGTTGACTCAATGACAGACCGCATGATACAGCACGCACGTGCTAACCATTCGGCCATACAACCCCCTTTATCTCTCTTTAACAATCTTTTTTTTGGTAGCCAATCAAGTTACGACTTACTGTTTTTAAATGTTTTTGTTTTAAATGTAAAGGTTTGTAGGAAACACAATACAGTTTGCCTAACCATCAAATAGTATGTTTTAGCAACAGGCTGAGACTAGGCGTGGTTTGTTTGTATAACTTATAACAGTTTTGCTATTTTAAATAGGCCTTCCCACGAAGAGAAATGAAATTTAAAATACAGATGTGACGTCATAATAGGCGGGTTGGGATAGCCTAATGGTCTAGAGTGCCGCGCTTCGACCTCTTGCTGGTCGGCCACCTCTGGCTTGCGGCTGTGGTTTTGAGCCCTGGTGTGAGCGTATGTGGCATGGAGATAGGGGCGCCTTCTCAACCTCGTGGGTTTCCTCTGGGCACTCCGATTTCCTCCCACTGCTAGAGACCCCTCGGCGCAAGCGAATTATTGTAATAAAATTAGACCATATGTTAGTCCCGAAATGACCTAGTTGTGTTGAGTGGACGTTAAATCACATTTCTCTCTTCCCTGACGTCATCATGATGTTTGCGTATCATTATTTCCAATCCAATCGTACATTATTTATACTAGGTATACTAGATAAAATATTGGGACTGCTACCCCAACCATTATACACCTTGTATTGTCGTTACTCGCTGTCCACAAACAATAGATACATTTCTTGATGTTTTTTTGCCTTCTTGTTTTGAAACACGACATGGTCTTTTAATAGCAAGAAACTACCCAGTTCCGTGTTTGTTACGGGCGAGGGGGGGGGGGGCATTTTCGGCTTGTATTTTCATTACTCGTATTTCGTTCCTCTGCCTTAATCGTTTCCGCCGCTTAATTCGATATTCTATCAAGCGCACCCTACTTCGACATAGCGGACATGTTGTCAATTAGTGATACCCTTAAATGTTAGGCCTGGGTGATTTTCTAGTAAGATTTGAATGTTTCTTTTTTCCATAGATATTTTTTTATTAGGAAATACTTTCGTGGACATACAACTTTAAGTTTCAAAATGCGTCTGATAACGTGTCATAATATGTATATTGTGTTTTTGTAAATGACATCGGCACACTTTGTATTCGTGGAATTTATTTGTGTGGCTAACATAATATCTGTTTGACAGCAACTGGTACTTATGTAATCTCCAATATTTATAGAAACCTCAAGTGGTTGAAATGCGGATATAAACCATGAAGGGTATTTACACAAGAACAGTTGAAAACTAGTGGGAAGGGTGTTCTGTATTGTCGGACAATTGCGGTTTTCCTGGTAAACGCGAACCTGGTCACCATACCCTATTTGGCTCGGTATCTTATTATTGTAAAGTTTGTTTGAATACTGGGCGCTATAGTCAATTATGCTATTATAACCGTGCAGGTTATAGCAGTTATATGTTATAATCTAAAACTTGAATATTGAAGATAATGCTTTATAGTCAATTATGCTATTATAACCGTGCAGGTTATAGCAGTTATATGTTATAATTTAAAACTTGAATATTGAAGATAATGCTTTATTAATTTTAAAAGTTAAAGCCTTCAAACTGAATTTATTTTAAACTCTCAGGACAATAACTATTATATTTCTTTAAAACATTAATTATATAGTTGTGCTTTTAAAAGGTTACTAGCCAAAGATGAAATGTTATGTAATGCTAAAGACAGGTTAATTTATTATAATCCCGTATAGTGTATAAAACTGGTATAGATAGAAAGTAACTGTCAATATGGCCTTTCTAGTGAACAAGCCAATCGTATGATTAATCTATTAATTGTTTTATTTACCATTGTTTAATTTCTTATATTGTAAATTATTACATCAATGCTTATTTACGACAACACTTGGTCTAGCCAAGTGATTAGAGAAGTAATTCCATATAAATATATGTGACTGTACTTGATAAGTCAGTCTTTCAGGTCTATCCGACTTAGTAGCATTAGGTACTTGTCGGTTATCCGCAGTCCTGTAAAGTGTATGTAGATAATTATTATTATAAGTTTCCAGTATTAAAGAATTGAAGAACCATTCCAGTCTCTTGTAATATCTGACGGACCACACGGTCATAATATAAATAGCCATTGCACGTGAACTTTTTAATATTAAAGCCGTACAAAATCTATTGTTTAACGATTCTGAATAAAATTATTTTCTGTTTCGTTGTTATGGCAGTTTTGGAAAATAACGTTGGTTTTTTTATTTTGCTATAGTATGAACTATTCCATTAGAAGCGGTATGTTTTGGTAATATCTCCGAATCTCCTTCGTTAGGCAAGAATAACATACACAGGCTAGGTACAAACTCAAGGAATGGATGAATAAATGCAATGGGGTTTAACGTCCTACGCTTCTGCACCTAACCTGAGCTATTTGAAGACGGGCATACGCCATACAGTGTGCTATGAGGGAATTTTTTGCCTGGGCAGCAACTGGATCCCAACTGCCATGGGATCTTTTACGTGCACGTCAATGTGTACACGGGACCTCGGTTCTTCGTCCCATCCGAACGACTAGGCAGCTATCCTTGTTAGGCCCTCCGTCTGCATCACTGACCAGGGGAAACCACGCCGGAAAATCGGCCACTGCAGGGATAGAACACCCGACCTCCAGGCTAGCGAACAAGTGCCTTACCCACTTAGCCACGTGATCCCCCACAGAGTGATAGAAGCAAGCAAAACAAACTCTAGGTACGTATATAGGTAAATCAAATGCCGCTAGGAGCAGTACGATCTCTAGCCATGACACTGCCGAGGCAATCCCATCACTACACAAAATAACAAACCTTCACTCTATTCTAAATCAGAAAATGTTCAATGTCAGAGGGAAACATGCGAAAATTAAAGCCCCAATACCACTCTTGTTGTAACTAAATAATATGACCCAAACTTTATTTTGATCAACAAATTGTACTATTTTACAACATTTCAATTAATTGATGATACAAATTTCATCTTAACACACCTAATTGAAAAAAAGGAAAAATTCAACTATATGATAATGAGAGGCTTTACGTAAATGTAACTTGGATTTAAACATATTTTCGAACCCTCTGGACAAGTAAAATAGGATGTAATGGATAATTTACACAACAGGTAGGACACTTAAACATCTCGTAGGTAGAATAAGGCTTAAAGAAAAATTCTGGACCTGTCAAGCCGGCCAGAGTGGTATTATCCCTTTAAAGGCTTTGCTACCAAACTTAATTTTAATCTGTTACCCTGTGCCTGAAGAACTAAATATTCTGTTAGCTGTTACCAATAAAAAGATGATTATATGTCAACACAAGTAGAAACCACTTCTGATATCAACACTGGAGAAGTTGATAGGGAAATCAACACACAGTCATTAATTGAAGTAGCTAAGTCTCGAACTCAGTAGCATCCAAAGTCTTACAGAAATGAAAGAAAGAAAGAAATGTGGTTTTATGGCACGTGAGCTCCAACCGGGCTATATGGCGCCAAACATGTGCTAAAAAATACTAGACAAACTAAATGTAATCACAGTAATGTATTAATATACACAAATAAAAACAAGTATCACAGTTGGCATCATTAAAATTAAATAACATAGGTTATGTATATTAATATTTAAAAAAATAAAACATGACAAAACATGTATGTACAAATTAAAATTTTCTATAAAAATTTGTCTCTTTTAAAAAGTCTAATGCCTTACCATATAGACCCGATTGGGCAAAGTCTTTATATTGAAAACACGAATTATTTGTCAATTTAAATCAATATTGATGTTGTGATCTTACCTGGAAAATGTAAGCCTCGTATATCCATTATTTAAGACAAAATAAATATTTTAACATTGGTACACGAATCGTGTATCATAGTGCGTTTCAGCGTCACTTGCAACCTGAGACCAGAAAGAACGAGGCTAGACATATTCCACAACAGTAACGCCATATTTTATCTGGTGGGCATGCGCAATACACTGGAAATAACAGACGCTAGAAATTAAAATTTGGTTGGGACTCGTGTCCTATTTCGCTGGACATAACTGATTTAAGATAAGAGTTAAAATGGAAACATTTGAATTCAAATCAGTTTATATAAAATCAGATTACATTATTATATGTGTAGATATCCATTTGTGAAAATTTCTAGGTCCTAAATATTAGCGATTCAGTTCCATTAAGTTTATGTGTATCTAGCTACACAAAAGATGTGTTAAGTTAGATGAAATATTAGGTTCATGTTCTAGAGTGAAGTCAAAATGACCGAACTATTTCAATACATGTAGGAAATGAAATATTCTGCTCGGATTGGGCTTATGTAGACAGACATACGCCATACAGTGTTCTATAAGAGCAATTGTCCCCGGGCAGCAAAACTACGGCCTACTCTAATTGCCAAGGGATCCTTTACTTCTACGCCAACGAGAACACGAGACCTGTGTTTTGTCCCACCCAAACGACTAGATAACTGTGTCCATGTCAGACCCCCGGCCTGCACCACCGTGGCTCTACGGTAAACGATGAAAAGATAAAAGGTATTGCAACACTGGTTTAATAAGATTTTTAACAAATGATCTATTTCTAAACAGACGGAGCCTTTTTGGCACTAACATATGGTACAAGTTTACTTCAATAGAGAGAGTGGTGGTGGATAGATCCGACCGACACTCAAAGCTGTGGAGGAGACCAGACTTAAGTTTACAATTTACTGAAAATTGTTCGCTTTTTTTTTTAAACAAGCCGACAGTAATACCTCCATTTCACTGGGCCACGGAAGACTTGCGGAAGGATATCCGTAAGTCTTTCCTTTCACTCCGTATGGCTCCGCCAGGAAGCGCAGTGAATCCGTAGTCATTCCTCGTCGTCCACAAACTTTTGCGAGCCAAAAATTGTTCCGCGAACTTTCGTTTAAATATCGTTTGCGGACAAATTGTCGTCGCCCTTCCCCTGTTCAACCGGGATCGATCCGAGAGTCTTCCGCTGTAATTCCGTATACAAACGTATTTGCCGCAAGTTGTCCGCATGTATACCGCAGGCATTCCGTTTATAGATATTTCTACCTCGACGGCAGAGCTGCGGGAAAAGAATCACGGAGAAATTGAGGAACACATCGACATGAGCACAGAAGTCATAAGGATAATTTGCGGGTCACACTCGACAGTAGCGGAATAACTGCGGTATCTGGCAATACTAATCCGTTTGGCACAGTATAACTGCCGAATAATAGCCAAGTAGTGGCCTTCTACACGGAATAAATGCGCAACAAGTGTAGACGATCTTCGGCAACAGCGTTTGGTCACGGTCAAGGATCACGGCGTACCTGCGGAAAATTAGTAAAGAACACATGATTTCGCCTATAAACTTTCCGTTTTGAAGAGGAAAGCACATTATACCATGGACAACTTGCGGCAACTGTGTTTATATACGGAATAACAGCGGAAAACTTGCGAATATTACGGATCGCTCCCGGTTTAACTGCGGAAGAGCACGAACAAATTTTTCCGCAAACGTTCACATGTTCAACGTTTGCGGAAAATTGTGGGTGCGCGGAAGGCTGCGGATGATGTGGAATGAATACATATTCACTGCGCTTCCTAGCGGAACAATACGGTACATCAGGGAAGACATACGGTACTTTGCGGTTTTGCTTCCGCAAGTATTCCGCGGTCTAGTGAAATGGGGATATAAGTCCGCTCTTTCTGTCTTCAAAACGGTGATTTTATCGGCGGAATCCGGTTTCAACCTTTGATCATTACCGATGTTCCGCAAGTACGTCGCGATTGGTCCGAGACGAAATTCGGTTGCCGAAGATGGTCCGCGCTTGATCCGCAGTCATTCCGAAGTTCTACCTTGCCAAACTGATTAGTACCACCAGCTGCCGCAGTTATCCCGCGTATTTTCCGTCATTGCCGAGTGTAGTCCGCAAGTTGTCCGAACACCTTCCGTGACGATCCGGGCGCATTCCTAAATGTTCCGCAGTTTCTCCGCCGCTTCGCCATCATCTGTACTGTAGTTTACCCGTATATGTTCCGAAGATACCGTTACTGTTCCGAGAGCATGTGGAATGGATATTTTCCGTGGAAATATTTTTCCAGTTTTCCGCGTAAAAATGCCGAAGCTTTTCCGTAAAGGCCATTCCGCGGACGTCCGTGAGTACCGCAGCTCTGCAGCCAGAAGTAGTTTGTTTTCTTTCACGGCTAGTTTAGATAATTTTATTTTTAGCCCTATACTGCATACCAATATACCGACCATCTTTCGATGCTTATAGCCTTATTATATCAGATTGTACATCCATAAAGGATCGACCCAGATGTTATGTTATAATTGTATGATCAGCTAATGTTACAATTGTATGATCAACTTTTGTTTACAATATGTATGCTGGCCTTGGTAATACAATAAAATCTTATCTTATCTATCTTATTTACCCAAACCTGTCGTTTATTTGAAAATTTATGAGTAAAATTAATCAACCGGATTTATTAGCAGAATAGATGACGCCACTCTTGTGACCTCTAAAAGTTTTCCTACTTTTCGCTTTTTTTGATTGGCTATGTAACACGAGACACGTCTGTGAGGAATTGATTCGTAAACTGTCTGGCGACAATGTTATGCATTGTCAGCTATAAGTTATTGTCGAGTATAATGCTGCAAATAGAATTTGACAGAAACCTACAAGTATTACAGGCCCGTAACAAAGCGGCGGGGGGTGGGGAGTGGTGGTATAAATGTTTCACCCCACTCCCCTCCCTCTGCAAGAATTTGACAGGAGACTAAAAGTATTACATTATCGGCAGGCCCGTAACAAAGCGGCGGCGGGGGGGGGGGGTGCTGGGTGGGGGTGGTATAAAAGTTTCACCCCACTCCCCTCCCTCTGCAAGAATTTGACAGGAAACTAAAAGTATTACATTATCGACAGGCCCGTAACAAAGCGGCGGGGGGAGGTTGGTATAAAAGTTTTACCCCACCCCCTCCTTGTGCAAGAATTGTTGACCATAGATATACATTGTCCGCTAATTTTACAGCACCCCCGCGATCACTTCCCGCCCCCTCGTTGCTCTTTGCTACAGCCCACTCTTTATTTCGATTTCCTACTGGCGTGGTTCTCTTACGTGCACCCCAATGTGTACATCGGATCCTACCCCTTGCCACTTCCACCCACAAGCGGGCAATCAAATCCACCCCAATTGACTCAAATACAGACCTTAAAGGGACAATAACACTCTTGCTGGCTTGACAGGTCAAGGAAAAAAATAGCCTTATTCTAAGTAGCTTACTAGATGTTTGAGTGTCCTACCTGTTGTGTAAATTATCTATTATTACATCCTATTTTACTTGTCCAGAGGGTTCGAAAATATGTTTAAATCCAAGTTGCATTAGAAAGTGTTTACGTAAAGCTTTTCAAATCATGTAGTTGAATTTTTCCAATTTTTGAAATTCGGTGTGTTAAGATGAAATGTGTATCTTCAATTAATTGGAATATTGTAAAATAGTACAATTTGTTGTCCAGAATAATGATTGGGGCATACTATTCAGTTACAACAAGAGTGGTATTGGCGCTTTAAGATATAAAACAAGAGAGAGTGTTGACGTCCAGGCAATACAAACTACATCATTTTGACTCCATTTTATATCAATAATTCGCTAGCATATGGTTCAATTTTAGAATGAATGAATGAATGAAATATTGTTTAATGGCACGTCAGCACCAACGGGGCCATATTGCGCCAAACATAATGAAATTAGCGACACAAATTAAGGTAATATCACAGAGATGTATTTATATATGTAAATAAAAACAAATATCACAGACAATATAATTTTAAAAAATCAATTCCTTTACATATATAAATATTTAACACGCAATATATTATTATGATGAATATATACAATTAAAATTTAAAATAAAAGTTTGTCTCCTTTGAAAAAGGTAACAATTTTTCATAAAGCTCCGGTTGAGCAAATAGCTGACTATTTAGATCTAATATTCTTGAGATGATTGCACTCAATCAAGATGTGTTTTACTGTCAACGAAACATGACAGTGAACACATTCTGGTTGAGGCTCTCGCTTCAAAATAAAAATATGAGTTTAAAAAGTATGACCAATGCGAGAGCGACACAAAACAACTTCATCCCTCCTGTTGGTTCTATAGGAGCTTGGCCAGTCTCCTAAGAGAGGCTTGTGTCTGCAAGATCCCAAGACCGTTGCCAGCGGTCAAATATAAATTTATTTATAGGTGATTTAAAATCCGTAAATGGATTTAAAAATTCGGATATGGGAAGATCTATGGCAGACTTGGCAGCCGAGTCTGCTCGATCATTCCCATTGATATCCATATGACTGGGGAGCCAGCAAAGGACAATGTCCTTGCTGATGAACTCGTTTGACAGTAGCACACCATAAATGTCTGCTACTAATGGGTGATCAATCTGTTTATTGTTTGAAGTGAGGACAGAGAATCAGTAAAGATGATATGGTTTAAAGATGTAGAGGATTTGATGAACCCCAAGGCCTGAAGACACATAGAAATGGTCTCAGATGGCGTCACGGTAGCCGAAGCTACCCGATCACCATCTTTAGAACCATCTGTGTACAAAGGAGCATCATCACCATACTTAGACCCCCCATATTTTAGACATCCCAAAGTTCAGACCACCCATTTTTCAGACAAATCAGTCAGTCGTGACATGTGATTACAACCAGTGTTACCTACTTACACACATAATGAACCTGACCAAAAGGCTAACTAGATTATTTTATTAAAGCGACTAGAGGTATATTTTACCATTAAACATGTTTTCATAGCATTTATTTTAAACAATCAAGGATTATAATTTCTCTCACTGCTTCCACAGTATTCTTTAAGATCATGCAAGGATTTTAATAGAATAATTTTTTTACGTAGTATAAAACACTTATTTTTATATCATAAAAATCATAAAAGAAAGAAACAAACCCAACAATGTTTGCATTTACATGCAA
The DNA here is from genome assembly GCA_917208275.1 of Patella pellucida. Taxonomy (NCBI): domain Eukaryota; kingdom Metazoa; phylum Mollusca; class Gastropoda; family Patellidae; genus Patella; species Patella pellucida. The sequence continues at coordinate 54,575,399 of OU795043.1, forward strand.
TAACAATAACTATAGTTTTTAGTGACACTAATTGAGTTACTTAGTTATATTGAGTTTTCCATGAAATGTAATAAAATGCAGTACTGGGGTCAGAGTCAACACAAACATGACAAAGAATCAGTAAAACTGATATGCTTTAAAGCTGAAGAGGACTGAATGAACTCCAAGGCCTGAAGAATAGCCTTGAGTTCAGCTGTAAATATGGAAGCAGCAGGTGGAAGACACACAGAGACGGTCTCAGATGGCGTCACAGTAGCCGAAGCTACCCGATCACCATCCTTAGAACCATCTGTGTAAATAGGAGCATAATCACCATACTTAGACCGCAACTCTCTAAAGAGAGATTGAAACACAGTAGAGCTAGTATCTCTCTTTTTATGTTGAGTAAGATCGAAATCGATCTTTGGGGGAGTTACAGCCCACGGTGGAGTCTCAAAGACGGGGGTATTCGCAATACTGTCCAGGCTAATACCAGCCTCGGACATAAGGGGTTGAATGCGAATACCGAAAGGTGGAATAACTCGAGTCTTCACTAGATACAAATGTTCATGAAGAGGTCTAAATACGGTGTTAAATATAATGTGATTCGGAAGTGATGCAATGTTCGTAGCATACTGCAGGGCCAGTTTATCACGTCTGTTGTGCAATGAGGGCTCGTTCGCCTCGACGTATAAACTGTCCACTGGAGATGTACGAAATGCTCCTAAACTGATTGTAAGTCCTTGGTTGTGTATGGTGTCGAGCTCTTTGAGATAAGACTCGCGGGCAGACCCATACACAATACACCCATAAAGTCCCTATAATGGCAGCCATTTTTTAGTTTGTTGATATAATCTACATGGGGGCAGCCATTTTTTAACTGGATGATTTAAATAGTTCCAAATCGGCGGAATTCGTCATACATCCGAGTCTAGATGTAGGGTACCGGAATCTATCGAGATTAGCCGAGCGATGGCAGTCTGAGAGGGTGGGATCTATTTAATAATGTTAACCTCAAGTTTGGTCAAAGATCACGAAATGTAAACAGGGCTAGCGCTAATTCAAATCCTAAACCTAGTCCTGGACCTAACCCCAACGCTTGCCCTTTAACTCTAGCCTCCAAACCCGCACCCCTTACGTTTGCCCTATAACTCCAGCCTCCAATCTCGCACCCCTAACGCCTGCCTTATAACTCTAGCCTCCAATCCCGCACCCCTAACGCCTGCCCTATAACTCTAGCCTCCAATCCCGCAACCCTAACGCTTGCCTTATAACCCTAGCCTCCAATCCCGCACCCCTAAGGCTTGCCCTATAACACTCTAGCCTCCAATCCCGCACCCCTAACGCCTGCCCTATAACTCTAGCCTCCAATCCCGCAGCCCTAACGCTTGCCCTATAACACTCTAGCCTCCAACCCCTAACGCTCGCCCTATAACTCTAGCCTCCAACCCCGCACCCGTAACGCTTGCCCTATAACACTCTAAGCCTCCAATCCCGCACCCCTAACGCTTGCCCTATACACTCTACCCTCCAACCCCTAACGCTTGCCCTATAACACTCTACCCTCCAACCCCGCACCCCGTACGCTTGTCCTATAACTCTAGCCTCTAAACCCGCACCCCTCACGCTTGTCCTATAACTCTCGCCTCCAATCCCGCAGCCCTAACGCTTGCCCTATAACTCTAGCCTCCAATCCCACAGCCCTAACGCCTGCCCTATAACACTCTAGCCTCCAATCCCGCAGCCCTAACGCTTGCCCTATAACACGCTAGCCTCCAATCCCGAAGCCCTATAACTCTAGCCTACATCTCGGCAACCTTGACGAAAATTGAATTGGCCTTAACAAATAGATTTAGGTGTATGTCTAAGAGTGCTTTTGGGTTAGTGGTGATAATGTGTGGTCATTTATAATATCAGTAGTAAGTACACACAGGTGGGCTGGATATATATATACTTCTTTGTTGACGGTAGATAAATAAAAAATACAAGTACGTCCTAGTAAAAAATTCTCCACTATACTTCAGGGTCGTATATAGGATTTTAAAAGTGGGGACAAGTACTTTTTACTTTAGGTTATTGAATTGGTCACTATACCCTTGTTGGTTGTCAAACAGATGATGTATAATACTATATTAACACCCGGATATCACAATCTTAAACTTCTCCTCACCTAATTTTAGTTCTGTACAACTGTGGGAAATAAACAAGCTGGGGAAACATTTCATTGACAATGATTATATTTCATTGGCTAATATTTTACGTATCCTGAATCTAAATTCGTTTTAATTTCCTCGGCGTTTTTATTTATTTTATTCCGTGATTTTAGTCGGAAGTTGCAGTCAAAACGGTGCATGATGCACATCCGCATAACTGGTTGTTAAAAATAAATTTGGCTATTTTTGACAAACCAGAGTGGTTTTACGAATAGGAAACAAATGAATGAAATGGGGTTTAACGTCCTACGCTTAAGCACCGTACCTGGGCCAACTGAAGACGGGGAAACAAAATGCCCATATCTCGGTTAGTTCTCAACGCATCTTCGTCGATGCGTTTTGGGATTCTTTGGACAAATCCACAGGGGCTCTTAATGACGTCGTTTCAAAATTCGGAAGTTCGTCCATTTACTTTCAGAAAATTCTCTTCAGCATTATTTCGACATTTGATTGAGGTATCAAGTTGAAACTTAGTAGTTTTGTTTTAGGACGGCTTCTTGAATTTTCCAATTTTTCCCGCACACGAATAGTTCTCTCCATTTTAGAGAGAGAGAGAGAGATAGAAATAGAGGGAGGGAAATAGGGTTTAACGTACACTCAACACAACTAGGTCTTTTCGGGACTAACATATGGTTTAATTTTATTTCAATAATTCGCTTGCGTGTAGGGGTCTTTAACAGTGGAAGGAAACCGGAATGCCCGGAGGAAAACCACGGGGTTGAGAAGGCGCCGGCCACCTCTGGCTTTCGGCTGTGGTTTCGAGCCCTAGTGTGAGCGTATGTGACATGGAGAAAGGGGCGCCTTCTCAACCTAGTGGGTTTCCTCAAGCACTCCGGTTTGCACCAACTGCTAAAGACCCCGACGCGCAAGCGAATTACTGAAATAAAAATTGAAAACAATACGTTAGTCCCAAAATGACCTAGTTTGTGTCGAATGGACGTTAAACCCCATTTCTCACCCTCTCACCACCTTGCGGAATCAATGGGTTATAAAACGGGCTTTCTCATTCTGTTCACCCCACAACAAAATGGCGGTGTAAATACTTAAGGAATTGATAATTCCCAAAGAACTCCATTTTCTTCCTGTTAGTTACCGAATCAAATTTAAAATTCTGTGTTTATACGTTTCAATGTATAAATGGCACTGCCCAAAAATACCTAGGCTGAGTGATCTCTTACAATGATATACTCCTGCAGGGGCCATAAGATCTGTAGATAAGAAACCCCTTGTAGTCCCTAAACCTAAAACAGTCTGTTTTGGACAAAGGACTATTTCCTTCTCAGTGGAATGTGTAACAAAGTGATATCATTTATAATTTACAATGTAGGTGCATTGAACTCTGCTAGTTTTGACAATAGATGATTTTGACTTTCACCTGTATATATAAACTCTTGGCATGGCTATTTCTTATTAAATCTAATTAATTCAATATGTCCATTACAAGTTATACATGATCTGTGTACAAGATCCACACGGCTTCAAATGTTTATGCACATGCCGTGATGAGATAAAAGAAACAATTGCAGATATGACCATGTGTTCAACGGGTATATGTTGAGGAGTTCTCTGTCAGTTAGAAGCGAAGAGCCGAGAGAGAAGGAAGGCTTGTACGAGGGTAGGGACCCACCCGAGTCCAGCCGCTGCCTTGGCAGAGGGGCAGAATGGTAGATGAAATGTTATATTGCAAGACGTGTTCCTGTAGACGTTTAGTTGTAGAAGACTAGTAGATTTTATATTATGTAGATGTGTTCCTGTCGTAGCCTAGTTCTTATAGTTTAAGTATCTGTGTTACTGTATTATGTAGATGTGCTCCTGATGTAAATAAATCCTTTAACTACAAAACTCTTATCTGTTTTCACTACGATTGTGTTACAGATATTAGTTATTGGTGCTATCGACCTACAAGACCCCTGGGTGTGTTCCCGTGATAATGAAGAAAAACCCGCGTGGCAGAAAGAAGAGGTTTAACCACCAGACATCCGATGAGTTGGTAAAAAAAGAAAAAAAAGAATTAAAAACAATGCAGGACTAAAACGTTTATTTGTGAAACCGTGGGTGGCAGGCGCGGTTTCAGTGATAAGAAAATTCTTAATTCAAGGATGGAAATGAAGAAAATCAACGAGCACGGAGAAATCAAAGAAAAAAAATACCTAAAAAAGACTTTCGGATCAATAGCGACGGAACAGAAATTGTGTGTGATTGTTGTTTTACGGTGAGTCATTTTGTTTTTAAAAGAATATAAATTATAACTGTTTGTTTTTGAACACATATTTTGGTTTTTAAAATAAGTCGTAACAAAGTATTACGAGGTTTATATTTGAAAGTAAAATATTTTGTGATTGTTTGGCTGGAATTGAGTTAAGTTCCTAATTAGGAAATTCTTGAATAGACGGATGAATAGATTTTTCGTCGTCTATCGCTATATTTGCGGTGAAGATATTAACTCACAAACAATCACATAATAGGCATATTCACGGTATTATCTCCTATGTTATTTTATGTGTGTTTTTTATATACCCCGACGTTACGGGAAAGTTTTTAAAGAGTTTTTTTTTTGCCTCGTAAATTCGAGCGTTTTGTGTATTTGTGCCTCGTAAATTCGAGACCGTTGTGTATTCCTATTAAGAGGAATCGGTTTGTATACCCTCAAGGAAGAAGGGTCGCGCTTAGGTTAGAAGCGTATATGTAGTGTTTTGTTTTGTTTAAGAAATAGAGAGATAAACCGTTGTTAAATTTGATAAAGTTCTATGAAAAATATCTTATTTAAGATTGGTAAAATGTGTTCAAACCATTCAATATCATTTATCTCAAGTAAAAACAATTTGACAAAATCCTACGTTAATTTTTTTCTATATATGTACCTTTTCTCTTTTATAAAATATTTGCTATTTTTTTCTTCAAATTATATTTTGATTGTATAAATTTTTTTTTTGTAATGTTTAGAAATGACGTTGATATTGTGTGTGTTCTTATGATATCGTGTATTACATTATCATTTATTTATTTGAAGCCAGTGTCCAACATGTGAGAATGGTGTTACTAATTAATGTTAGTTTGTTATTTACTTAGTAAATATGTTATTTACTTAGTAAATAACTTGTGGGAAGGGTAGGAAATGTAACAAAGTGATATCATTTATAATTTACAATGTAGGTGCATTGAACTCTGCTAGTTTTGACAATAGATGATTTTGACTTTCACCTGTATATATAAACTCTTGGCATGGCTATTTCTTATTAAATCTAATTAATTCAATATGTCCATTACAAGTTATACATGATCTGTGTACAAGATCCACACGGCTTCAAATGTTTATGCACATGCCGTGATGAGATAAAAGAAACAATTGCAGATATGACCATGTGTTCAACGGGTATATGTTGAGGAGTTCTCTGTCAGTTAGAAGCGAAGAGCCGAGAGAGAAGGAAGGCTTGTACGAGGGTAGGGACCCACCCGAGTCCAGCCGCTGCCTTGGCAGAGGGGCAGAATGGTAGATGAAATGTTATATTGCAAGACGTGTTCCTGTAGACGTTTAGTTGTAGAAGACTAGTAGATTTTATATTATGTAGATGTGTTCCTGTCGTAGCCTAGTTCTTATAGTTTAAGTATCTGTGTTACTGTATTATGTAGATGTGCTCCTGATGTAAATAAATCCTTTAACTACAAAACTCTTATCTGTTTTCACTACGATTGTGTTACAAATGATCTGCCACTGGAAATAAAGAACTCGCCAGATATTGCTCTGTTTAGAACCAGATATAAAACCTATTTGTTTAATGGGACAATAACACTCTTGCTGGCTTGACAGGCCCCGAAAAAAAAATAGCCTTTTTTTAACTACTAGATGTCTAAGTGTCCTACCTGTTGTGTAAATTATCCATTACAACCTTTCTTACTTGTCCAGAGGGTTCGAAAATATGTTTAAATCCAAGTTGCATTTGAAAGTGCTTACGTAAGGCTTTTCAAACCATGTTACGGCATGTAGTTGAATTTTTCCAATTTTTAAAATTAGGTGTGTTAAGATGCTATTTGTATCATTTTTTAATTGAAATATTGTAAAATAGTACAAATTGTTGACCAGAATAAAGATTGGAACATATTATTCAGTTACAACAAGAGTGGTATTGGGGCTTTAAGAAGGCATTCACTTTATGACAGTTGTGATCATTTCTGGACTGCGCTTTAAACATGCTCATGCATGGATATTGCGCAATATAAATAGACTATTATTATTATTATAATTAGGCTCTTGATTAGCCACAATTGGAGTGCACGTATAAGATCCCTTGGCAGTTGGAATTCGATATAAAAGTAGGCCGTAGCGCCGCTGCCCGGGCAAAATTTCCCTCAGAGCACACTGTATGGCGTTCCATTAGCCCACGTAAGGTGCATATTAGTAGGACGTTAAACCCCATTTCATTCATTCATTCATTCTTGACACCATAACACGGAGCTGCGGAACAACATCCGGTAGATTAAGATCCTTATCCTATTATATCATATGCGAGTCCCTGCAAAGGCTCTATAGAAGATGGAGCTGTATAGAAGGAGGATGTGTGGTAAATGATCTGTGGATATTTATTTCACCTCATTACTCCTGTATTGTTCACTTGTCAGACTATGTTAGTCCATGTAAAGGCTCTATAGAAGAAGGATGTGTGATGATATTTCGCCTCACTACTCCTGTATTGTACACTTGTCAGATTACTTGTAAAGTAATGAAAGGTTGAGTTTTATAGCCAGATTAAACAAACTTAACAGTGAGTCTGATGTCCCCCCGCCCCAATCCCAAGATAAATACATGATACATATTAATTAATCGCACCTTTAATTTTTTTTCTCAAAAAGTATCAAGCAGTCAAACTATACACTAAGTTTCACCACTCTTTGTCTGATAGAATCAAGATTATCTAGTCCCAAAGCGAGAGAGGGAGAGAGAGAGATGGGGTTTAACGTCCACTCAACACAACTTGGTCATTTCTGGACTAATTGTCCTAAAGCATCGATCAATGAAACTGATTAACTCTTCTTAGCTTCAGTTCGACATGTCAATCATTGCACTCAGCCAAGACATTCACCAAATGAACATCTACAAAAAGTTTAAACATTCTACCCCAATTAAAACAGGGTTGTTTTGTTCCAAAGTCTTGCCTAATCACATTGAGTATCCCCCTTAGGCTAAGCAGTAAGCACACAGTTCTCACCATCGAACTTAGTCAAGCTAACCTTAGTCAATCTAAGGATATAATGAATCTATATTTGGACTTTCATCGGACTCACTTCATTATAACCAAAGATATCGTGCCACAAACAATCAACCAATCAGATAGCTTACCTTAAACTCCATCCAGGCATTCACCTAATGAACGCCTACACCAAGATAGACAATTCTACCTCAGTTAGAAGGAGGGGTATTTGTAAAAAAGTCTCGGCTAATCAAATTACTATGCTCATTATCGAACGTAGACAGGTTATTGGTGTAATGGAACTATACAAGTTTCATCACTCTCAGCTAATTACAACTAAAGTTACGTGTCCTAAAGCATCAACCAATCAAACTGCTTATATCTGCTTACTCTAAACAGAAAATGCTTATCCTCAGTCTCAATCGAGGCATTGACCTAATAAACACCTACACTTTAATAGTAAGTGCAGGGGGACTGCACCACATATGATTTACATAAAAGACAAACATAACACTTTAAACATTTTAGCTCAATTAGAAGGAGAGTTATGGTGTTCCAAAATCTCGGTCAATCAAATTTCTTATAGCTCTGCGTACCCGGAGTAGAAAATGCTCATTATCGAACTTAGAAAGACGGGAGAAAAAATAATTGGTCTATGAATATCGATTGAATTCATCTTATTACCCATGCATTGGCTGACTATACCAGGAAACACGTGGTGTATACCAGGAAACACGTGGTGTATACATATGTCCACCATTGTTTACTGTAAACATACGATTAAACCTTTTTTATGTGTTTGGAGAGAACTTTTATCGGCCTTTGTCTGTTGCTCAATCCATTATAGTTTATTGTATAAATTATTGTTTAAAGGGACAATAACAATCTTGCTGGCTTGACAGGTCCAGAAAAAAATAGCCTTATTCTAACTACAAGATGTTTAAGTGTCCTACCTGTGGTGTAAATTATCCATTACAACCTATCTTACTAGTCCAGAGGGTTAGAAAATATGTTTAAATCCAAGTTGCAATTGAAAGTACTTACGTGAGGCTTTTCAAACCATGTTACGGCATGTAGTTGAATTTTTCCAATTTTAAAATTAGGTGTTTTAAAATGAAATTTGTATCATTTTTTAATTGAAATATTGTAAAATAGTACAAATTGTTGACCAGAATAAAGATTGGAACATATTTTTCAGTTACAACAAGAGTGGTATTGGGGGTTTAAACTAAGACGTTTAAAGAAACGTCATTTTATGTATTATATTCCACCTGATATTATTTATAATTCGTTGCCATGGTAATTTAATATACTAAATGGTATACATAATAACATCTGATGACGTTCACGAAAGAGACGACAGCTTGTTTATCATTTAATGTAATGTATATCCAAATGAAATAAAGTGATTAATTCTTTTTTTACTAGACATTTTCTTTATTTACGTAAAGAAAAATTATATACACCGGGAAAAAATTAAATAATATGGGTTAAAACGTCCTTCTCTTCTGCTCCTTAACTGGGCTAATGAAACGGGCATACGCCATAGGGTGTGATATGAGGAAAATTTCGCCCGGGCAGCGGCGCACTCTTATATCAAATTCAAACTGCCAGGGGATCTTTTGCGTGTAGGCCAATGTGTACACGGGACCTCGGTTTTTCGTCCCACCCGAACGACTAGACAGCTGACTTTGAACAAATCATTACATGACGTGATATTTGTGTCTCTGGAAAAGGAATGAGATTTAACATCCCACTTACCTGTATCTACTGGGCTAATACAGTCGGGCTATCATGGACATTTATCCGGATAGCCGCATTTCCGTTGGTTTTCCGTTCCAACCGTTATGAACAGGGGGATCACTGTGGCTAAGTGGATAAGGCGCTGGTTCGCTACCCGAGAAAGTTCATCTCGATTTTCCGACGTGATTTCCCCTTGTCAGTGATACAGAAGGAGGGTCTGACAAGGACAGCTGCCTAGTCGTTCGGATGGGACGAAAAACCGAGGCCCCGTGTACACATTGGAGTGCACGTAAAATATCCCTTGGCAGTTGGAATTCGATATAAGAGTGGGCCGTAGCGCCGCTGCCCGGGCAAAATTTCCCTCATAGCACACTGTATGGCGTATGCCCGTCTTCAATTAGCTCAGGTTAAGTGCATAACAGTAGGACGTTAAACCCCATTTCATTCATTAATTCGTTATGAACAGGCAGGCTCTCCCTTCTGCAGCAATAGGAAACACACATGGGCTTTCTAGTTCGTGGTCCATCTCCTTATCCGCCATGATTCCCAGTGTATTATTAATGTGTTTCATAAAGAATTATTAATGTGTTTCATAAAGACATTTGATTCCCAGTGTATCGAATCACAATGCGATTATTTTTGTGCTTTATAAAGACAGTTAGATTAACAAATACATTATGCAACAGCTAAATCTGCCTATTGCAGGTCCTTATTCAGGCCTCAGATGTTATAAGAAATATGACTTAAGACATTTATTAACACGAACTATTACTTAGGCATCTATAAACATGATCAGACCATATTCAACCCTAGATGCCATCTCATCTGTCCGGTTTTCATTAGATTTGAATCCGATCTTCTGTTCAACGCCCACTGATGATTAGACGCAAACATGGTAATCGAGACTTTCTTATTATCGATACAAAGAGAACAATGACAATCGAAGCTACAGCGTATTTAAAAGTATTAGAATTACTAGAGTTAATCAAATGGCCTCGCCTTTTATATACATCAAGGGTATAACCTTAAATTAATCAGTGGTTTCCATCTATGTGTATATTACAATTAGATGTTTATGTTAATCCATATGGTTTCATTAATTAGAACGAGCTTCACTGTTTTCCTAATTATGGTTTCATTGAAAGTTGTGATTGTACATAGTATGTATATCTCATTCCTTCTATCTGTATCTGTATTGTACTTGATGACGACAAGAGAATCATTGTTGAAACGTAGCTTTAATAGAAATACAGTAATTGTTATCCATATAACATTTGTGTTTATTTTTATATTTAAAATTAGGTTTTCTCATCGAAATGGAATTTTCAGCGTATCCCCATTACATTATCTATTTTTTTAAAACTATTGTAGCGAGAACTGACATCTAAAAAGATTCGTTGTGGATCTTTCATTGTAAGAAGGGGGTTGGATGGCCGAAAGGTTATCAAGTGCGTGCTGTATCATAAAGCCTGTCATTGAGCCAACTGGTGTGGTTTCGAATCCCCGGTTGTACGTGACAAGGAGTAGCGAATTATTGAAATAAAATTAAAACCACACATGTCAGTCTTGAAATGACCTAGTTTGTGTCGAGTGGGCGTTAAACTCCATTTCTCTCTCTTTTTAGTGTAAGAAATCAGAATAACATGCGATGACAGACATAAATCGCATAATACACGGTTGGAATGTGAACATCGTATCTGTTACGCTTAGACATACGAAAATAATTTCTAAGATTTTGTTTTATTTTTAATTTCTTAGAATTGTTTATCGCTGATCCAGGTAAGATGCCATGAATGTCGCCACATTGTGCAATTGGGATATACGATATCTCATATCCGCGCATATTATTGACATCTGAGGCTATCTCGTCCACAACATATAATTATCTCAGTTGTTATCCCATTTCACACAACCATTTGACGAGATAACAAAAACGAAATTCTTTTTAAGTAATTGTGTCTTGACCGTTATACAAAACCCCAGGATCCGGTTTCACGGAATTTTAACTAAGATAAAAATCCAAAGTTTAGCAATTTGATTAGATAAAATTCGATTATTTTAGTGCTCAGCCAACCAAAATTGATGTCGCAATAATTTCATGTTATACAGGTATTACAATTTGGATTTTATCTATCGAGAATTAGGGACCAGGACATAGACTTATCAACTAGCATTACCGAGGGAACTCCGGTTCATATTCATTTTAATAATACATTATGAAATACCACACCCCACGTCTATTGCTGAATCTTATAAATATGTATTAGAAAAATAAAGAAAGACGTTTGGTGTATTTAAAGGCAAAAACTATTTTCTATGGGTGGTAAAAGACAGCATTCTGCCCGAACCATTGAAGTGTTATGAAAACAATTCACGTGCCATAGCGCCAATGATTGATGCCGCGTGGTGGGACGTCACGTGTTGAATAAAGTCATCTTTTACAGAGATATTAGAAGAATTCCGCAATCATCTGTGAAACAGATAACATAATTTGATGACGTTAATTATTGGGTATGATTTACCGTTTATCCCTCAGATAAGTGGCGCATTATTCAAATATCTCTTATTTGAATTCATGGCTATACATCTGATGGTGCTATCGCCCAATACTAAAGGGTTTGATTACATGCCAGTAAGATTACATACCACAGTCTTCGATATTGTAAACGCAATTTGTTGTTCAATTCAAATCAACATTGATGATGTTATTTTGCCGTGAAAGGGTGGGCTTCTGATATCCAATATTTAAGACGAAATTAAAACTTTAAAATTGGCACACGAATCGCTTGTCATTAAGCGTCATTTATAATGAAGCGACTCGATGAATGAGGCTTCACATTAGGACTTTTGTCTAATGGTTTGGATTGTTCGTACTTGGTTTTATTTCAGTATTAACCCACAGACAAGAATAACCATACAAGTTCTTAGACATAAAAGGATAGATCAACTAGACTCGGAAACATCAATTATCCATTGGGGTAAAAGAAACTTTTGCCACCAACAAGTAAAATCATTGAGAGAGAAAGAGAGAGAGAGAGAGAGAGAGATTGGATTTAACGCCCACTCAACACAACTAGGTCATTTCGGAACTAACGTGTGATTTAATTTCATTTCAATAATTCGCTTGCGCTTAGGGGTCTTTAGCAGTAGGAGAAAACCCACGAGGTTGAAACGGAGCCCCTATCTTTATGCCACCAGGGCTCGAAACCAGAGCCGCAAGCCAGAGGTGGCCGGCCGAATAGAGGTCGAAAAGCGGCACTCGGCCACTAGGCCATTCCGACCCCCTAAAATAATTGAACTAATTATAGATGCAAGAACTGCAAACGTAGTGAACATTTCATAAATACCAGACGAAGTATTTTTAAATTATTTTAAAATCAATTTTTGTTAATTCCATATATTCTAAATACATGGAATGTTGGACAATTATTTTTTTTAGAAAGTTGGAATTTAGAGGGGGCTTTAAAAAAAAAAATACAATCTTCAATGATTGAACACTTCTTATTGGTTTCATTTTTTGCATTTTCTTAACCAGAAAAATATATAACAATTTCACAAACCCACCTCCAAAGACCATTGAAAGAAATTGGGTTAAAATTTTATAATTCGCATGGCAAGCGCTTCGCAAAAGAAACCACGGAGAGTGTGACAACCAGGTACAATTACTTGCGAAATGTAGCAAAATACAGGTATTATAGACTCTTACTGGGCTAATAATAACGGGATAATAAAAGAAACAGATTATGCAACAATTTGACTTTATTAATGCGATGCAGAGATAGTGTCATTATTCCCAATGGATTACTCCCCAAAACACCAGTTCAGTCTGCCGCTGCTTATAAAATTCTACGGAAAGCCGGTAACTGTCTTGTCAGAGAACGAATTCAACACTTTAGGAATGAGAAACCAAAACTGTTAAAATTAATTACTGAGCAGCATGCAGAACTTGAATCTGTACTGTCCCCAGATTATTTTAAATCCATACGCTCTATGCATATCAAAGCTAACTCTGTACTTGATGACCAAGTGAAAACAAGGCACATTAAAAAAAATACAATTTGAAATTGGAACAACAACCTACACCCACCAGAAGCAACAAGTCTCCTTCTGATGAGTACCTCACAAAGACAGTGGTCAATCCAAGTTCAACTAATCTCACCGATGACTAAATCACTTTATTATCCAAAGGCCTAAAATTCATTCCTGTACCCAGACTGAAGAATCATGACGATTACATCACAAATATAGAAAAGGGGTTACGTCAACTAGCACCTGGTGGCAAAGTGGATTATCTAAGGCATCAGATCTCCAATATACTTTTGAAAACCAAACCTCAAACCAATAACCTATCCAAATCGCAGCAGCTAGCACTAAAAGAATTAAAAGCAGACTCCAACATCACCATCATCCCTGCTGACAAAGGCAAAGCTACTGTGATTATGGACACCAATGACTATGTGGATACTGTGAACAGCCTACTTCAAGATACCAAAACCTATCAAAGAAATTAAATGAAATGTGGTTTTATGGCACATGAGCACCTACCGGGCCATATTGCGCCAAACATAAATGATTTATACAAGACAAGTTAAATGAATATCACAGAAAATGTATTATATGCATAAATAAAAACCTACCAAAGAATCAGGAAAGATCCCACAGCCATCCATGAAACTAAGCTGCGGAAACTTCTAACCTCATTGAAAGACAAAAAGCAGATCACACCAGCAGTTTATTATAATCTGAATCCCTCTCACCCCAGACCTCCATATGCACGAGCCACCATTAAGATTCACAAGAACCCGGTCAAGGCTCGCTTATTGGTTTGCTCTCGAGATTCAGTATATTATAATACAGCGAAATTCTTAACCCGTCTTTTGGCATCACTTGGATAATCAGCAGAGTCCTTCATCGCCGACTCCAGCGACTTCTGCCACAAAATGGCATCTGTCCCATCAACCGGCACCATTCTTTCATATGATGTAGTAGACCTGTTCACTAATATCCCCACAGCTTAGACACTCCAAATACTTAAAAAGAAAATCAATGAACTAGAGACGCCACTGGATACCAACCTAACCACTGATAATACCATTCAACTGTTACGTCTCTGTATAACTGCCACTTACTTTAGATGGGGTGACGAATATTATCAACAAATACATGGCCTCCCTATGGGAAACCCACTTTCGCCACTACTGTCCGAAGTATTCATGACCAGGTTTGAAACTGATGCATTAGAGACTTCCCCCCATTAAACCCCTTTGTTGGTATCGCCGAGTCGATGACACATTTGTGACCCTCAATCAAAACGACAACCCAGATATGCTACTCCAACATCTGCACAGTCGACAACTGAGGATAAAATTCACAATGGAAACAGAAATGGATGGCAGTCTCCCATTTCTTGATGTATTAGTGACTAAATCTGACAATAAATTCTCCACTGCTGTTTATGGGAAACCAACTCACACTGATCAATACATTCACTATAATTCAAATCATATTAAGAAATCAATCGTCACCATGCTACCAGACGTGCCACCCTGATATGTGATGAGGGGAGTTTACCCGCAGAATTATAACTTTTAAGGAACGTCTTCACAAACAATAACAGTTACCCAAACCAACTTTCAGCTAATTCGTTACGCGAGAGCTTGTTCATTCTATTCTGATTTTTTTAGGTAGATCGATGCATTTGTCATCTCAGCTTCAACTACTGGGATACTTGCGAACTAAACTTATTAAAACATTTAAAAAGTTTTATGGTCGACGTATTAACATAATTATGCTGATTACACTATTTTGCCTATACCGTTTTTTAGGACTTCGAATTTTGTCTGATGGTTTGGATTGTTCGTACTTGGTTTTTTTTATTGATAAATATAACATGTCTCTCTCAGCTATTATTCTGGATACAGACATATATTATCTCTCTGATAATGTATGTCGACTACATCGCTAACACTGTTCATCAGGTGCATTTTGCATATCGATATTTCATTGGAAAATCAGGCTATTTTACCTAGATTTCGCCTAATAGTTTGGATGCAGCTATGGCGGGTGTGGCTAGCCATACAGGGTAAGCTGAATCTAGGAAAAAAAGTCACAGTAAAAAAGTCATAGGAAAAAAAGTCACAGGTAAAAAAGTCACAACTTATAAACATTGTATTGTAGAGTGAGTATATCTTAGATCTCTTTAAGTTATTTGTCGTTGAGTTAATTAGGTTTGGTTAATAGAGTGGTTTCACTATACAAACAGATTGGCTCTTTGGTCCAACTTATTGTGATTGTTTAATAAAGTGATTAGATCGAATGGCTTCTACATGCAAACAGATTGGCTCTTTGATTTAGAAGGAATCGGCCACAGTCCAGACTGTCGTCGCCCAGGATGCCATCAGAAATCGACCCGTCAGAAAGGTCAAAAAGAAATTTGTAAAGATGCAGACACAGCTACGAAATCTGTGCAGAGATTGTGTCAGCGGTGCCAAATCCATCCCAGAATTTTTACATGGAGTTGGATGGAACATTAGAATCCACAAAGAGTTTTGATGTGCTAGAATGTAGAATGTGCTATGATATCAAAATATGATTAAAATGTGTAATGAAAGGTTAAATATGTTATTGTTTATATTGTTATTAAATTTGAGATATAATATAAAAAAACGCACTACATTTTCCCTGTGTTTTTTTTACCTAAGCAAATTTGTGACTTTTTTTCCGCGCACCGGTACGCTTACTCTTCCGGACACCTGTTACCACTGTTTGTGACTTTTTACTGTGACTTTTTTTCCGCGCACCGGTACGCTCACTCTTCCGGACACCTGTTACCACTGTTTGTCGTGTATTTTGTACACGGGGAGCAGTCCATTTGCTGATTATACTATTTTGCTTGAATATACTATTATGCCTATAACGTTTTTTTAGGACTTTGAATTCCGTCTTACGGTTTGGATTGTTCGAACTTGGTTTTTATTTTATTTGTTCACAATAGTTTGATTTATCAGCATGTTTTAATCATAAGTAATAAATATCTTGGTAATGTTTGAAAATACAACAATGTTAACAAGAAAACATCATTAAATTAAATTTTAGTTTGCACATTCTTTTTTTTTCAATCTTGAGGTGAGGGATGCGAAATTGGTTATCTTGATGAAACCTGGCTCAATGTAAATCATTGCAAACATGGCGTTTTGGGGTGCTTCTATTTCTTTCGAATTTTTTTTAGCCCAAAACTGGAAATTCTATATAATGAGGCCAAAGAAAGAGTTACACATGGGAATCGGGAGATGGCCTGCTTGCACGTCATCAATGAAGTTGACAACAAAATTAAGAGAGGTTGATGGCGTGCAACAGGAGCTTTCACCAATAATAATTTGCTTAGGGGGCGATTCTGAAAGTGTGAATGAGAGTGAAAGTGATATGGATGCGAGTGCTAGACAATTGGTGAGCGTGCCTTGATTGAAGATAAGAATGACAGTGTGTCAAACGTGGTCGTGTGACTGGAGATGCAAGGGAAAATGATGTTGAATGTGTCGATGACCGTGTGTGTAAGCTATGTAGCGTTGCGCAACCACCACTGACTGATTTTGATAAAGATAGTAAGCTGGCACTGCAATTAAAATTGTGACCTCTACAAGGTCCACAAATTTGATATACAATATTTTTACACTATTCGCGTACAAACGGCGGCCATTTTGTCTGGCAATTATGGTCCGATTTTCTAGAAATTCGAACTCAACATACCGTAGGCTGTAAAAATTGTATATATATTCTCTATCATTAACCATCTTTCAATTTATTGGAAATAATTATCACACCATCGCCCCGTAATTGTAAGTAGCCTGTACACAGGTTAAATAATAATATATATATTTATTAACGATAATCATGGGTAACATGTAAGGCCTGTAAAACAAATGTCCAGGTAGTTTTGTGCCGCATGTGTGTTCAAATGAAAATTATCCAATCATAGAGTCACTAATAACAAAAAATATTGTAAAGCTGTTAATTGTGCAGAAATTTTACTAGAATGTAAAAGACGATAACAAAATATCGGCCTGTGGGTACTGAAGTGTACGAACGCTCAAACTCAATTGTTGTAATTTACTTGGATTGTCGTAAAAGTACGATAAAACGTTTCGAATTCCTATGCTGTCACTCATAATACGAAATTATATCTCCTGCAGAGTGAAGTAACCAGCTTCCATATTGGTTATTTTCTTTGCCAAAAGTTTGTGATATTTCAAGTTGTCGAGATATAGCTTTTTAATTCGATGGGATGATTAGTTGTGCAATAGATTTTATTTAACGGGAGTTGATTTCAAACACACAGGTAAGTTAATAATAACCAAAGTTAAGTACTTTCTTCATAATCGTAGAAATCCGTTTAACATTTTTTGACAAAGGATGTTGTAATATTTTCATGTTAAAATATTTATCGATTGGTTTTGTGAACTTATGGTTGATAGGTGTTCGGGTGGTTTTAACATCGAGTCAGTTTTTGCACGTGCATCTTGCCTGTACGATGTCGCTTGAATAAAAGACACGACCAAATATGCATCGTGTGATTTTTCTTGTCTATATACTACACTGTTACAGTCCAGACATTCGACTATTATGTAATTTATGTTCGAAATTATTAGCAAAATTATAAATGATCATGCATATATTACCTCCTAGCACGATATCGCTACATCATATAAAACGTCCCACATATAGCTGTAAATATCTTACCTATGTGAAATTTGAACATTACATGACTTGTACACACAATAATTACTAAGATTTAGAGGGGGTGTTTGTTCTATTAAAGGCCCAATACCACTCGTGTTGTAACTGAATAATATGTCCCAATCTTTATTCTGGTCAACAAATTGTACTATATTACAATATTCCAATTAATAAATGATACAAATTTCATCTTAACATTCCTAATTTAAAAAATTGAAAGTATTCAACTACATGCCGTAACATGGTTTGAAAAGCCTTACGTAAGCACTTTCAGATGCAACTTGGATTTAAACATATTTTCGAACCCTCTGGACAAGTAAGATAGGTTATAATGGATAATTTCAAAACGGGTAGGACACCTAAGCATCTAGTAGTTAGAATAAGGCTATTTGTTTTCTTCGGAACCCGTCAAACCAGCAAGAGTGTTATTGTCCCTTTAAAAAGTGAAGGGGTACCACACACACTAGGGTAGGTTGATTAATGAAAATGTTTCGGATATCCTCAAAAATGCCTTCATCCGATCAGTTTGATTTTTTCAGGGCTTCAAAGTGTCTGTTTGACCAAAGTGCCTAACTAGGAAAACATGATTAATCAACCCACCCTAACACACACACACACACACAAGACAAACCTACCGACATGACACACAAATTATATAGACACCACAAATAACAAAATATCCGACCAAGTGAATGGATCAGTTGTCAGTTACATTTACAAAAACAGTTTATCCTATTATATAATATACGGATAGAAGGTCAGATTCCTGTGGTTACATTTACATAAATTACGTTTGTTGACATTCTGTGGTTTATCCTGTTTATGACGTAGTACTGTATACTATATAAGTATAGACGTTATTGTTTATTATGTCTTCGGGGATCACGGTGACTAAGTGGATAAGGCGCTGGTTCGCTAGCCTGGAGGTCGGGTGTTCGATCCCTGCATTGGCCGAGAAAGTTAATCTCGATTTTCCGACTTGATTTCCTCTTGTCAGTGATGCAGAAGAAGGGCCTGACAAGGACAGCTGCCTAGTCGTTCGGATGGGACGAAAAACCGAGGTCCCGTGTACACATTTGAGTGCACGTAAAAGATCTCTTGGCAGTTGGAATTTGATATAAGAGTAGGCCGTAGCCCGGGCAAAATTTCCCTCATAGCACACTGTATGGCGTATGCCCGTCTTCAATTAGCTCAGGTTAAGTGCATAACAGTAGGACGTTAAACCCCATTATTATGTCTTCAATGTCGTTTTATATCAATTATATTGACAGTAGCCTCTACAGTAAATATATTGTCGTAAATAAAACCCTGTAGTTTATTCCAGAACCGTACATATAAACACCAGACATAAATGTACTTGTACCTTGTTCAACTAGTGATTTACTCTCATCATTGATATTTAACAGTTTTACTCTATATAACTAGCTGTAACAGTTTTAATAGTTTTATCTTCTACATTTTTTAAGTCCAGGAAAATATAGAATGTTGAGGATAGATGTCTTACACCTACACACCATGGTAATCCTTGTATCATTACATCATCACTATAGTACTCCTCACCTCCCTTCACCTGGTTCAAACTAAAACTACTAGTAAATGTTGGTAGTGTTTGTACTTCACCCAGTAGTTGTTTCAAAACAGTCTACATCAACCTCCACCATAGAATAACCTGGATGTCTGATTACAGGTAAAACTACTGGTAAATGTTGTTGGTGTTTGTACTTCACCCAGTCTACATCAACCTCCACCATAGAATAACATGGATGTCTGATTACAGGTTTATGTAAATTTGTTGATATGTTGTAATCTGTTTTGGTTTGAACATCTGTTAATCCATGTTTATCCACAGCGGTAATTATAGATCTTTGTTGTAATATACGATCAGCATTTTCACACCATTCTTTCATTTCAGATGTCATCTTGTCACCATCTTCTACTAGTTTGGTTAGTTTATTGTTTTCATCTTTACCAATTTTATTAATGGCATCTTTAATTGTTCCTCCAATCCTACTGACTTTTTCACAAATATTGTCTATTTGTTTCTGAACTTGATCACATGCTGTCTTACATGAGTTTTTCATTTCAGATATTTTGTTTTTTAGAAAATAAGAATGTCCTTGTAACAGTTTTATCTTCTTTTCTGATTCAGATTTCAGTTTCATGACTATCTCATCTCATTGTCTACGTCATCTAAATCAACCAAATCAACCAATGTGTGGCCAGTGTAACACAAAGATAACAACATGATTTGAGACAATCTTGACAATAAACTTGTACTTCTTTCTTCTTGTGTTTTGTACATTATTGTTTGTCGTCAACGTCGTCTTCTAGATAAAAGTTGTTTACGAACTGAATGGCACCGCCTGATGGTACCGCCGTTTCCCGTCTACAGAGAGGACATTTAAACTTGTTAAAGCGAGCGTGAGCCTGGATGTAGTCAACTATACATTGTTGACAGAAAGTGTGATGACAACATGGCAGTAATTTAGGTTTTTTAAAAGTCATTTTAACAAATAGAACAGGTATGTTTTGAAGCCATCTTAAAATACCAGGAAATCAGAAGAATAAATAAATACCGTTATATTAAATCAGTCGTATGAAACATCCGTTAATGAAACAAAGCTCCAGTTAAAAAAAAATATATTCTGGTAGGTGTGTGAACTGTATATAATGATCAAGGTTCATGTTGGTGTGTGAACTGTATATAATGAACAAGGTTCATGATTGTATACTTTTATTGTTTAATACGATGAGATATCAGTTAAATAATATGTCGGGTCATCTTGACTAAATCTAACCATCGTGTATTAGTCTGTTCCTTCACGTTGTCTGATATTGTCAAACGGATTGGTTTTACTTAATTTTAGAGGTTTAATGAATGCTTCACTTCGGGGTTCTGCCTTACTTGTCAGTTTTTGGAGCCGATTTTTTTTATAATTTCCTAATTTATTATGCTTTCCCAATTTATTTCTTGATCCTATGGGTCTACCTACGACCTTTCGTTTAATTATACTAACCTCTTTTTGTGGAGCCAGGCTGGGTATGGCCCGGACACATACCTTTCCATGAACTAAATAAATCGCATAACAACGAATGTTAAACTTGAAAATCTTTTTGAGAAACCAATGATAAGCGATTGTTGATATCGACTTTGCATACTGTTATTGTATTGTTCTGCTACAGATAATTTATCTTTTCTGCCTACTACATAATCACTTTTAATTGATATCTTAACCAAATTTATATTACCGATGTTTAGGGCATCTGCATTGTCTGAACACGGCAGTGGTTGATCTAAATTGAGATCAAGAACCGAAGAATGTGAAGAACTCACACTGGGGACATTGAGTATAATGGACTTAAAACCCATCAGTTCGGGAGGTCAGGGCCCGGTTCCTAGAAAATTCTTAAAGTAAGCACAAAGTCATACTTCACTTTTACTTACGTAAGAATCTTATAAAAATACCGTCCCTAGAAAATTCTCAAGACCATTCTTACGTAAGCACAAGTCAAGTACAAGTCTAAGCACATTGTGACTGGTAAAGCTTACCATACACTGAGACTACGATGCTCTTTAACGTCATAAAATAACTTTGGTATGCGAATTACGTCATATTTGTCGTCTGCTTCATTGTGGTTGATTTTGATTGACATGTCCCCTGTATAGGCCTACATAATTATAAAATGTTCCAAAATATATTTTTAAAAAACGCAGACACATAGGCCTACAAACTAACTGAATAATTGTGAGAGCGCCTGATCAGCCTGTGTGTTCCCATTGTTTACTAATTGGCAAATACATAAATTGGTTTCAGGGTAGGCCTATAAGGCCCTAGATGCAAAATTTTCTATAGCATTCTTAATTTCTTTTTGAGAAGAATTTTCCCTGTCTTGTAATTGTCTCTTTAGTATCAAAAGGTGTCGGAAATGCCGTCGAATAACTTTACGGTCAGCCACCTTTTTGAAGCAGAAACAGACTTAAGGTTGGTAAGCAAGCCCTTTACCTTGCTTGGGACTTGTGCTTAGACTGGCTATGTTTGAGAACGAAGTTGTGCTTAAGTGTTTTCTTGGAACGCATAATAACGTTCTTGTGCTTACAATGAAGTCTACTTAAAATCGAAGCACAGGGCCGTTCTTAAGAATTTCCTGGGAACACAAAATAAGGTAAGTTTACTTAAATGCAAAGTCGACTAAAATCTAAGCATAAGAACGTGCTTAAGAATTTTCTAGGAATCGGGCCCAGATGAATCTATAATGGAATCTTTTTTAACCGAGTTCACCAACATCGGATGACAACAAGGAAGGTAAGTCTGCTGATATATTGAACAGTCGCAGCAACCTAAACCTGTATGAACGGTACGTGAGTTTTCTGTTCGGATGTCCTATATGATTTGCCTTCTTTTTTAGTGAATTCCTGTTCTAATATTCTTATGGCTGCAACAGTACAACTAGCAAACGCTAGTTTCAACTCTGGGAATTTCATGTCGCTTTCGGTGTATGGTTTCAATTTTGCATTAAATGCGTCTTTTTGTATTTCAGAATAGTGAATCTCCTTAAAGTTTAATAACGTGTATAGAGAAGACACGGTTTTTGTAATATGCCAATACAAAGTCATTGACGTTGTCCTTATTCCTACCAAGTTTCAATGTGATACCGCAAATAGTGACGGAGATATGCCATCTTGAATGTCGAAAACATGATGAAGAAAACTTTAACAATTCTTTGATGCTAATATTTATCGAGCGAATTTTAAAAAAACAACGTCAGTCCAGCCAACGTGGGATTCGTCCGAGGAATCTAAAAATTAAAACCCGAAGATGTTCCATTGAGAAATAACTGAGATATGGTCAATCTCAGATTATTTTGTCCTATCCGGAAAAAAACTTCCCGTTGCTCAAAAATGACCCACAGTGGCCAACCACATCTAAGTTTGCACCATGAACAGTATTGGTTGCACTAGATGACTAAATTACACAAAAAAATAAAAAAAAACAGAGAAACAATACTTATTTCGACCGAAGGGAAAGGGTGTCGAGGATAGAACGTCCTTGTAAAGTAAACTGACGATTAGTGGAGTGTGTCCTTGTAATGGGAAATGATGTAGAGTGTTGATGTTCATGAAGCGGGGAATCGTATTTTGTTCGCCCGCTATGCGTTTTCCTACTTGTTGGCACACAAATTTTAGTGAGCGGGTCTGACCCAAGGTTCATAATTTTTTAAAAAAAATGATGCAAGTAATTATGTCAACATATCCTTTCCCAATCTCGTTCCCAGAGTCAGTGAATAAGGCGCTGGTTCGCTAGCCTGGAGGTCGGGTGTTCGATCCCTGCATTGGCCGAGAAAGTTAATCTCGATGTTCCGACTTGATTTCCTCTTGTCAGTGATGCAGAAGGAGGGCCTGACAAGGACAGCTGCCTAGTCGTTCGGATGGGACGAAAAACCGAGGTCCCGTGTACACATTAGAGTGCACGTAAAAGATCCCTTGGCAGTTGGAATTTGATATAAGAGTAGGCCGTAGCGCCGCTGCCCGGGCAACATTTCCCTCATAGCACACTGTATGGCGTATGCCCGTCTTCAATTAGCTCATGTTAAGTGCATAACAGTGGGACGTTAAACCCCATTATTATGTCTTCAATATCGTTGTATATCAATTATATTGACAGTAGCCTCTACAGTAAATATATTGTCGTACATAAAACCCTGTAGTTTATTCCAGTCCATAATTACACCGTACGTGTACCTTGTTCAACTAGTGATTTACTCTCATCATTGATATTTAACAGTTTTACTCTGTAACTAGCTGTAACAGTTTTAATAGTTTTATCTACTACATTTTTTAAGTCCAGGAAAATATAGAATGTATAGGATATACGTCTTACACCCACACACCATGATAATCCCTGTATCATTACATCATCACTATAGTACTCCTCACCTGGTTCAAACTAAAACTACTGGTGGTGTTTGTACTTCACCCAGTAGTTGTTTCAAACAGTCTACATCAACCTCCACCATAGAATAACATGGATGTCTGATTACAGGTTTATGTAAATTTGTTGATCTGTTGTAATCTGTTTTTGTTTGAACATCTGTTAATCCATGTTTATCCACAGCTGTAATTATAGATCTATGTTGTAATATACCATCAGCATATTCACACCATTCTTTCATTTCAGATGTCATCTTGTCATCATCTTCTATTAGTTTGGTTAGTTTATTGTTTTCATCTTTACCAATTTTATTAATGGCATCTTTAATTGTTCCTCCAATCCTACTGACTTTTTCACAAATATTGTCTATTTGTTTCTGATCTTGATCACATGCTGTCTTACAGGAGTTTTTTCATTTCAGATATTTTGTTTTTTTAGTAAGAATGTCCTTGTAACAGTTTTA
The DNA here is from genome assembly GCA_917208275.1 of Patella pellucida. Lineage (NCBI taxonomy): Eukaryota > Metazoa > Mollusca > Gastropoda > Patellidae > Patella > Patella pellucida. The sequence goes on from OU795043.1 coordinate 54,599,646, forward strand.
TCTTTTCAGATTTCAGTTCCATGACAATATCTCTCATCTCCTTGTCTACGGCATCTAAATCAACCAATGAGTGGCCAGTGTGAGCCACCATAACACAAAGGCAACAACATGGTTTGAGACAATCTTGACAATAAACTTGTACTTCTTTCTTCTTGTGTTTTGTACAATACTGTTTGTCATCATCGTCGTCTTCTAGATAAAAGTTGTTGACAAACTGACTGGCACCGCCTGATGGTACCGTCGTTTCCCCGTCTACAGAGAGGACATTTAAACTTGTTAAAGCGAGCGTGAGCCTTGATGTAGTCAACTATACATTGTTGACAGAAGGTGTGGTGACAACATGGCAGTAATTTAGGTTTTTTAAAAGTCATTTAAACAAATAAAGCAGGTATGTTTTGAAGCCATCTTAAAATACCAGCAAATCAGGAGATTAAATAATTACCGTTATATTCAACTAGTTTCAACTCTGGGAATTTCATTTCGCTTTCGGTGTATGGTTTCAATTTTGCATTAAATGCGTCTTTTTGTATTTCAGAATAGTGAATCTCCTTAAAGTTTAATAACGTGTATAGAGAAGACACGGGTTTTGTAATATGCCAATACAAAGTCATCGACGTTGTCATTATTCCTACCAAGTTTCAATGTGATACCGCAAATAGTGACGGAGGTATGCCATCTTGAATGTCGAAAACATGATGAAGAAAACTTTAACAATTCTTTGATGCTAATATTTATCGAGCGAATTTAAAAAAAAACAACGTCAGTTCAGCCAACGTGGGATTCGTCCGAGGAATCTAAAAATTAAAACCCGAAGATGTTCCATTGAGAAATAACTGAGATATGGTCAATCTCAGATTATTTTTTGTCCTATCCGGAAAAAACTTCCCGTTGCTCAAAAATGACCCACAGTGGCCAACCACGTCTAAGTTTGCACAAGATGACTAAATTACACAAAAAAATAATAAAAACAGAGAAACGATACTTGTTTCGACCGAAGGGAAAGGGTGTCGAGGATAGAACGTCCTTGTAAAGTAAACTGACGATTAGTGGAGTGTGTCCTTGTAATGGGAAATGATGTAGAGTGTTGATGTTCATGAAGCGGGGAATCGTATTTTGTTCGCCCGCTATGCGTTTTCCTACTTGTTGGCACACAAATTTTAGTGAGCGGGTCTGACCCAAGGTTCATAATTGTGTAACAATAGTATTTTCAGCAAACCGATAGTGTAATTGAAAAACTCTCAATTAGTCGGGAGGTTTGAAATATTTCTAGCCGGATGTTGATAGTGTGGTTGACAAAGTATACACTGAATGTGGGCGTGGCCTGTCTCTTTTTTTATACGTCGTACAATCGCCATACTTGTTCTATCAAACTAAAACAAGTATGGCGGTTATTTTTTGTCCCCCGCCTTTCGAAGAAAGCAGGGGACTATTAAAATGGGTTCGTCCGTCCGTCTGTCTGTCTGTCACACTTTTTGGGACACAATAACTCTCGTTCTAATTGAGCTAGAATGTTCGAACTTAGTGTAGGTGTTTATTAGGGCAATACCTTGATGGAGTTCGAAGATGAGCATTTTCCGCTTAGGGTAAGCAGAGATAAGCACTTTGATTGGTTGATGCTTTGGGACACGATAACTTTAGTTCTAATTAAGTGAGAGTGATGAAACTTGGTGTATAGTTTCATTACATCAATATCTTGACTAAGTTCGATAATGAGCATTTTCTGCTCAGGGTAAGCAGAGCGATAAGCAATTTGATTGGTCGAGACTTTGGAACTGAATAACTCTCATTCTAATTGAGTAAGAATGTTCAAACTTAGTGTGGGTGTTGATGGAATTTGAAGATGAGCATTTTTTGCTTAGTTTAAGCAGAGGCAAGCAATTTGATTGGTTGATGCTTTGGGGCACGATAACTTTAATTCTAATTAGGTGAAATAAAGAAATTGGTGTGTAGTTTCATTACATCAATACCTTGACTGAGTTTGATAATGAGCATGTTCTGCTCTTGGTAAGATGGCTGATAAGCAATTTGATTGGTCGAGATTTTGGAACACAATAACTCTCGTTCTAATTGAGTTAGAATGTTCACACTTGGCATAGGTGTCTATTAGGTGAATACCTTGATGGGGTTCGAAGGTGAGCATTTTCTGCTTAGGGTAAGCAGAGATAGGCAATTTGATTGGTTGATGCTTATTAAGTTCTGATTAAGTGAGAGTGAGGACACTTGGTGTATAGCTTTAGCTTTATTACGCCGATATATTGACCAAGTTCGTTAATCAACTTTTTCTGCTGAGGGTAAGCAGAACGATAAGAAATCTGATTGGTTGATGCTTTAGGGCACGATAACTTTAGTTGTAATGAAGTGATAGCAATGTAACTCAGAACTCAGAGTATAGATTCATTTTATCATTACCTTGAGTCCTTGACTAAGTTCAATGTTGCAAATTTTCTGCTTTGGCTAAGGAGCGATAAGCACTTTTATTGGTCAAGAGTTTGGAACATAACGAATGTCTTAACTAAGTCAATAATTAATATTTTGAGCTAAAGCTAATATTTTGAAAAAAATAAATGTTCGATTAATTAATATGTGTCATCTTATTATTTTTGGAATTTCGGCGGGGGACATCAGCCTCACTGTTGGCTTGTTTTAATTTAATTATTTATGAAGTTTTGTAATCAGAGTTCAGCTTTAAACACAACTTCGTTCTTAAACATAGCCAATCTAAGCACAAGTCCCAGGCAAGGTATAGGGCTTGCTTAACAACTTTAAGTCTGTTCTGCTTCAAAACGATGGCTGACCGTTGAGTTATTCGAAGGCATTTCCGACACCTTTTGATACCTAAGAGACAATTACAAGACAGAGAACATCCTTCCCCAAAAGAAATTAATGCTATAGAAAATCTCGCATCTAGGGCCTATCCTGAAACCAATTTATTTATTTGCCAATTAGTAAACAATAGGCTACAAACACACAGGCTGATCAGGCGCTCTCACAATTATTCAGTTAGTTTGTATGTGTCTGCTTTTTTTTTTTATCTTTTGGCACATTTTGTAATTATGTGTATAGGGGACATGTCAATAGCATCTAAATCAACCACAATGAAGCCGACGACAAATTTATGACGTAATTCGCATACTAAAGTTGTCTTTATGACATTAAAGAGCATCGCAGTCTCAGTGTATGGTAAGCATTACCAGTCACAATGTGCTTAGACTTATACTTGACCTGTTCTTACGTAAGAATGGTCTTGAGATTTTTTTAGGAACGGTATTTTTATAAGATTCTTACCAGGCCCAGGGATCTAAACAGCAGCCGCAAGCCAGGGGTGACCGGCCAGCTAGAGATCGAAGCGCGGCATTATAGACCACTAGGCCATCCCAACCCCCCGGATAACGATAGGAGGATACTTGTCGAATCGTTGTGTTTTTAGAATAAAACAAGTGATTGTTAACCATAAAATGAGTTTTGGTTTACTCGAGTGAGGTAGAATGGGTAACTCATTCTTATGACACACCAGGGGATGGAGTAAAACATTGAAGTCCACTAATAGGACAAGTAGAGAGACGTCAAATCATAGGTGACGTTGTTTTTGTGGCCTGATGAGAGGTATGGGTGGGTGACTCATTATTATAAAAATAAAATACCAAGTAGGAACATTCTAAACCATTAACAAAATTAGAAGTAAAAAAAAACAAGGTGTAGGCAAAATAGTGTAATCATTGAAGTCCGCTTTAGTTGGTATAGAGGACATGTACACTGTTAAAAATGTACACTGTTAAAAATGAATGTCATTAAAAACTACAAGCAGTATTAATTTAGTGTAAAATTTACACCACAGCTACTGTTTTATAAATTAATACCTTTCTAAGGGTAACCAACTACACCTAACAAGTGTAACAGATATTCAGGACTACTGATAAACCGCTTTGGATAAACCGCGTTTACACCAAAGGTTGTGACTATTTTTTGGATATAAATCCTAAAAAAGCGTTAATTTTACAGGATTTATTGGGTAGCGATATTCAGGAGTACTGAACACCAGAATATAAGTTTTTCAAAATATAATCATGAATAATAATCTTAATAATATTTTAAACCGCATCAAGTATAGATTTTATTAGCTTTTATAAACTTAAGGACGTGTAAATGTTTCAAAATATCACCGAGTATAATATCTTAATTATTCTGAATTCAAGTGAGGTGAACAAATGAATAAACCACATTTTTCAGGTGTACGGCTGTGTGTATTGATTTTACCCCATGGTTTAAATTGATACAGATTGCCTATGTGCCAAACAGCAGTGGAGTTTGAATCCGTCGGATGGATATTTGTCAATTTAATTAATGTGGTTGTAAAATGTCGGGAAGTACCCGAAGGTCGATATATAATCTGGGTCGGGCTAAACGCCCTATACTTATATATATTCCGAGACCTATAGTCAATTTTAAATTTTCTGAACTTAGAGGTAGTTGCTTGAACTAAATATCCAACAAAACAAATTACAGCCGCGTTGGTGTAATAATTGAAATGAAAGTGAAATTTACAAAATGCGAGCGTATCTGGCAGGGCATCCGCTTGTTAATTTTTATTTTCGTTTTTGTTTTAAAAGAAACTATGCTGTTACACAAGCCACCATCTTCCCTTTTAAATATCACACGCCAAAACGATACTACTAAACTTCTTCAACACATCCTGGCTGTCAGGAGAGGTACCTAAAGAATGGCGAAAAGCAAACGTCATACCTCTACTGAAAGCTGAGAAAGAGAAGAACAAGGCAGAGTCATATCGACCAGTAAGTTTGACATCCACACTATGCAAAACCTTGGAAACAATGGTTAATATCCGATTACAGTTATATCTGGAGAGCAACCGATTCATCGACGAAAATCAAAGTGGGTTCAGGAAAGGACGATCAACAATGGACCACTTGGTTAGACTACAGCAAGTCATGTCGCAGGCACTTCTCTCGGGAACCTGTTATGTGCCGTGTTCGTAGATCTGACCAAGGCTTTCGATCTAGTTTGATTAGACGGGCTGCTCTTCAAGTTAGGACGTATCGGTATAACGGGCATAATGTTTCGGTGGATAAAAAGCTTTCTGAGCGATAGAAGGATACAGGTGAATGTTGGCAGATTCCTGTGTGCCGCCCCCCTGGGGTGTAGGGGGTGATAAGAATATACCCTTCGTATATCCTGCGTGTCGTAAGAGGCGACTAAAAGGATCCCTGTAATGGGGCGACGTGTTTGCCGTGCGTTGCGACCCGTGTCGGTGGAGAGTGGATTCCTGGTGATTGAGTGGGGATTTGGCTTGCGAGCTCTTTTCCTGCAACACATTACTTTGGCCCATGGTTCACCTAGACGGGAGGTCAGAGTGGCCCACTCTGATCAATCGGCTTTGGTCGTCTTGCTCTTGAGGAGGTGATAATTATCCTTTCCTTGCTTGTTTTTTTATACTCAGCGGAACTACCTTTGTGTCCTAACACCTTCTCAGAGCGACGGCTTGGGTCAATCAGGTTGGATTTATATTACTGTATTTCTAGTCTGAGTATACTCCTCTTCTATCCCTGAGGCCATGCGCTGGATTCCCGCGCTAGCCCTCCCCTTGGTAGGCAGGGAAGTAACCTGGGGGACGAAGAGGAGTGAATCATTAAATCTCATTTCATGGATTCCAAATCCCCAGCCCCACCAAATTTAAAAAGACAAAGATCTTTAGATGATGAGGCTGCTTCGTGTAGCTCATCTAAAAATTTAAAAACATGGCCGAGGTTCCTGTTGATACAGAGCACCTCAGAAGTTGATTTGTCAAAGATTTCTCCATTTGCCATTTCTAAAGGTCTCGCCGGTGAACCGAAATCGGTTAAAAAATTAAGGAATGGAACACTTTTGATAGAATGTGCCAAGGAGAAACATTCAGATTTACTTTTAAAATCTGAATCCTTGGCTAACATTTCTATTAAGGTGACACCACATAAATCTGTAAACTCTTCAAGAGGTGTTATTCGCTGTCGGGACCTTGAAGGCAGCAGTGAGGAGGAAATGGTTGATAACCTATCGTCACAAGGCGTTACGCATGTTAAACGAATCAGTGTCAGACGCAACGATGTGGTTATCCCAACAAGTACATATATTCTCACTTTCGATCGTCCCGAACTGCCGAAATGTATCAAAGCAGGCTATTTAAATATACCTGTTGATCCGTATGTCTCCAACCCACTTAGGTGTTTTAATTGCCAAAAGTTTGGACACAGTAAAAATGTCTGTAAGGGTAAATCTACCTGCGCTCGTTGTGGCCTTTCCGGGCATGATAGCGCTACCTGTATTACAGACTTTTCCTGTGTGAATTGTAAAGGAAAGCACTTTGCGTACTCCCGTGAGTGCCCAGTTTGGCAAAAAGAGAAACAGATCCAACAGGTTATATCTGAACGGAAAATTTCTTATTTCGATGCTAAGAAACAAGTGGAGCTTACATCACTGCTTTCGACCCCGCAAGGCGGCAAGTCGTTTGCTAGTGTTGTTAAAGTATCCAGAACCATATCCGTTCAGACAGATTATAACTGGCCTGACAAACAGGAACATCCAAAATTATTAACGGATCAGCAATTAAATATTGGGATTACGAGCTCTTCTCAGACATCTGAGAGCTCGAATATTATAAATGAAATAAGTAATTCATCTCCGCTCTCATCTACAACATCTTCTGTGACTTCTTCTCCAAAGGAGAAGCCAGTTACTCCCAAACCTGGGACTTCTTCTCCAAAGGAGAAGCCAGTTACTCCCAAACCTGGGACTTCTTCTCCAAAGGAGAAGCTAGTTGCTCCCAAACCTGGGACTTCTTCTCCAAAGGAGAAGCCTGTTATTCCCAAAGGGAAGAACGGGCATAGAACAAGTTCTTTGCCATCTGATGGGGGAAGGGACAGACGGAAGTCTAGCCCCTCACCTTCATCCAAGGAGAAAGACAACGCCTCAAAAAAAGAAAAGAACAGATTGGCGAAATTGAGAGGGAGGGAGAGAAAAGGTAGCAATGATGCTATCTCTCTCCACAATAGATATGGGGATGCTGATCCAATGGACGGTATCGTAGAGGGGGTCCGTAATGACCCCGTCGGCGGTATACGGCCACAAATAAATTATCCCTGACAATGTATAATTCCATTATTCAATGGAATTGTCGTGGTTTAAAACCAAATTTTAATGAAGTTCAACTTTTAATTCAAAAGTATAATCCATTAGCTATTTGTTTACAGGAAACTTTTTTAAGGAATTCTGACTCATTGTCTTTTAGACAATTTGTTGGTTACCATCATCACGCAGTTGGTGATGGTAGAGCTCATGGGGGTGTTTCTATTTTTCTTAATGGAGACATTCCTCAGAGTAAAGTCACTCTCAACTCGCCGTTACAGGCAGTTGCAGTCCGGGTGACTTTGCATATTCCTATAACACTTTGCTCTGTATATCTTCCAGCAAGTATACATCTTAATCACAGAGATCTTGATGACCTCGTTGCTCAACTTCCTCTCCCGTTTATTATTACGGGAGATTTTAATGGTCATCATTCACTCTGGGGTAGTCCAGATGATAACAACAGAGGTAAACAAATAGCGGACTTCATTAACATTAATAATTTGTGTTTATTAAATGATGACTCGCCTACTTATCTACATCCTGCCACAGCTTCTTTTTCTTCCCTCGATCTCACCATTTGCTCTCCGGTCCTGTTTCAGGATTTTACATGGAGAGTGAATGAAGATCTTTGTGGTAGTGACCACTTTCCTATCTTGATTGATAACAATGGTCCCTCTCCGGTCGAAAGACCCCAGAGGTGGAAGTTGCATAAGACTGATTGGGCTCTGTTTGAATCTTTGTGTCTCTACTCTTTTGATGCAAAAGAGTTAGAAGATGCAGATGAGCCCATGGCCTTATTCACTTCAATTCTCCAAGATGTAGCTGAGCAGGCGATTCCAAAAACCACGACAGAACCAAAACGTTTCAATAAACCATGGTATAACGACGATTGCAAATCCGCTCTGAAAGAGCGTGATCGTATCCTAAGACGACTAAAGAAATATCCTTCCATGGAGAATATTGCGGCATACCAGATGGTCCGGGCGAAGGCCCGTAGAACCATACGCCAAGCAAAGAAGGCTTCATGGCAAGGTTACGTCTCTAGGATCAATTCCCGTACCACTTCCAAATCGGTATGGGATAGGATTCGTAGGATTAAAGGTAAAAGTAGTGCATTATCAGTTAACCATCTCAATGTTGATAATACCACCTTAACAACATTTCCTGATATTGCTAATTCTCTGGCCAGTACTTTTTCATTCAATTCATCATCCAATTTCTCTTCCGATGCCTTTCGGGGTATTAAACAACAACAGGAGAAAAGGCGACTTAATTTTAAGTCCCGCAATGATGAATGTTATAATGATCGTTTTTCCGTTGCAGAGCTCCGTGATTCGTGAAAGCGAGCTCGGGACACTGCAACTGGTCCAGATGAAATACACTACCAAATTCTTAAACATTTACCTTTTTCCACTCTCTTAATTTTATTGGATCTTTTCAACCGGATTTGGGTTGATGGGAATTTTCCTCCTTCGTGGCACGAAGCCACAATAATTCCCATCCCTAAACCGGGAAAAGATCATACGAATCCTACAAATTATCGTTCAATCGCTTTAACTAGCTGTATTTGCAAAACCATGGAGAGATTGATCAATCGAAGGCTTGTTTGGTACCTTGAGTCCAACAACCTCATTACAGACCTCCAATGTGGATTTCGGTCCCAAAGGAGCACTCTTGATCATCTCGTTCGATTTGAAACGTTCGTCAGGGACGCTTTCATCCAGAAGCAACATTTAGTTGCAATATTTTTCGATCTGGAGTAAGCATATGATACCACGTGGAAACATGGTATCATGCGCGACCTCCACAACCTCGGCCTACGAGGTCGCTTACCTATCTTTATAAAAAAATTCCTAGAAGATAGGTCATTTAAGGTACGACTGGGATCAATCTTCTCTGACCCATTTTACCAGGAAATGGGAGTTCCCCAGGGAAGTATTTTATCTCCAACATTATTTGCCATAAAAATAAACACGATCCCAGCGTGCCTTAAACCAGGTACAAACGGGGCTCTCTATGTTGATGACTTTCAGATGTGCTATGGTTCTACAGACATGCGGATAATCGAACGTAAGTTGCAGCTTTGTTTGAATTCACTTCAACAATGGGCAACCGAAAATGGATTTCGTTTTTCGAAATCCAAGACTGTCTGCATGCATTTCTGTCAGAAAAGAGGTTTGCATCCTGATCCAGAACTGTTCTTGGATGGCAACCGCCTTCCAGTTGTGGATGAAACCAAATTTCTGGGGCTGATATTTGATAAGAAATTATCATTTATTCCCCATATTAAAAACCTAAAAAAGAAATGTCTGAAAGCCATCAATATATTGAGAGTTCTATCAAATACTGACTGGGGAGCAGACCGTAAGGTCTTGCTCCGATTATATCGAGCGTTAATACGATCAAAACTCGATTATGGGTGTATTGTGTATGGGTCTGCCCGCGAGTCTTATCTCAAAGAGCTCGACACCATACACAACCAAGGACTTAGAATCAGTTTAGGAGCATTTCGTACATCTCCAGTGGACAGTTTATACGTCGAGGCGCACGAGCCCTCATTGCACAACAGACGTGATAAACTGGCCATCACTTCCAAATCATATTTCATTTAACACCATATTTAGACCCTATCATGAACATCTATACTTAGTGAAAACTAATGTTATTCCATCATTCGGTATTCGCATTCAACCTCTTTTGTCAGAGGCTGGTATCAGCCTTGACAGTATTGCGAATACCCCTTTCTTTGAGACACCGCCATGGGCTATATCTCCCCCTAAGATCGATCTAGATCTTACAAAAAACAGGAAGAAAGATACTAGTTCCACAGTGTTTCAAACTCTCTTCGGAGAAGTAAGGTCTAAATATGGTGATTATGCTCCAATATACACAGATGGTTCTAAGGATGGTGATCGGGTAGCTTCGGCTACAGTGACGCCATCCGAGACCATTTCTGTGTGTCTCCCACCTGCTGCTTCCATATTTACAGCTGAACTCCAGGCCATTCTTCAGGCCTTGGAGTTCATTCAGTCCTCTTATACTTTAAAGCATATTATTTTTACTGATTCGTTGTCCTCGCTTCAAGCAATTAACAATAAACAGCTTGAACACCCATTAGTAGCAGATGTTTATCGCCTGCTACTATCGTATGAGCTCAGCAGCAAAGACGTCGTCTTCTGCTGGCTTCCCAGTCACGTTGATATAAAGGGGAATGATCTAGCAGATTTTGCTGCAAAAGCTGCTTTAGATCTTCCCCAATCACATTTTTTAATTCCTTATAAGGATTTTAAACATTCAATTAATCATTTTATTTATGACCGCTGGCAACGGTCTTGGGATCTTGCAGACACAAACAAGCTTCGTCACATCAAGCCTCTCTTAGGAGATTGGCCAAGCAGGAGAGATGAAGTTGTCTTGTGTCGCTCTCGCATAGGTCATACTTTTTTAACACATATTTTCATTTTAAAACGAGAGCCTCAACCGGAATGTCAACACTGTCACGTTCCTTTGACAGTGAAGCACATTTTGATTGAGTGCAAGCATCTCAAGAATATTAGAACTAAGTACTACCGTTGCCAGTCAGCACGTCAGCTATTTGCTCAACCGGAGCTTCATGATAAATTGTTATCATTTTTAAAAGAGACAAACTTTTATAAGAAATTTTAATTGTATATATTGATCATTTTGTGTTTTAAATATTTATATATGTAAAGAATTTAATATATTTATTTTTAATTTTATTTTCTGTGATATTTGTTTTTACTTACATATATGAATAAACCCCTGTGATATATATTTAATTTGTCTCGTAAATGTCATCATGCTTGGCGCAATATGGCCCGGTTGGAGCTGACGTGCCATTAAACAATATTTCTTTCTTTTTTTCCTGTGTGCCGAGCAAACATTAGAAAATGGCACGCCTCAGGGGTCTGTTATCAGTCCCACTCTCTTCAACATCATGATCAATGACATTCACAAATCGTCCTACCTCGATTCCAAAACTGACTTAGCTAAATTTGCCGATGACAGTACCATATGGCGAAATGGGACGAGCTTCTGTGAAGTACAAAAGAATATGCAAAAAGCCTTAGACAAATTCATGACATGGGCAAACGACTGGGGATTTAGAGTCTCGGAGAAGAAAACAGTCGGCAGGCTTGTGAGCAGGGATAGAGGGATAAACAGAATGACTCTGTGTATGAACGGGAAAACCATCGAGTTCAAAGACCAAACCAAGTTCCTTGGTGTAATCTTTGACCGACGGTTGACCTGGAAACCGCACATCGACTGGACTGTAGATAGATGCTCCAAAATCCTAAACTTAATGAGAAAAGTAACGGGCAGTACGTGGAGCGCCAATAGAGTTACACTAATGATGGTATATCGTGCTCTAATACGTTCTGTATTAGACTACGGCTCTTTGGCCTTTATGAACTGCGCGCCAACACTCTTAAGCAAGCCTGACACCATCCAATACAAAGATCTGTGTATTGCGACTGGCGTAGGGCTCGGGACTAGGCGAGAGGCACTACTACAAGAAGTCGGGGAGTTGCCCCTATCCCTAAGAAGAAAAGAACTGGCGACAAGGTATTGGGTCAAGATATCACAACTAGGTGAAAGATCCCCAACATTTGTCAGTCTACAAAAGACAAAATATGTAAGAGATCCCAAAAAGAAAACCTTCAGCCAAGGTATCGGAGAAACGATCAAGGAACTACGACTGGGGGAGCTCGTGATAAATAAACACGACCCCCCCCCCCCGTTTTCGCCCCCTGGACGCTCCCTATACCACTGGTCAATCTAGATCTACTACAGAAAACCGACAAGAAAAAATAACCCCAGTGCTGCACGTGCTTTCTCTCTAGAACATTTGGAAGACAACTGGCCGTCTGATGACTGGGACCATGTGTACACGGATGGCTCACGCAATCCTGAAAGGGGCACCAGCTCGTTTGGAATATACCTACCAAACGGGGAACAGGGAATAAGCAGGATAACTGTTCGGTGTACACTGCAGAGCTTGTTGTCATTCGTGACGCTATTTCATGGATCTCATATCAAAAGACCGGCAAGTTCGTCATTCCAAGCGATTCTCTGAGCAGTCTGATTTCAATCCAAAATGACAAGTCGGAATCAAGACCAGAAGTAATTTTGGAAATCAGGCAGCTATATCAGAGGGTCCTAGAGAAGGGAAGCATATTAGAGCTCGTGTGGATTCCATCACATGTCAACATTAAAGGAAACGAGGTGGCAGATCGACTCGCCAACGAGGGTCTCAATGACACAGCTACACCCGCCTCATAGACTACAGCACCACGAAAATCTACAATATGGTCGAAAGACAGGTCAATTCAATCTGGGAATTGAATCTCGTTGAACTTGACACATACAGATTCCGAGTGGATGACGAGATCTACACCAAGACAGTGACCAATCACCCTAGACGAGATATATGCAGACTCATATCGAAACTAAGGGTGAAAGAGCGGCTGCGAGACTACAAACACCAAGTCATCGTCTGTGAGTGCGGAGAAGAGTGTACCACCAACCATGTCCTGGTAGACTTAGTTAGAATGATGGAGACCAATAACATACCATTCAACACTAAGAACCTACTCTTCCCTAGACCAGATCTGAAGCTACAAATCTTCGAAGAAATCCACACTCTAATGGACACAGTTGGACTAAGTAAATTAGTGAAATAAGAAAGGGTCACGGCTAGATAAGTTCTCCATACAACGTAGGATGGTTGAGTAAAAACGTCCTCTCGAAGGAAGCCCAACCACTCTACAACTTTATTTTAATTTATTCATTTTACTTTACTTTTTTTTTTATTTATTACCTTTAATTTATTTAACTAATTTAAGCGTAGGACGTTAAACCCCATTTCATTATTTAACTAATAAATTTTAATTAATTCATTTTACTTTATCTTTACTTTACTTTTACTTTATTTTTATTTATTACCTTTAATTTAATTAACTAATAAATTTTAATTAATTCATTTTACTTTACTTTATTTTATTACCTTTAATTTATTTGACTACAACTTTATTATACTCTCTTTATTTATTTAATTTTATATTAGTTTAATTTACTACTAACATCTACTAAACTGGCGGGATAGTGGAGTAAGAGGGAGTCATGATCAGACGGGCTCGGCATCTAAACACTATTCTGCCAAAACAAATACCAGTGGGATAGTGGAGTAAGGGGAGACCACGAGAAGACAGGTCTGGCACCTAAAAACACAAATCCCACAAAGAAGACATCTACCAATCCAGAAACAGAAGAGATCATCTACCAACGATGTGTTTCTATTAAATAAAGGGAAGAACTTCCCACTTAAACCTAATCCATGGCCTAAGGCCAAAATGGAAAGATTGCAAAATCATATTCTAAAATTCAGGAAGCAGATTCGGCTCTGTGATATCACTTAAGTGGAAGCAGACGTTAAACACCAAAAGAAGAAGAAGACTGCATAGTGGGTACAGCCAATGTCAGAGCTGTTAATAACGGGCTTCTGTGTTATATATCAATCAAGCACGTAGAAAGGCTTAATTATATTGTGGTTACTATTCGTGAAAACTTGTGAGTAATTTTTTTTTTTTTTTCTTTTTTTTTACTTACAATAATTTATTTACAGAGATCAAAAGTACACACATATAATGCAATTTAATATGGTTCATGTATATACAGTTCAATATATATTTTACACTATATAGATTTATGTATTTATTTTTACAATCTTCTTTATATACATAGGTGAGTAATATACGTGTCGTCAGTAGCCCTTAAACCCGCCAGTACTTTCAACCCACGTCAGTATTCCTATAAATGGTCAGAAATAGTCATAAGGTGAGTATTTAAGTTAATTGGTTAGTATTCCTTAGTCGTTCGGATGGGACGAAAAACCGAGGTCCCGTGTACAAATTGGAGTGCACGTAAAAGATCCCTTGGCAGTTGGAATTCGATATAAGAGTAGGCCGTAGCGCCGCTGCCCGGGCAAAATTTCCCTCATTGCACACTGTGGCGTATGCCCGTCTTCAATTAGCCCAGGTACGGTGCTTAAGCGTAGGACGTTAAACCCCATTTCTGTTTCTGTTAATTGTGTCCGTATACACAAATAACGTGACTGTTTAAACAAACGCGAGTTTATTCGAACATATCACTAGGCAGACGCCTGTGGGAGAAATTGAAAAAAAAAAGTGACTAATTAAGCAAGCGTTAAGTTTTTGAGCTACCACTCACTATCTAAGTGAAACCGCCAATTGTCTTTGATGTGCGTCAGTAACTGGACCATACGCTAGTAGAGCATGAAATCGTTAACTAATAAATTTCTAGTGAGTATTGTTACTATACGTGATTACTGTGAGTATTGTTACTATACGTGATTACTAAGTATCCTGAATAAAGGAATTATTATTTGTTAATATTCTCGAATCGGAGGAATTTTTTTTTAAACAATTAAGGATGGTAGTGATTAAAGGGACTATTTATCAGCGATTTCGATTACCACCGCTCTATAAATAGCTTCATATTTAAATGCCCAGTGGCAAGGTTTTATTCGTTACACTATTTGTACCGGTTCCTAAAACATGTTTCCCATGCAGAATACGGCGCAATGTGTATTGTTTAATTTACAAATGATATTTGGCGTTACATACTGGTTGGCACATATTTTGAGGCAGGCGGTAGGCTTGCAAAATTCCCGGAAATTTCAAACGGGGTAAATTTCCTGGGAATTTTTAATTTGGTGTCATAAATTGAAACCTGTGTCGCTATTAACGAGTTCCAAGTGACGGTAAAAAAACATATTATCTGGTTTTATATACATATTATATACTAAAATCTAATAATGAGATAGTTAAATTGTTCATACACTGGTTACGCATTCTATAATTGATGCTCAAAAATAGGTAACTCTGCTATTTTATCATTATGATCTAAATTATTATCTACATCCTCATCAGTGGATAAAATGGAGATTTCAGGTTCAGATGAATCCTCGTGAATATATGAAATTTCTGTGCTGGAAGGATCCTTGTCAGCTTTGAAGAATTTCAAATAAGATCTAAAACAGACCAACTTTTCAACACATTATTCTTTTGTTAATCTGTTTCTAACTGTTGTACCAAACAGAGACCAAATGCGTTCTAGTATTTTTCAGTTCTAAAAATAGATTTGAAAATTCCCAGCACTGAAATTCCGGAAAAGTTTCTATGGAAACTTCCCGTAAGTTTCCCACCCTGTTTAACCCTAGCAGGTGGCACATACCATGTGACCATAAAAGATCTGGCCGTGGCCTCCATGACTTATTTTGAACTGATAACCCCTGCTTGCCTCCGTGGTCACAACTTCGAAGATTCCGAACACTTTTTACTCGTATGCCCCTTACATTCAGATGCAAGGAAACAGACAACCTCCAAGACAATAGATAATTTTGTTGTTCAAATTAATTGTTTTAAAATTTAATATGGCAGTTATAAATATCTCTCATCTTTATTATTATCTTGTGACTATAGTTCAGTAGCCACATTAATTTACATAATATAATATACGTTTATCACTTATGTTACAAAATTTATTAAATTAATACCTATGAAATGTAAGGTCAATCTTCGTGCATATGTCTATAATCTCCTTGACATGAATAATTTCGTACCAAGTAAACTTCTGAACTGATGACAAGGTTTGCTATATATACGATAGAAGACATACGATCAGTATTCTTACTGCACCAGTCTTCAATAAACGTGTAAACCTTCATCAGAGTATATAATTTATTTGGAACTTTATATTATTTTTAGGTGAGTTAATATTTTCGTTCGAGTTATTATTTTCGTATTAGTAATAATTATTCCTTTGTTTTTAATAATAAAAGGTTGATATCTTTATATAACGCATAGTATGTGAAATGTTACATTGAGAATTACATCACGTGATATATGCAATTAAATACATAGTTATGCACATACAATTTATATTTATAATATTCGAACACTGCCCGACGTAAGGCAAAGCTATATATATGTATATTTCGAATTGTAATTATGACGTATAATGTATTCTGAAACCGTATTATAATAACTTCGCTTATCATTTATGCCTATTATTTCAATATTTTGTTTTCATTATATATAGATTCTTACTGCACCAGTCTTCAATAAACGTGTAAACCTTCATCAGAGTATATAATTATATTTGGAACTTTATATCAATTTTAGATCACCCATAATATCCAGAATATAATGTGAGAACGTGAAAGATCCGCTAACTACTGAGCTACACCCCAAATTACCTTAACATACCCAACATTACTTACTACTTTCAAATAGATCTTCACCAATATTTCTACTGAAATATTCATTATAAAACAAAAAAAATAAAACAAACAGAATAAGACTCTCTATATTTTCCATTATGTAATTATGTATGTATGTATATATTTTTATTTTATGCTGTGTACATGTATATAAATTAAAGAGAGGGGTTACACATAGGCGTAACCTGTTCCCCAATCCTAATTCAGATTTAATGAATAACAATATTGTTTAGAAAAAGAGACAAACTCATTTTTGTGGTTTAAGCAGCAAATGGCGCAAAAAATAGATTTATCAGCGCCTCGGCCCATGACCATAGACATAATAATGCTATTTCAAACGTTCCATCTCTGTAATGTAAAGATAACCGAAACATCAACCAGTGATCATGCAAATATTAGCAATAGTCAGTCTCGGCTCTGGAACTATAATACTAGAGGAGGATAATAAGGGTAGTTTCGTACAAGGAAACAGGGACCAAGATGCAATCATTGCGTATCTATATAACACCCCCATAAAAATCAGTACCTGGCACCGAGGAAAGCGTCCATGAATCTAGACTGTTCATGTGGGCGTATATTGTCGTCGCCCCGATTATTCTGTCCGTCTTTCCACAATTTGTTTGTGGAAACTCTACAAGTAACTTTTTTGTTCGATTTCAACGAAACCTGAAATATAGGTTTATCTCCCTAAGATCTCGGTTCCTGTCGATATTGGCATGTATCGGACCGTAACTTCATGGATTGTGGCCCCTAATTGTACGAACAGTCGCGTTTTTAGCATGTGGACACTCTATAGAGGTCACAATTTTCATCTGATTTTGATGAAACTTGAAATGCATGTTTATAACCCAAAGATATTGGGGTTTTTTTTCAAAACTAATGACACTTGTAAAAACAACGCAAGACTAAGCCATTCATTGTGTCAAGAAGCGATTAGAATACTTTGTTCCTCCATCCGAGAATTGTGTCAGAAGCCTACATCAAAAAAAATACATGTAATAGCATCTAAATTTGTTTCTTAACACAAAGAATCTTTGAGTGACTGTATATTAGGCAGTATAATCGGAAGTAGTTATGCCAGTGTACTCAGTGCCGTAACTAGGGATAAATTTCTGGGGGGGTATCCAAATGCCGATTTTACCGACGGGTCGATCAATAGAAAATTGTGCTATTTTACATAGCTTTTTAAAAGCGGGTTAGATATAATGACTACACTTTTCAGGGGCGGATCCAGGAAATTACGAAAGGAGGGCGTAATTTGAGGGCGAAGCTCGAATTATGGGTCTGGGGGTTCTCCCCCAGAATTTTTTTTAAGATAAGACTCCATATATGCGATTTCCTGGCATCTGATCTTCAAATATTAAACACAACTCCCACCCTATTTTCAGTGTTTATTGTCGATACAATTTTTTTTTTGCAGCTTGAAGCCCTGTCACCCTCTCCTTACTTAAAATCACGACATTAACAAACATTGATAAGAGCTACATTGTTTGATCTATGATATCAATTATATCTGTATGTCGCAATATATTGCGACATACAGATATAATTGGCACATAATTTTAACATACAATCATTCACAAAAACATTTTTTCATTCAATTTTTTATAATAACATGGGATATACAGCTACGGTCCATCCGTTTATTGTTTTGTAAGGCAATTTAAGCATTGTATGGCGCCCCATATTAGAACTCCGGGGAAAAAACCCCACCCAAAACGCCAGTACACATTAAAAGAAAATTAATATCCAATGTCATGGAAAGAAGAGCACTCTTATCTATAAAGAAAATATCTTCGTGTTTAATATGGCCAATTTCTTGGTATTAGAAGGCCTAAATACTAGACATGCCATATGTGGTATTTACTCATGTTTTTGGGGTTCTGATGATTTGTAAAAAGATAAATCAATAATCCCAAACGTGTTTATTCAAAAAAAAAATTAATATCATTTATTTATTATTATTTCTTAATGAAGTTACATTAATAAAACAACATAAATAAAAACAATTAGGCGCCAAAACTTTTTTATCTTGGGGGGAAAAAATCATTTAATTGAGTAAGATAGATAGACTCTTTTGCATTTTCAAAGTATCACTGAAAGGGTCTATGAGAATGACATTTCAAATCTAGGCATCGGAACATTGACTATGTGGCGTATTAATTTCAAAGTTGATAAATACTTTTAAACTACGACAAAAAAATTGCAGCCTAGATAAGTTGTTTGAGCGACACATCAAATTATGTTTGTGAAAAATACTCAATAGTTTCTCTGGTCCAAATTACTTTAAAACTACGAAATTCATGCGCTTTAGTTTATCGATACACATTATTTCCATTGAAGCCTGCGAGGGAATCAAATGCCAAGTTCAAGGTCAACCCACCAATACATTTCGAAACTAATAATACGCAATCAACTTATTTATTTCATCTCTCTACGACTTTCTGACCATGTGCAAACATTTCTACAACGTATGAAACTCTCCCTTTTGATAATGTAACCGTTAATTCAGTCTGTCAACAGTTTTCAGTTTCGAAGCGTATTTGCTTTCAATAACGTAAGTGCCCGCAGCGGAAATCATCCTGGTATGCTCGAAATTAAAAACACTACTGACAGTGACAATTGCGCCTCCTACTTGGATCTGCGTCTTAAATTTGACAATTGCCATAAACTAAGTGTTAAACTGTACGATAAACGTGATGACTTTGACTTTCCGATTGTTAACTTTCCATTTCTGAGAGTAACATTCCAATATCACCAGCTTATGGACTGTTTATGTCTCAGCTAATTTGTTACGCGAGAGCTTGTTCATTCTATTCTGATTTTTTATGTAAATCGAGGCATTTGTTATCTAAGCTTCAACTACAGGGATACTCTCAAACTAAACTTAATAAAACCTTTAAAAAGTTTTATGGCCGTCAAATTGACTTGATTGGTAAATATAACATGTCTCTTTCGACTATTATTCGGGACATATTTAATTGACAGGTACACTATATCCCTGATACTATAGGTCTACTGCGTTGTTAACACTGTTCATCACGTGCATTTTGCATACCGATAGTTCATTGGCCGATCACGCTATTTTACCGAGATTTCGCATAATAGATTGGATGCAGCTATGACGGGTGTGGCATGCCAGCAAGGTTAGCTTACTCTTCTGAACACCTGTTACCACTGTTTGTCGTGTATTTTGTACACAGTGAACAGTCTATATGCTGATTTCACTATTTTGCCAGATTACACTATTTTCCCTATACCGTATTTTTATGGAAGGGTATCGATGCCAATATTAAATGCTGTGCATAAATGTCTTTTCCATTGATTACGTGTGAAAAGTACAATGTACAAAGTCCTAATACCGGTAATGATAAAGTCAAAATACCTATATGGCCAAAGTTGAATGTAAAACAGCAAATGTAATGTGTCAAATGTTTTATTGCAAAATGCTGTGTTTTTTTTTAGATTTCTACATATTAACATTTCTCTCATTACTCTTTACATTTGCGCTCTGCCACATCTCATTTGTCCTTTACGCTTTCAACATATCATCTTGCGCAGAGCACCTTATCAATATGCAAATGTTGGATACCACGTGACTTATTAACATACGGAAACGACCGATCTTTCTACCGAACTCAATTTGGCGACCTATTCGTTGGCAACCTATTCAGAATAAATTCAAAGGTCGCTCAATCTCATCTATTTATCAACCAATAAAATCCGTCGTAACGTCTGTCAAAATTCGGGTCATCGTAAAAAGAAAATCTGAGCATCCAACTATAAACTTTCCAAAAAGTATTAGTAAAAGTTGGCACAATCATATTAAAGGAGTGCGCTCTCGTCCTAAACATTGCCAATTTTTCAATATTCTAAATGTAAAGATAAACCTGTACCATACCATCGTACAAAATTTTCAATATTCTAAATGTAAAGATAGGCCGGTATTTTATTCGAAGTCGAAATTTGGAACATCATACAAAATTCTGAGCATCTAGCTATATATATTTTGAAAGGTAATTGAATAAGCTTTCTAAATATTATTAAACGCCAATTTTTCAATATTCTAAATGTAACGGGACATTACCGTTCTTTACATTTAGAATATTGAAAAATTGGCAATGTTTAGGACGAGACCGCACCCCTTTAATATAATTGTGCTAACTTTTACTAAAGCTTTATGGAAAGCTTATTTAATTACCTTTCAGAATATATATAGCTGGATGCTAAGAATTTTGTACGATGACCCGAAATTTGACTCGGAATATTACCGTTCTTTCACTTTAAAATAACAATATATTCTACTTTGGTTTGATAGACGTTACGATGGATTTTATTAGTTAATAAAAATAGATGAGTTTGGGCGTCGTTTGAATTCATTCTGAAAAGGTTACCAACGAATAGGTTGTCAGCTGGATTGGTCGAATAGCTCGCTATCCTAATAGGTCGCCAAATTGTGTGCGGTAGAAAGATCGGTCGTTTCCGTATGTTAATAAGTCACGTGGTATCCAACATTTGCATATTGATAAAGTGCTCTGCGCAAGATGATATGTTGAAAGCAAGACAAATGAGATGTGGCAGAGCGCAAATTGAAAAAAGAGTAATGAGAGAAATGTTAATGTAGAAATCTAAAAAAACCCACAGCATTTTGCAATAAAACATTTATCATTTGACACATTACATTTGCTGTTTTACATTTAACTTTGACCTTAGAGGTATTTTGACTTTATCATTAACAATATTAGGACTTTATCATTAACAGTATTAGGACTTTGTACATTGTACTTTTCACACGTAATCAATGGAAAATACATTTAAGCACAGCATTTAATATTGGCAGCGATACCCTTAAATATATTTTAGGACTTCGAATGTTGTCTAATGGTTTGGATTGTTCGTACTTGGTTTTATTTTATTAGACATCATATTTGTTAACTAACTCAATATTTTCCATATTTGAAATAAAAACACGAATTATAATTCATTATTGGTCAATTTCAATCAATATTGATGTTGTGATCTTCTCATGAAAATATGTGATCCTAATAATTAATATCCAATATTTAAGACACAATCAAAAACAGTACACGCCATTTGTTATGAACAAAGAAATACAAACCCTACAAGACAACGCGAAAGAAATTAGTCATGCCTGATTCAAAAACGATAAAAATATTATTATTGGTGCCTTTAAAAAACAAGTTAGTCCATGTTAAGGTTCCAAAGAATAGAGCCACATGCCCTTTAACTAAATGAAGTTAGTCGAATGCAACTGGTGTCCACCAATCAACAGTTCAATCGGATTTCACGTGATGGAAATGGTATGTTTCGGCGCCAACGTTGCAAATCATAAAATATAAATAAATAAATATAACTCATGTGCGTGCGTGCCTCGTCATTGCCATATCTTTGCATTTTGTCATAACCGTCAGATAGTTTTTTGGTCCCTGTAGTCTTGTTTTCGAGTCTGTGTCAAAATCGTAAATAAACATCTTCGGGGTCAATTACCGCTTAAGGCAAATGTTAAAAAAAAATACGTCAAGGCAAATGTTAAAAAAAATACGTCAAAAGTAATGTGTCTACTGACAAATGTTTTATCTCTTTTTTGACATGTTAACATTTTTGACACTATATTACATTTTGCGCTGTGTCGTATATCATTCGTTGTCCACGCTTTCTACATAGCACCTTGAGTACAGCAGCACTGTCTATTATACAAATATATGATATCATGTGACTTATTAACATATACGGAAACAAGCCCGTCTATAAGCCAATTTCACCAATTCGGCAAACCTCGATCTCGGCTGTATGACCATTTCCGCCATATTTGAATTATTTTAAAGGTTCCGAAAGAAACAAAATGGCTGCCCCCACAGAGATTTATGTGGAGAGCGTATAATATCAACAAACGTCACCTTTGGCATTGGGTTTGGGGAATTTGATCAAACCAGCCACGAGACAATATCTCTGCTCATTTAGGTATATACACTCTACAAAAGACGCAATTTGGGCGTAGGTACATATCACTTACTGTCATACAGGGGTACCGACATTTGTCGAGGTTTGCCGAGTGGGTATTCACCACAATATCTGGGGCGGTATTTATAAACATTCTAAGAGTTTAAATCAACTCTTAACTGTCAAAAATTACTCCTAACTTTGTAGATTTCCCTTAGACCTATTTATAAAACATTTTACTTTAATAATTACTCCTACATATTTAGGAGTCCTCCTGTAGCACTCATAACTTGTTAAAAGTACTCTTATCTTGGTTAACATGGCCGTCCGTGTACGCCGCCTAAGAGAGTTTAAAACAAGCAGAGATTTCTTTGTGGAGTACACAGTGACGAGTTGATAAGGAGATATCGAATGGACATGGGTGGGATTCTTTTGGTCACAGATTTAGTTTGGTTAGTACCCAAGTCTTACATTTAGTTAAAAGTAACTCTTAAGACCCTTTATAAATATTTCTAGGGGGTAACTTTTAACTAACTGATGTTTTAAGAAGTCTTAGAGTAAAAGTTAAGAAAACTCTAAGAATTTTTATAAATACGTTATTTCTGCTGGCGTCTCATCTGGGTAATCCTAGAGATTCTGTTATTCCTTTAATTGGTCTACAACTGTATTAATAAGCATAATAAATATAGGAAGGATGATGATGATACTATTGTTAAGTTAATTTCAGCATTCCATGCCAAACTATATGGGCAGAAAGGAGATTAAATTGTATAGACAAAACTAAATCTTGTCAAAAATTGCTGGGAATTTTGTATGGATTACCTGAGTGTCTCTTTACCTTTCAAAATCAATAAAACCATGATTTCTTTGTTGTTATAGCCAGGGTGATTAAACTTGCGGATAGATACATGTTCTGAAAAGATTAATTTACACTAGTGTTTTCGTTCAATTGTAAACGTAGAAGCAATTCGAATTTATACTAGTAGAAGCAATTCGTGTACGTGTTAGGTGTAGAGTAGATGCCAGATCAATCTCATTAAAATACAAATCTATATTTCGTTTCGTCCCGTTATCCTTTGATGGCCTCTACCACACGAAAAGCTGAGTTGTTGTAAGGGAAGGTCGCGTCAGGGATCATACCATCGGAATTTCCCCCCTGGGGTGTAGGGGGTGATAAGAATATACCCTTCGTATGTCCTGCGTGTCGTAAAAGGCGACTAAAAGGATCCCTGTAATGGGGCGACGTGTTTGCCGTGCGTTGCGACCCGTGTCGGTGGAGAGTGGAATCCTGGTAATTGAGTGGGGATTTGGCTTGCGAGCCCTTTCTCTGCAACACATTGCTTTGGCCCATGGTTCACCTAGACGGGAAGTCAGAGTGGCCCACTCTGATTAATCGGCTTTGGTCGTTTTAGCTCTGTAGAATGTACCCTTTCCACGTTTAATGCTCTGTTGATTGTTCACCCTGCATACTATCTACCTTTGTGTCCTATGTACATTCTACTGGGCGGCGACTCGGGTCAATCAGGTTAGACAAGTATTTCTTTTACTTTCTGGCTTGAGTATACCCCTCGTCGAGCCCTGGGGCCATGCGCAGGTTATCCGCGCTAGTCCTCCCCCTGGTAGGCAGGGTAGTAACCTGGGGGACGATGAGGGGTGAACTCTAATGGATTCCCTAATCCCCCTAAACCCAATAATAAAAGAAAATAATAAAAGTAAACAGAAACGTCTGAATTCAGAGGATGTTTCTGATTTATTTATACAAAAAAATAAAATGTCAAAGTCTTGGCCGAGGTTCCTCTTAATTGAGAGTCCCTCCAAAGATCTATCCAAAGTATCACCATTTTTGATATCCAAGGGTATAGCTGGAACACTCTTAATAGAATGTGCCAAAGAACAGCATGCTACCATGCTTCTTAAATCAACATCTTTGGCAGACATTCCTATTAAGGTGTCTCCTCATAGGTCTTTGAATTCTAGTAGAGGTGTAATACGTTGCCGGGACCTTGAAGGCAGCAGTGAGGAAGAAATGGTAGAATACCTTTCTTCTCAAGGTGTACAACACGTGAAAAGAATTAGTGTTCGTCGAGGAGATAAGGTGATTCCTACAAGCACCTATATCCTCACTTTCAACCGTCCCGACATCCCAAAGACTCTCAAGGCAGGTTATTTAAATATACCTGTGGATTCATATATATCCAATCCTCTTCGTTGCTATAAGTGCCAAAAATTCGGACATAGCTAAACTGTCTGCAAAGGTAAAGACACCTGCGCTCGTTGTGGCCATGATGGTCATGAGAGCGCTACCTGTCAGGCTGAGTTTTGTTGTGTGAATTGCAAGGGAAAGCACTTTGCTTATGGCAAAAAGAGAAGCGAATCCAACAGGTCATGTCTGAACGAAAGATATCATATTTCGATGCCAGAAAACAGGTTGATTTATCTGCAACGTTTCCCATTGCACCACAAGGGAAATCTTTTGCTAGTGCAGTTAAAATTTCAACCACATCCATCTCCGTTCAGACAGCAATAACCTGGCCAGATAGAAAGGAAATGAAGACTTTGATAATACCAGATTACATTAAAGGGGTTTCGAGCTCTTCTCAATCATCCGAGAGCTTGATCCAGACATCTTTGCCCTTGCCTGATGAGGGTTCACCTTCCGTGCCCTCAACTGAAGTTATTGAGACCATTCCCAATACTTCCTCCCAGCACGGCAAGAAACCATCCCCATTGGATAAACCAAAAGCTGCAACTCGTGATCCCAGGTCCACTGGGTCAGCATCGCAGCCAACGGTTATCCCACCCCTCACAGGACAAAGTATATCTTTCTTCTAGACAAAGAAAGTTAGCAAAGTTACGTGAAAAGGGCAAGAAGGGTTCACAAGACCCTATTGTCCATTTCACGAAATATGGTGTTGATCTGATGGATGGTATTACCGTAGAGGGTGCCAGTAATGACCCCATCGGCGGTAAGATACCACCAATAAATTATCCCTGACGATGGCTAATTCCATTATTCAATGGAATTGTCGTGGTTTAAAACCAAATTTTAATGAAGTCCAATTATTAATTCAAAAGCACAATCCTTTAGCTATTTGTTTACAAGAAACTTTTTTACGGAATTCTGACACTTTGTCTTTACCATCATCATGCAGTTGGTGATGGTAGAGCTCATGGGGGTGTTTCTATTATTCTTAATGGAGACATTCCTCAGAGTAAAGTCACTCTCAACTCGCCTTTACAGGCAGTTGCAGTTAGAGTGACTTTGCATATTCCTATAACACTCTGCTCTGTATATCTTCCACCAAGTTTACATCTTAATCCCAGAGATCTTGATGACCTTGTTGCCCAACTTCCTCTCCCGTTTATTATTACGGGAGATTTCAATGGTCATCATTCACTCTGGGGTAGTCCAGATGATAACAACAGAGGTAAACAAATAGCGGACTTCATTAACATTAATAATTTGTGTTTATTAAATGATGACTCGCCTACTTATCTACATCCTGCCACAGCTTCCTTTTCTTCTCTAGATCTCACCATTTGCTCCCCAGTCCTGTTTCAGGATTTTACATGTAGAGTAAATGAAGATCTATGTGGCAGTGACCACTTTCCAATCTTGATTGAAAATAATGGTCCCTCTCCGGTCGAAAGACCTCAGAGGTGGAAGTTGCATAAGGCTGATTGGGCTCCGTTTGAATCTTTGTGTCTCTTCTCTTTTGATACAAAGGAGTTGGAAGATGCAGATGAGCCAATGGCTTTATTCACTTCAATTCTTCAAGATGTAGCTGAGCAGGCGATTCCAAAAACCACGACAGAGCCAAAACGTTTCAACAAACCATGGTTTAACGACGATTGCAAATCTGCTCTGAAAGAGCGTAATCGTATCCTGAGACGACTAAAGAACCATCCTTCCATGGAGAATATTGCGGCATATCAGATGGTCCGGGCAAAGGCCCGTAGAACCATACGCCAAGCAAAGAAGTCTTCATGGCAAGGTTATGTCTCTAGGATCAATTCCCGTACCACCTCAAAATCGGTATGGGACAGGATTCGTAGGATTAAAGGTAAAAGTAGTGCATTATCAGTTAACCATCTTAATGTTGATAATACCACCTTAACAACATTTCCTGATATTGCCAACTCTCTGGCCAGTACATTTTCATTCAATTCATCATCCAATTTCTCCTCTGATGCCTTTCGGCGAATTAAGAATCAACAGGAGAAAAGGCGACTTAATTTCAAGTCCCGTAATGATGAATATTATAATGATCGTTTTTCCATTGCAGAGCTCCGGGATTCGTTAAAGCGAGCCCGGGACACTGCAACTGGCCCAGATGAAATTCACTACCAGATTTTAAAACATCTACCTTATCCAACACTTCTTATTTTACTGGATCTTTTTAACCGGATTTGGGTTGATGGGAATTTCCCTCCTTCGTGGCATGAAGCCACAATAATTCCTATCCCTAAACCGGGTAAAGATCATACGAATCCTACCAACTATCGTCCGATTGCTTTAACTAGCTGTATTTGCAAAACCATGGAGAGATTGATCAATCGAAGGCTTGTTTGGTACCTTGAGTCCAACAACCTTATTACTGACCTCCAATGTGGATTTCGGTCCCAAAGGAGCACTCTTGATCATCTCGTTCGATTCGAAACGTTCGTCAGGGACGCTTTCATCCAGAAGCAACATTTAGTTGCAATATTTTTTGATCTGGAGAAAGCATATGATACCACGTGGAAACATGGTATCATGCGCGACCTCCATAACCTCGGCCTACGAGGTCGCTTACCTATCTTCATTAAAAATTTCCTGGAAAATAGGTCATTTAAGGTACGACTGGGATCAATATTCTCTGACCCATTTCCTCAGGAAATGGGGGTTCCCCAGGGAAGCATATTATCTCCTACTCTCTTTGCGATAAAAATTAACACGATCCCAGCGTGCCTTAAACCAGGTACAAACGGGGCTCTCTATGTTGATGACTTTCAGATGTGCTATGGTTCTACAGACATGAGGATAATCGAGCGTAAGTTGCAGCTTTGTTTGAATTCACTTCAACAATGGGCAACCGAAAATGGATTTCGTTTTTCGAAATCCAAGACTGTCTGCATGCATTTCTGTCAGAAACGAGGTTTACATCCAGATCCAGAACTGTTTTTGGATGGCAATCGCCTTCCAGTTGTGGATGAAACCAAATTTCTGGGGCTGATATTTGATAAGAAATTATCATTTATCCCCCACATTAAAAGCCTTAAAAAGAAATGTCTGAAAGCCCTCAATATATTGAGAGTCCTATCAAATACTGACTGGGGAGCAGACCGTAAGGTCTTGCTTCGATTATATCGAGCATTAATTAGATCAAAACTCGATTATGGGTGTATTGTGTATGGGTCTGCCCGCGAGTCTTATCTCAAAGAGCTCGACACCATACACAACCAAGGACTTAGAATCAGTTGAGGAGCATTTCGTACATCTCCAGTGGACAGTTTATACGTCGAGGCGCACGAGCCCTCATTGCACAACAGAAGTGATAAATTGGCCCTGCAGTATGCTACGAAAATTGCATCACTTCCAAATCATATTTCATTTAACACCATATTTAGACCCCTTCATGAACATTTGTATCTGATGAAGACTAAAGTCATTCCACCATTCGGTATTCGCATACAACCCCTGATGTCTGAGGCTGGTATCAGCCTCGACAGTATTGCGAATACTCCTTTCTTTGAGACTCCATCGTGGACTATATCTCTCCCAAAGATCGATTTCGATCTTGCACAACATAAAAAGAGAGATACTAGCTCAACGGTTTTTCAGTCTCTCTTTCGAGAGCTAAGGTCTAAATATGGTGATTATGCTCCAATATACACAGATGGGTCGAAGGATGAAGATCGGGTAGCTTCGGCTACCGTGACACCATCCGAGACCATCTCTGTCCGCCTCCCACCCGCTGCTTCCATCTTTACAGCTGAACTCCAGGCCATTCTCCAAGCTTTGGAGTTCATTCAATCATCATCTGATTTAAAATATATAATGTTTACTGATTCTTTGTCCTCATTACAAGCAATAAATAACCAACAGCTTGATCACCCATTAGTAGCAGATATTTATCGTCTGCTACTATCATACGAGTTAAGCAGCAAGGACATTGTTCTTTGCTGGCTCCCCAGTCACATGGATATAAAAGGGAACGATCAAGCAGATTTGGCTGCCAAGTCTGCTTTAGATCTTCCCTTATCTTATTTTTTAATACCATACACAGATTTTAAATCTTCCATTAATCAATTTATTTATAGCCGCTGGCAACGGTCTTGGGATCTTGCAGACACAAACAAGCTTCATCACATTAAGCCTCTCTTAGGAGATTGGCCCAACTCCTATAGAACCAACAGGAGGGATGAGGTTGTTTTGTGTCGCTCTCGCATTGGTCATTCATTTTTAACACACATTTTCATCTTGAAGCGAGAGCCTCAACCGGAGTGTGAACACTGTCATGTTCCTTTGACAGTGAAGCACATTTTGATTGAGTGCAATCATCTCAAGAAGATAAGATCAAAATATTACCGTTGCCAGTCTCTGTGTCATTTATTTGCCCAACCGGGTTTATATTGCAACATTTTAGACTTTTAAAAGAGACAAGCTTTTATCATAAATTTTAATTGTATATTTATTATTTCATTTTTGAATTTTAAATTTTTATATGCATAAAAGATTTTTTTCGTTTTAATTATATTTACTGTGATATTGTTTTTATTTATGCATATAATACATTTTATGTGATATTCATTTAACTTGTCTTGCATAAATCATTTATGTTTGGCGCAATATGGCCCGGTCGGTGCTCATGTGCCATAAAACCACATTTCATTCATTCCATCGGAATTTGACCATACGACATCAGACATTTTATTAACCAATCAATGTTGATGTTTCTAATGAGTTACCCACAATTCTGTGCACCTCCACCCAAACTCTCGCCGTACCAAACCGTTTCAATGAGTAATCCCTTACATCTTCCGGGACGCAGGTAGTATAACAACTCTTCAGATCCCAGTGTAGTAAAGACCAGTAAAACGAAATTTTGAACTATAAAACTAACGAAACGAAACAGGATCTGTGTTAGAAATAAACTGCATTGTATTAAAAATAAACTGCATTCATCGTTTTATAGTGACTGGATAATTACGGCTACCAGGCGTATGAATACACGCATGCTATGTAAGTATATAATGTAGTCCCAAATAAAGCATGTGACATGCACTAGAGATTTCGTACCATCAACATCGTGTTTATTTTTTTTTCACCCAACGTAACTCGAAGCCACGAGTCTGCTATTTATGGGCCGGGCCTGAGAATCCATTTCGGGATTCTCATACATCGTTCGCAACAACCTTGTGTTTTATTTGATTCATTATTTCAAAATGTATGGCGTATGCCAGTCTTCGTTAGCCCAGGCCCCGAGTTCACAAAGCATTCTCAGACTTCAGTTGAGAATTTGCTCAACTTTCAATCACTGATTATGAGAAATATCTTTGATGCAGACACACAAATCTTTGCACATAGATTCTTATTGTTGTATTTGATATATTCAAACAACAAACGTTTTATAAAGGGCTATATTTTAATTCGAATAAGGTGATCAAATTTGAGTAAATTCTCAACTTAAGTCTGAGAATGATTTGTGAACTCGGGGCCTGATGGAGCAGAACAGTGGGGCGTTAATTATTAAAAGCATTAGTTATCCGTAAAGTAGACGTCTTTGCTTTACACGTTTATTACATTCAACCTCTTCGTTGTGTCAAAGTTTTCGTTGTAACAATTTTCTCAAAGTATACCTATCAGATTTATGTTTTTATTTTTATGTGGACGTATATTATCGCCCCTGGTTGTGGACACTCTACGAGTTACAATGTTTATTCTTTAGATCTTCCCATATCAAAGTTTTTATTGCAATATCATGATTTTAAATCATCAATTAATTTGTATATATATGGCCGCTGGCAACGGTCTTAAGATCTTGCAGACACAGACAAACTTCATCACATTAAGCCTCTAGATCTAATAGGAGAGATGAAGTTGTTTTGTGTCGCTCTCGCATTGGTCATACTTTTTTAACACATATTTTCATTTTAAAGCGAGAGCCTCAACCAGAATGTGAACATTGTCATGTTCCCTTGACAGTGAAACATATTCTGGTTGAGTGCAAGCATCTCAAAGATATAAGATTACGGCATTACCGTTGCCAGTCATTTATTTACCCAACCGGGTCTATGTAGTAAAGCATTAGACTTTTTAAAAGACAAATTTTTATAGAAAATTTTAATTTGTACATACATGTTTTGTCATGTTTTGTTTTTTTAAATATTAATATACATAAACTATGTTATTTAATTTTTATGATGCCAACTCTGATATTTGTTTTTATTTGTGTATATTAATACTTTCTGTGGTTTCATTTTGTTTGTCTTGAATATTTTCGCCATGTGTTTGGCGCATTATAGCCCGGTTGGAGCTCATGTGCCATAAAACCATATTTCATTTCATTTGCATTCATTTGTGCTTAAAGGCCCAATACCCCTCTTGTTGTAACTTAATAATAATTCCCAGTCATTATTCTGGTCAACAAATTGTACTATTTTACAAAATTCCAATTAATTGGAGGTACAAATTTCATCTAACACACCTAAGTTAAAATAAAATGGAAAAATTCAACTGTATGATTTGAAAGGCCTTACGTGAACACTTTCATATATAACTTGAATTTAAACATATTTTCGAACCCTCTGGACAAAATGAAATGAAATGAAATGGGGTTTAACGTCCTACTGTTCTGTAAAATAGGATGTAATGGGTAATTTACACAACAGGTAGGACACTTAAACATCTAGTAGTTAGAATAAGGCTATAAAAAATTCTGGACCGATTCAAGTCAGCAAGAGTGTTATCATCCCTTTAAAGGGGGGGGGGAGGATGTTTCACGGAATTTTAACTAAGATTCAATCCAAATTTCAGTATTTTGATTGGATTATATCAGTTTGATTTTTTGTGCTTAGCCAATCAGAATTGAAGTATCTACTAAAATTTAGATTTTAGCTTTAGTTAAGATTTCGAGAAACATGACCCTGGGCCCGATTCCTAGAAAATTCTTAAGCACGTTCTTGTGCTTAGATTTTAGTCGACTTTGCATTTAAGTAAACTTACCTTATTTTGTGTTCCAAGAAAAATCTTAAGAATGTTCTTGTGCTTAGATTTTAAGTAGACTTTGTTGTAAGCACAAGAACGTTATGCGTTCCAAGAAAAAACTTTTGCACAACTTATTTTTTTAAACATAGCCAATCTAAGCACAAGTCCCAAGCAAGGTATACGGCTTGCTTACCAACCTTAAGTCTGTTCTGCTTCAAAAAGATGGCTGACCGTAGAGTTATTAGACGGCAAGATAGAGAAAAATCCTTCTCTAAAAGAAATTAAGACGGCTATAGACAAAGAAAATTTCACATCTAGGGCATAACTGAAACCAATTTATTCATTTGATAATTAGTAAACAATAGGCTACAAACACACGGGCTACTTTAAGATCAGGCGCTCTCACAATTATTCATTTAGTTTTTATGTGTCTGCGTTTTTTTATCTTTTGGCACATTTTATAATTAAGTGTATAGGGGGCATGTCAAATGCATCTAAATCAACCACAATTTAGCAGAAGACAAATTTATGACATTCGCATACCAAAGCTGTTTTTATGACGTTAAAGAGCATCATAGTCTCAGTGTGCTTAGACTTATACTTGACCTGTGCTTACGTAAGAATGGTCTTGAGAATTTTCTAGGGACGGTATTTTTATAAGATTCTTACGTAAGTAAAAGTGAAGCATAGGGAAGTATTCTTACGGGTTTATTACGGCATTACCGTTGCCAGTCACTTCAACAGTTGTTTGCCAAACCGGGTCTATATAGTAAAACGCTAGATTTTTTAAAAGAGACAAATTTTTATCGAAAATTTTAAATTGTACATATCTGATTTTTGTTCTCATGTTTTAAATATATATACATAAAGTTTATATTAAGTTTTATTTGATATTTACTGTGATATTTGTTTTTATTTATGTATATTATATATAGAATAAATGAAACGGGGTTTAACGTCCTACAGTTATGCACTTAACCTGAGCTAATTGAAGACGGGGATTATATATAGATAATGTGATTATTTGTTTCTTGTTTGTCTCGTAGCATCATCATATGTTTGACGCAATATAGCCCGGTTGGAGCTCACGTGCCATTAAACAACATTTCATTCATTCTTACGGGTTTTGCTATAAGGTTATTCTATGTGGCTGAGTATATTTACTAAGTGTAAAAGGGTTAATTGCACCGTGACTGAAACCAGTTTTATGTATACTGAAAGACAATAAATAAACAAATGTTGACTTTGGATACATAATAAAACCACCGGTCATATAGGTGATAAATATATAACTATTCTTTTAATGACACATTCCTTCAACGATATTTATAGCCCAGTTATTTTCAACAATAGTGTTGGCAAATTTGTTAAACATGAGAGAGTTGGGGTTTAACGTCCTCTCGACACAAACTAGTTCATTTCGGGACTAGGACTAACATATGGTTTAATTCTATTTCAATATGGGTCTTTAGCAGTGAAAGGGACCCTACTCCTTGCCACGTACAACCGGGGATTTGAAACCACGCCAGTTGAATCAATGCCAGGCTCTATGATACTTTTAAAGTAGATAAAAAATAAATCAATCACAATATTTTAACAAGGTTATTGTCTAATACAATAGAAGGACTAAAGGAGAAAAAGCATTCCATAAAATTCCATAGGTTAAGATTTAAAAAACGTTTGAAATTCATCATTAAAATACGACGTCTATAAACAGCTTGTCTCAAACAACTAAAACGCAAACGAATAAAAACACTACACTATAGGAATATCCCCCCTGGGGTGTAGGGGGTGATAAGAATATACCCTTCGTATTTCCTGCGTGTCGTAAAAGGCGACTAAAAGGATCCCTGTAATGGGGCGACGTGTTTGCCGTGCGTTGCGACCCGTGTCGGTGGAGAGTGGAATCCTGGTGATTGAGTGGGGATTTGGCTTGCGAGCCTTTTTTCTGCAACACATTACTTTGGCCCATGGTTCACCTAGACGGGAGGTCAGAGTGGCCCACTCTGATCAATCGGCTCTGGTCGTTTTAGCTCTGTAGAATGTACCCTTTCCATGTTTAATGCTCTGTTGATTATTCACTCTGCATACTACCTACCTTTGTGTCCTATGTACATTCTACAGAGTCGCGGCTTGGGTCAATCAGGTTAGACAAGTATTTTTTACTTTCTGGCTTGAGTATACCCCTTGGCGAGCCCTGAGGCCATGCGCAGGTTATCCGCGCTAGTCTTCCCCCTAGTAGGCAGGGCAGTAACCTGGGGGACGTCAAGGGGTGAAACTTAAAAAAATACTTCCATGGATTCCTTAATCCCCCCCACCACAACAATTAAAGAAAATAAGAGCAAACAGAAACGTCCGAGTTCAGAGGACGTTTCTGATTTGTTCACAAATAAAAATAAAATGTCAAAGTCTTGGCCGAGGTTCCTCTTAATTGAGAGTCCCTCCAAAGACCTATCAAAAGTATCACCATTTTTGATATCCAAGGGTATAGCTGGCTTAGCCGGTGAGCCCAAGGCTATCAAAAAACTTAAGAATGGAACACTCTTAATAGAATGTGCCAAAGAACAGCATGCTATCATGCTTCTTAAATCAACATCTTTGGCAGACATTCCTATTAAGGTGTCTCCTCATAGGTCTTTGAATTCTAGTAGAGGTGTAATACGTTGCCGGGACCTTGAAGGCAGCAGTGAGGAAGAAATGGTAGAATACCTTTCTTCTCAAGGAGTACAACACGTTAAAAGAATTAGTGTTCGTCGAGGAGATAAGGTGATTCCTACAAGCACCTACATCCTCACTTTCAACCGTCCCGACATACCAAAGACTCTCAAGGCAGGTTATTTAAATATACCTGTGGATTCCTATATATCCAATCCTCTTCGTTGCTATAAGTGCCAAAAATTCGGGCACAGCAAAACTGTCTGCAAAGGTAAAGACACCTGCGCTCGTTGTGGCCATGATGGCCATGAGAGCGCTACCTGTCAGGCAGAGTTTTGTTGTGTGAATTGCAAGGGAAAGCACTTTGCTTATTCCCGTGAATGCCCAATATGGCAAAAAGAGAAGAGAATCCAACAGGTCATGTCTGAACGAAAGATATCATATTTCGATGCCAGAAAACAGGTTGATTTATCTGCACCGTTTCCCATTGCACCACAAGGGAAATCTTTTGCTAGTGCAGTTAAAGTTTCAACCACATCTATCTCAGTTCAGACAGCAATAACCTGGCCAGATAAGAAGGAAATGAAGACTTTGATAATACCAGACTACATCAAAGGGGGTTCGAGCTCTTCTCAGTCATCCGAGAGCTCGATCCAGACATCTTTGCCCTTGCCTGATGAGGGTTCACCTTCCGTGCCCTCAACTGAAGTTATTGGGACCATTCCCAATACTTCCTCCCAGCACGGCAAGAAACCATCCCCATTGGATAAACCAAAAGCTGCAACTCCTGATCCCAGGTCCACTGGGTCAGCATCGCAGCCAACGGTTATCCCACCCTCACAGGACAAAGTATATCTTTCTTCTAGACAAAGAAAGTTAGCAAAGTTACGTGAAAAGGGCAAGAAGGGTTCACAAGACCCTATTGTCCATTTCACGAAATATGGTGTTGATCTGATGGATGGTATTACCGTAGAGGGGGCCAGTAATGACCCCATCGGCGGTAAGATACCACCAATAAATTATCCCTGACGATGGCTAATTCCATTATTCAATGGAATTGTCGTGGTTTAAAACCAAATTTTAATGAAGTTCAATTATTAATTCAAAAACACAATCCTTTAG
Organism: Patella pellucida; assembly: GCA_917208275.1. Lineage (NCBI taxonomy): Eukaryota > Metazoa > Mollusca > Gastropoda > Patellidae > Patella > Patella pellucida. The sequence goes on from OU795043.1 coordinate 54,635,018, forward strand.
CTATTTGTTTACAGGAAACCTTTTTACGGAATTCTGACACTTTGTCATTTAGACAATTTGTTGGTTACCATCATCATGCAGTTGGTGATGGTAGAGCTCATGGGGGTGTTTCTATTATTCTTAATGGAGACATTCCTCAGAGTAAAGTCACTCTCAACTCGCCTTTACAGGCAGTTGCAGTTAGAGTGACTTTGCATATTCCTATAACACTCTGCTCTGTATATCTTCCACCAAGTTTACATCTTAATCCCAGAGATCTTGATGACCTTGTTGCCCAACTTCCTCTCCCGTTTATTATTACGGGAGATTTCAATGGTCATCATTCACTCTGGGGTAGTCCAGATGATAACAATAGAGGTAAACAAATAGCGGACTTCATTAACATTAATAATTTGTGTTTATTAAATGATGACTCGCCTACTTATCTACATCCTGCCACAGCTTCTTTTTCTTCTCTAGATCTCACCATTTGCTCCCCAGTCCTGTTTCAGGATTTTACATGGAGAGTAAATGAAGATCTGTGTGGCAGTGACCACTTTCCAATCTTGATTGAAAATAATGGTCCCTCTCCGGTCGAAAGACCTCAGAGGTGGAAGTTGCATAAGGCTGATTGGGCTCTGTTTGAATCTTTGTGTCTCTTCTCTTTTGATACAAAGGAGTTGGAAGATGCAGATGAGCCCATGGCTTTATTCACTTCAATTCTTCAAGATGTAGCTGAGCAGGCGATTCCAAAAACCACGACAGAGCCAAAACGTTTCAACAAACCATGGTTTAACGACGATTGCAAATCTGCTCTAAAAGAGCGTAATCGTATCCTGAGACGACTAAAGAACCATCCTTCCATGGAGAATATTGCGGCATACCAGATGGTCCGGGCGAAGGCCCGTAGAACCATACGACAAGCAAAGAAGTCTTCATGGCAAGGTTATGTCTCTAGGATCAATTCCCGTACCACCTCAAAATCGGTATGGGACAGGATTCGTAGGATTAAAGGTAAAAGTAGTGCATTATCAGTTAACCATCTTAATGTTGATAATACCACCTTAACAACATTTCCTGATATTGCCAACTCTCTGGCCAGTACATTTTCATACAATTCATCATCCAATTTCTCCTCTGATGCCTTTCGGCGAATTAAGAATCAACAGGAGAAAAGGCGACTTAATTTCAAGTCCCGTAATGATGAATGTTATAATGATCGTTTTTCCATTGCAGAGCTCCGGGATTCGTTAAAGCGAGCCCGGGACACTGCAACTGGCCCAGATGAAATTCACTACCAGATTTTAAAACATCTACCTTATCCAACACTTCTTATTTTACTGGATCTTTTTAACCGGATTTGGGTTGATGGGAATTTCCCTCCTTCGTGGCATAAAGCCACAATAATTCCTATCCCTAAACCGGGTAAAGATCATACGAATCCTACCAACTACCGTCCGATTGCTTTAACTAGCTGTATTTGCAAAACCATGGAGAGATTGATCAATCGAAGGCTTGTTTGGTACCTTGAGTCCAACAACCTTATTACTGACCTCCAATGTGGATTTCGGTCCCAAAGGAGCACTCTTGATCATCTCGTTCGATTCGAAACGTTCGTCAGGGACGCTTTCATCCAGAAGCAACATTTAGTTGCAATATTTTTTGATCTGGAGAAAGCATATGATACCACGTGGAAACATGGTATCATGCGCGACCTCCATAACCTCGGCCTACGAGGTCGCTTACCTATCTTCATTAAAAATTTCCTGGAAGATAGGTCATTTAAGGTACGGCTGGGATCAATATTCTCTGACCCATTTCCTCAGGAAATGGGGGTTCCCCAGGGAAGCATATTATCTCCTACTCTCTTTGCGATAAAAATTAACACGATCCCAGCGTGCCTTAAACCAGGTACAAACGGGGCTCTCTATGTTGATGACTTTCAGATGTGCTATGGTTCTACAGACATGCGGATAATCGAGCGTAAGTTGCAGCTTTGTTTGAATTCACTTCAACAATGGGCAACCGAAAATGGATTTCGTTTTTCGAAATCCAAGACTGTCTGCATGCATTTCTGTCAGAAACGAGGTTTACATCCAGATCCAGAACTGTTTTTGGATGGCAATCGCCTTCCAGTTGTGGATGAAACCAAATTTCTGGGGCTGATATTTGATAAGAAATTATCATTTATCCCCCACATTAAAAGCCTTAAAAAGAAATGTCTGAAAGCCCTCAATATATTGAGAGTCCTATCAAATACTGACTGGGGAGCAGACCGTAAGGTCTTGCTTCGATTATATCGAGCATTAATTAGATCAAAACTCGATTATGGGTGTATTGTGTATGGGTCTGCCCGCGAGTCTTATCTCAAAGAGCTCGACACCATACACAACCAAGGACTTAGAATCAGTTTAGGAGCATTTCGTACATCTCCAGTGGACAGTTTATACGTCGAGGCGCACGAGCCCTCATTGCACAACAGACGTGATAAATTGGCCCTGCAGTATGCTACGAAAATTGCATCACTTCCAAATCATATTTCATTTAACACCATATTTAGACCCCTTCATGAACATTTGTATCTGATGAAGACTAAAGTCATTCCACCATTCGGTATTCGCATACAACCCCTGATGTCTGAGGCTGGTATCAGCCTCGACAGTATTGCGAATACTCCTTTCTTTGAGACTCCATCGTGGACTATATCTCTCCCAAAGATCGATTTCGATCTTGCACAACATAAAAAGAGAGATACTAGCTCAACGGTTTTTCAGTCTCTCTTTCGAGAGCTAAGGTCTAAATATGGTGATTATGCTCCAATATACACAGATGGGTCGAAGGATGAAGATCGGGTAGCTTCGGCTACCGTGACACCATCCGAGACCATCTCTGTCCGCCTCCCACCCGCTGCTTCCATCTTTACAGCTGAACTCCAGGCCATTCTCCAAGCTTTGGAGTTCATTCAATCATCATCTGATTTAAAATATATAATTTTTACTGATTCTTTGTCCTCATTACAAGCAATAAATAACCAACAGCTTGATCACCCATTAGTAGCAGATATTTATCGTCTGCTACTATCATACGAGTTAAGCAGCAAGGACATTGTCCTTTGCTGGCTCCCCAGTCACATGGATATAAAAGGGAACGATCAAGCAGATTTGGCTGCCAAGTCTGCTTTAGATCTTCCCTTATCTTATTTTTTAATACCATATACTGATTTTAAATCTTCCATTAATCAATTTATTTATGGCCGCTGGCAACGGTCTTGGGATCTTGCAGACACAAACAAGCTTCATCACATTAAGCCTCTCTTAGGAGATTGGCCCAACTCCTATAGAACCAACAGGAGGGATGAGGTTGTTTTGTGTCGCTCTCGCATTGGTCATTCATTTTTAACACACATTTTCGTCTTGAAGCGAGAGCCTCAACCGGAGTGTGAACACTGTCATGTTCCTTTGACAGTGAAGCACATTTTGATTGAGTGCAATCATCTCAAGAAGATAAGATCAAAATATTACCGTTGCCAGTCTGTATGTCATTTATTTGCCCAACCGGGTTTATATTGCAACATTTTAGACTTTTTAAAAGAGACAAACTTGTATCATAAATTTTAATTGTATATTTATTATTTCATTTTTGAATTTTAAATTTTTATATGCATAAAAGATATTTTTCGTTTTTAATTATATTTACTGTGATATTGTTTTTATTTATGCATATAATACATTTTCTGTGATATTCATTTAACTTGTCTTGAATAAATCATTTTTGTTTGGCGCAATATGGCCCGGTCGGTGCTCATGTGCCATAAAACCACATTTCATTTCATTTCATTTCTATAGGAATATATGAATTATAAACTAGTGTCCAAAAGAAACGATACCAACTTTCTTTCCAAATAATTATTTTCTCAGTGAAATGTTTAGTATGAAAACATGCCAATTCGTATTGCACATCCCTAACACAGCTTACTCCATAATAATATCGGGAACACTTGATCACTTCAGGGAAAAAACTTTAATTTCGTTTAAGTGACATTTCCCTCTCTAGCATGTTCTGCACGTGCATGAAAACTGTTTGAAACGGCTGATCAGACACGTTGATACCACAGCAACAAAAAGAACACACGATATGCCACGTATGACAACCATCTCTCTCAGAGAGAGAGAGAGAGAGAGTCGTTGGAGTGGTTCAACAAGGAGCGTCACATGTCGACGTCGCCAGAAGGTTGTGGTGCGCACTCATCACTATCACCAGCTTGATGCAGTGGTTCCGTCTGACAGGTCATATGTCAGACAGGATTAGAAGACTACGAGTAACCACGCCCCTTGGGGATCGTTGCATCCGGGTATTTCACCGGAGGAACCGCACCGTAACAGCGACATCCACGGCAGCGACAGAACTGGGACACATGATCAGTCGACAGACCGTCTACAGGAAACTACGGCAGTATGGTATCCGGCCACGTCATCCCTACCATGTACCGCACCTGACGCCTCGACACCGGCACGACAGACTGACATGGGCCAGGCGAGTTAGACGTTGGCAACGGCGGGACTAGGCACGTGTTATGTTCTCTGATGAGAGCAGATTCCTCATGTTCCGAGACGATGGACGGCGGGACTAGGCACATGTTATGTTCTCTGGTGAAAGCAGATTCCTCATGTTCCGAAAGAGTTGGTGAACGTTTGGCGCCTACCTGTGTGCTACAGGTCCGGCCATTTTCCGGAGTGGCAATGCAAGACCACACATAGCAAGATTGACACAGAACTTCATTGCCAATGCCAACGAACACGTTTTGCCATGGCCCGCATGTTCACTGGACTTGAATCCCATTGAGCACTTATGGGACCACCTCGAACGGCAAATCCGACGTCGCCTTGTGCCTTGTTTAGTTTTAGACATAGATTTACGCACAGGGCATGTGTCATTCTCAAAAATACACAATATATTTGTAACTTTATTAATATCTCTAGGCTATTTATTTACCTTCAGTGATACGACTTTGACCATAAACAAAAAGCTAAGAGTTATGTTTTACAACACTTTGTGTTACTTATTGCTGCCAGGGACATTATTTTCGCTATATCAGTGATCACATCCAACCCATAATCTTTAAGCACATTCTTAAACAGCTTTGGTCATTTTCTTAGTCTTTATTATAACCTTTAAATAAAATAAAACCAAGTACCGTACGAACAATCCAAACCATTAGGACAAAATTCGAAGTCCTAAAATAACAGTATAGGCAGAATAGCGTAATCTAGCAAAATAGTGTAATCGGCATATGGACTGCTCCTCGTGTACAAAATACACGACGAACAGTGGTAACAGGTGTCAGGAAGAGTAAGCGTACCCTACTTTTGCGCCACTCCCGCCATAGCTGCATCCAAACTATTACATGAAATCTGGTAAAATTATTCTAACCTTTAAAAGCCTGCTACGTCGAATACCATTGCCATGAATATGTACCCGACTTTGTGTGTTTTCAATGTCTTCAATATCTTCATTATCACGAATGTCGCTTTCAAGATTCACATTTTTGACTGCTTTATTAACATTAGATATCATTATATCGGAATTAAATTCACCCGGGGCCTAGAAATTGACACAAGTGTGACGCAACCCATATAATACTGTAATATGAATGTATATAAACTGATTTACATTCAATGGTTTCCGATTTTACTCTAATTTTAAATCAGTTATTTTCCGCGAAATAGGCCAACAGTCTCAATCGAACGCCAATTTCTGGTTTTTCCAGTCTACATACGCCGTGTGGTTTGGTTCCTCGAGTCTATTGCTAAAACTCGTGCTGAAGAGAATTATGGTACACGATTCGTACCAATGGTAAAATGTTTATTTTGTCTTAAAATTTGGATATCAGAAGCCCATTTTTGTCCGGTAAGATCACAGCACCAATGTTGATTTAAATTGACAAATAGTTCGTGTTTTCAATGTTGATGATATTGAGTTAGAGACTAACCACGATTTCTTCTTCAAATTTGGATTAATTTCAGTGTATCTGAGACAATAATTTTGGCCAGTGATTTCATTGACGTTTTGAATTCGTTGACTTTATGCTAGTGAAATCCGGAATAAATATTAGTATGACCCAAAACTGTGGGGGGCCATTAAATGTGGGGAGCCCGGGACATTTTTCCCCACTAAGCCCCCTCCCCTCCCTGATCAGAAGATAACATGTCTTCAGACAAGGCCCACGGTGCTGGGTCCGGCCATTGTTTGGAACTCGCAATGGACTTGGTGAATTTCACACAAGTTTCCATACAATATCGCACTCGTACTAACGTATTCCCTCTAGTGCAGCTGAAAAAGAATTGACATGTTCAGTGTCTGTGTTCCCGGTCACAAGCCACATGTTCCGTGCACGAGGCCACATGTTCCCTGGGAACATCCTATGGGAACGGGCACGTTAAAAAAAACAAAGGTTCATTGTCCTTGTTGCGCGTCACAAGGAACAGCATATGTATACAGGGCCTTAGACCGCCCCCTAGAGCTGTATTAATCTCAATATGTACTCATTTCACTAGCAACATATCCCTTGTTGATCTGCATGCATAACACGGAAACTTTGCATACCTCCATAGCATACGATAAAGATCTTATAATTATATAGGGGGGAAATTTACATCTCATTAATCTAGTACCATCACAACACTTAGCTCTTGCATAATATCTTCTATTTACTTCTCCTATCGCATCTATTCTATGCCCGTTTAATCTTGCAATAATCTCACGATCTTCAATATAACTAGGCAGCTTCATGAAGGATACAACAAAAGTAGTTTCACTTATATCACGCATAAAGTTATCATCACCAATTTTCAAACCTTCACATAGCCCCCTCGAATTCTATTTACTTCTCCTATCGCATCTATTCTATCTTCAATATAACGATGTGATCTGCCTAATCACGGAAAGTGTTACAGTATTGGTTCTTTTGAGTTCGATTATCCCTTGTTTGCGAGATCATCACATTCAGACAAGACGTCGTTGGTGTAGGGATCGTCAACACTGGGATAATCGACGCTGGAGCAATGTGATGTTTTCAGATGAGTCAAGGTTCACTGTTGATTTTTCGGGCAGACGTAGGAGGGTGTGGCGTCGTCGAAACTCGCGCTTCCAAGACATGAACGTCATCAGACATGATCGATTTTGGGGTGGTCCTGTTATGGTGTTGGGAGGCATCACTTTTGCTGAAAGAACGGCTTTACATGTTGTTGCAGGGCGTGTTACAGGCCAGTACTACAGGGACAACATCTTGGCAGTCCATGTTGTGCCGTTCGCACGACGTCATGGCCGCCATTTGTTACAGTATTGGTTCTTTTGGGTTAGGGTCTGGATAACAAGACTAGTTCAGCTCCATACAATATATTTTATTCTTATTCATAACATCTTTTCAATACTAGTTTTTTACATTACTTATTGTGTACAAGGTTTTCGTCTGGTAGCAGTGTTGTTCCCAGCCCGCTCTCTGAGCTGGCTTCATTCTAAAATGTGTGTATGAAATAGTTTTATTTTACGCCCGCTTCCACCGAAGTGATATCGCAGTCAATTACATTTTATACAGATATGGTGATAATATTTACAATGTGTTTAGTGGAATAATAAGGATAATTTATATATATATATGTACAAACAAAACATGATATAATAAGGTGCGGAATTTAATGAGGTGTAAGTTGGGACAATCACAGGCACAACATATGACAAGACAGACATGGACGCGGACAAACATTTACATAGACATTTGTCAAAACAGACATGAAGGTGGACAAACATATAAACATATTATGTACCGGTACATATATATATTTCCGGTCAATTTGGTCGTTCTGTCCGGTTGAATGGCTGGGCGGTGCAACTCTTCCTTGGGGCTTGTTGGTGAGTATAAGTCCTGGTCCATTCGTCCTTCCATTTGGGTTTGTTGTCCGGTATGGTGGTGTTGATTCATCTTTACTTCTATAATTCATTCCTTTTGTTGTTGGTTCTCTGAAGGAAGAATCCAGCACCTGAGAAGAGAGAAAGAGAAAAGAGAGTATCTGGGCTTATGGTGTTTTGGGGTTTATTTCGTCTAGTAACGCTTCTGGGGTGGGGTGGGGGCAAAAATAATAATAATATTAAAGAAAAAAGAATAATAATAGTAATAAAACAATAGTGATATAAGAATAATAGTAATAAAAGAATAATGATGTAAGAATAATGGTAATAGTAGAGGTATTTAAATAGTAGGTAATAGTAGAGAAAATTTAATGGGGGGGGGGCTTTGCATTTATGACATATGTATCAATGATAGTATCTATAATATAATATTTATTCGTGTGACAAGTTTGTTAGTTTTATTTTAATGTAATTTGTTTGTTTAGTTAGGGTAATTTGCGCTCCCCTCGCTGGGGACGTTTTTACGATTTCACCCTACTTAGTGTGATGTGGTTGATTTGTGTTATTTATTACATGTGTTTTATTTTTAAGTGTTTTTAATTATTTAGATTTGTTTTGGAATACTTGCGGATAGGTACATGTTCTGAAAAGATTAATTTATACTAGTGTATTCGTTCAATTGTAAACGTAGAAGCAATTCGTGTACGTGTTAGGTGTAGAGTAGATGCCAGATCAATCTCATTAAAATACAAATCTATATTTCGTTTCGTCCCGTTATCCTTTGATGGCCTCTACCACACGAAAAGCTGAGTGGTTGTAAGGGGAGGTCGCGTTAGGGATCATACCATCGGTTGTTGACCATACGACAGACATTTTATTAACCAATCAATAGTAATGTTTCTAGTGAGTTACCCACAGTTCTGTGCACCTCCACCCAACAACTCGCCGAACCAAACCGTTTCAATGAGTAATCCCTAACATCTTCCGGGACGCAGGTTGTAAAACAACTCCTTAGATCCCAGTGTAGTCAAGACAAGTAAAACGAAATTTTGAACTATAAAACTAACGAAACGAAACAGGATCTGTGTTAGAAATAAACTGCATTGTGTTAGAAATAAACTGCATTCGTCGTTTTATAGTGACTTGTTAATTACGCCTATCAGGCGTATGAATACACGCATGCTATGTTGGTATATAATGTAGTCCCAAATAAAGCATGTGACATGCACCAGAGAGTTCGTACCATCAACATAATGTTTGTTCTTTTTTTCACCCAACGTAACTCGAAGCCACGAGTCTGCTATTTATGGGCCGAGCCTGAGAATCCATTTCGGGATTCTCATACATCGTTCGCAACAACCTTGTGTTTTATTTGATTCATTATTTCAAAATGTATGGCGTATGCCCGTCTTCGTTAGCCCAGGCCCCAAATTCACAAAGCATTATCAGACTTCAGTTGAGAATTTGCTCAACTTTCAATCACTGATTATGAGAAATATCTTTGATGCAGACACGTAAATCTTTGCACATAGATTCTTATTGTTGTATTTGATACATAAAAACAACAAACGTTTTATAAAGGGCTATATTTTAGTTCGAATAAGGTGAACAAATTTGAGTAAATTCTCAACTTAAGTCTGAAAATGCTTTGTGAACTCGGGGCCTGATGGAGCAGAACAATGGGGCGTTAATTATTAAAAGCATTAGTTTATCCCTAAAATAGACGTCATTGCTATACACGTTTATTACATTTAACCTCTTCGTTGTGTCAAAGTTTTCGTTGTAACAATTTTCTCAAAGTATACCTATCAGATTTATGTTTTTATTTTTATGTGGACGTATATTATCGCCCCTGGTTGTGGACACTCTACGAGTTACAATGTTTATTCTTTAGATCTTCCCATATCAAAGTTTTTATTGCAAAATCATGATTTTAAATCATCAATTAATTTGTATATATATGGCCGCTGGCAACGGTCTTAAGATCTTGCAGACACAAACAAACTTCATCACATTAAGCCTCTAGATCTAAAGGGAGAGATGAAGATCTTTTGTGTCGCTCTCGCATTGGTCATACTTTTTTTAACACATATTTTCATTTTAAAGCGAGAGCCTCAACCAGAATGTGAACATTGTCATGTTCCTTTGACAGTGAAGCATATTCTGGTTGAGTGCAAGCATCTCAAAGATGTTAGATCCAAATACTTTCGTTGTCAGTCATTTTTTTGCTCAACCGGGTCTATGTAGTAAAGCATTAGACTTTTTAAAAGACAAATTTTTATAGAAAATTTTAATTTGTACATACATGTTTTGTCATGTTTTATTTTTATTTTTTTAAATATTAATATACATAAACTATGTTATTTAATTTTAATGATGCCAACTCTGATATTTGTTTTTATTTGTGTATATTAATACTTTTCTGTGATTTCATTTTGTTTGTCTTCAATATTTTCGCCATGTGTTTGGCGCAATATAGCCCGGTTGGAGCTCATGTGCCAAAAAACCATATTTCATTTCATTTGCATTCATTTGTGCTTAAAGGCCCAATACCCCTCTTGTTGTAACTTAATAATAATTCCCAGTCATTATTCTGGTCAACAAATTGTACTATTTTACAATATTCCAATTAATTGGAGGTACAAATTTCATCTTAACACACCTAAGTTTAAAAAAATGGGAAAATTCAACTGTATGATTTGAAAGGCCTTACGTGAACACTTTCATATATAACTTGGATTTAAACATATTTTCGAACCCTCTGGACAAAATGAAATGAAATGAAATGGGGTTTACGTCCTACTGTTCTGTAAAATAGGATGTAATGGGTAATTTACACAACAGGTAGGACACTTAAACATTGTGCTTAGCCAATCAGAATTGAAGTATCTACTAAAATTTAGATTTTAGCTTTAGTTAAGATTTCTAGAAACATGACCCTGGGCCCGATTCCTAGAAAATTCTTAAGCACGTTCTTGTGCTTAGATTTTAGTCGACTTTGCATTTAAGTAAACTTACATTATTTTGTGTTCCAAGAAAAATCTTAAGAATGTTCTTATGCTTATATTTTAAGTAGACTTCATTGTAAGCACAAGAACGTTATTATGCGTTCCATGAAAAAACTTTAGCACAACTTCTTTTTTTAAACATAGCCAATCTAAGCACAAGTCCCAAGCAAGGTATACGGCTTGCTTACCAACCTTAAGTCTGTTTCTGCTTCAAAAAGATGGCTGACCGTAGAGTTATTCGACGGCAAGACAGAGAAAAATCCTTCTCTAAAAGAAATTAAGACGGCTATAGACAAGAAAATTTCACATCTAGGGCATACCTGAAACCAATTTATTCATTTGCCAATTAGTAAACAATAGGCTACAAACACACGAGCTACTTTCAGATCAGGCGCTCTCACAATTATTCATTTAGTTTTTATGTGTCTGCGGTTTTTTTTATCTTTTGGCACATTTTATAATTAAGTGTATAGGGGGCATGTCAAATGCATCTAAATCAACCACAATTTAGCAGAACACACATTTATGACATTATTCGCATACCAAAGTTGTTTTTATGACGTTAAAGAGCATCATAGTCTCAGTGATGGTAAGCATAAAACAGTCACAATGTGCTTAGACTTATACTTGACCTGTGCTTACGTAAGAATGGTCTTGAGAATTTTCTAGGGACGGTATTTTTATAAGATTCTTACGTAAGTAAAAGTGAAGCATAGGGAAGTATTCTTACGGGTTTATTACGGCATTACCGTTGCCAGTGACTTCAACAGTTGTTTGCCCAACCGGGTCTATATAGTAAAACGCTAGATTTTTTAAAAGAGACAAATTTTTATCGAAAATTTTAAATTGTACATATCTGATTTTTGTTCTCATGTTTTAAATATATATACATAAAGTTTATATTAAGTTTTATTTGATATTTACTGTGATATTTGTTTTTATTTATGTATATTATATATAGAATAAATGAAATGGGGTTTAACGTCCTACAGTTATGCACTTAACCGGAGCTAATTGAAGACGGGGATTATATATAGATAATGTGATTATTTGTTTCTTGTTTGTCTCGTACCTTTATCATATGTTTGACGCAATATAGCCCGGTTGGAGCTCCCGTGCCATTAAACAACATTTCATTCATTCTTACGGGTTGTGCTATAAGGTTACTCTATGTGGCTGAGTATATTTACTCAGTGTAAAAGGGTCAATTGCACCGTGACTGAAACCAGTTTTATGTATACTGAAAGACAATAAATAAACACCTGTTGACTTTGGATACATATTAAAACCACCGGTCATATAGGTGATAAATATATAACTATTCTTTTAATGACACATTCCTTCGACGGTATTTATAGCCCAGTTATTTTCAACAATAGTGTTGGCAAATTTGTTAAACACGAGAGAGAGAGAGAGAGAGATGGGGTTTAACGTCTTCTCGACACAAAATAGTTCATTTCGGGACTAGGACTAACATATGGTTTAATTCTATTTCAATATGGGTCTTTTAGCAGTGAAAGGGACCCCGAGAAAACACACAAGGTTGCGACCATACTCCTTGCCACGTACAACCGGGGATTTGAAACCACGCCAGTTGAATCAATGTCGGGCTTTATGATACAGCGCGCGCGTCTGAAAATAAACGACATAACTTTTAAAGTAGATAAAAAATAAACCAATCACAATATTTTAACAAGGTTATTGTCTAATACAATAGAAGGACTAAAGGAGAAAAAGCTTTCCGTAAAATTCCATAGGTTAAGATTTAAAAAACGTTTGAAATTTATCTTTAAAATACGACGTCTATAAACAGCTTGTCTCAAACAACTAAAACGCATACGAATACAAACACTACACTATAGGAATATATGAATTATAAACTAGTGTCCAAACGGAACGATACCATCTTTCTTTTCAAATAATTATTTTCTAAGTGAAATTTTTAGTATGAAATCAAGCCAATTCGTATTTCACATCCCTAACACAGCATAGTCCATAAAAATGTCGGGAACACTTGATCACTTCAGGGAAAAAACTTTAATTTCGTTTAAGTGACATTTCCCTCTCTAGCATGTTCTGCACGTGCATGAAAACTGTATAAAACGGCTGATCAGACACGTTGATATCACAGCAACAAAAAGAACACACGATATGCCACGTATGACAGCCATCGAGAGAGAGAACCGTTGGAATGGTTCAACAAGGAGCGTCACATGTCGACGTCGCCAGAAGGTTGTGCTGCGCACGCATCACTATCACCAGCTTGATGCAGTGATTCCGTCTGACGGGTCATACGTCAGACAGGATCGTTACATCCGGGTATTACTCCGGAGGAACCGCACCGTAACAGCGACATCCACGGCAGCGACAGAACCGGGACACATGATCAGTCGACAGACCGTCTACAGGAAACCACGGCAGTATGGTATCCGGCCACGTCATCCCTACCGCGGACCGCACCTGACGCCTTGACACCGTCACGACAGACTGATATTGGTCAGGCGAGTTCGACGTTGGCAACGGCGGGACTAGGCACATGTTATGTTCTCTGATGAGAGCAGATTCCTCGTGTTCCGAAACGATGGACGGCGGGACTTGGCACATGCTCTGCTCTGCTCTGGTGAGAGCAGATTCCTCATGTTCCGAAAGAGTTGGTGAACGTTTGGCGCCTACCTGTGTGCTACAGGTCCGGCCATTTGGAGGTGGAGGGTTAATGGTCTGGGGTGGCCTCGTGGAATCATTTTTCGGAGTAACAATGCAAGGCAACACTTAGCAAGATTGACACAGAACTTCATTGCCAATGCCAACGTACACGTTTTGCCATGGCCCGCATGTCCACTGGACTTGAATCCCATCGAGCACCTTTTGGACCACCTCGACGGCAAATCCGACGTCGCCTTGTGCCTAGTTTAGTTTTAGACATAGATTTACGCACAGGGCATATGTCATTCTCAAAAGTACAAAATATATTTGTAACTTTTTTAATATCTCTAGGCCATTTATTTACCTTCAGTGATACGACTTAAACCATAAACAAAAAGCTAAGAGTTATGTTTTAAAACACTTTGTGTTACTTATTGCTGCCAGGGACATTATTTTCGCCATACCAGTGATCACATATAAACCATAATCTTTAAGCACAAATTCTTAACAGCTTTGGTCATTTTCTTAGTCTTTATTATAACCTTTAAATAAAATTTCTCCTCCGATGCCTTTCGAGGCATAAAACAACAACAGGAGAAAAGGCGACTTAATTTCAAGTCCCGCAATGATGAATGTTATAATGATCGTTTTTCCGTTGCAGAGCTCCGTGATTCGTTAAAGCGAGCTTGGGACACTGCAACTGGTCCAGATGAAATACACTACCAAATTCTAAAACATTTACCTTTTTCCACTCTCTTAATCTTACTAGATCTTTTTAACCGGATTTGGGTTGATGGCAATTTCCCACCATCGTGGCACGAAGCCACCATCATTCCCATCCCTAAACCGGGCAAAGATCATACGAATCCTACCAACTATCGTCCGATTGCTTTAACAAGCTGTATTTGCAAAACCATGGAGAGATTGATCAATCGAAGGCTTGTTTGGTACCTTGAGTCCAACAACGTCTGGTAGCAGTGTTGTTCCCAGCTCGCTCTCTGAGCTGGCTTCATTCTAAAATGCTAAGTAGGGAGTTTATAATGCGGGGGCCGAATCTATTGTCCAGCCTTGTAGTTGTAACCCACACCCATGCCCCGTGACCTAATTGGTCATGATTCAGTTTGGAGTGGATTATTACTTCAACTGACAAGAGTCGTTGACCAATATGGCCAGGTATTATATTACATTTAATTATGGCCGGAGATTACAGCTGGTCATTATGTAATGAACATGCCAAGCTTCCAGGACTGATAACTGTTATGATTCAAAGACCTTGCGTAACACTGGTCAGCTGTGGTGATAATGGCTTCCCCGCACAGCTGTTCCCCTTGTCAGAGACGAGTACCAGATGTTACCCGTGACGGATCAATCAGATAAGATTGCTTTTGTAGTGTCTCAATTAATATATCATCAATTGTGTAACAAAAGTTAGGTAAACTTACAGTTTTAAAAATCTCCTAGACCTTTGTGGATATCGCCTAGTTCTCCAAGTAGGGTCAGCCCACGTTGGGCGCCAGTTTCTTATATACACCTTCTGCACGTGCATCTCGAATTGAGTCTGCATTTGGGCGACCCCTAAATGTGGATGAGTTTATGCGTTCTCTGAATGCAGTTGAATTTGGGCGAGCCAAACCGACATTAGTAGTAGAAAAGTACTACGGTTGCTGTATAGAAGATAAATTAGGTATGTTACTATCTAACCAGTATCACAGAACACAACAATAACTAGGCAAGTTCATGAAGGATACAACAACAGTAGTTTCACATAATCTATTACAGAGGGGGGTGTGCCGCGCTCCGACCTCAGGCTGGTCGGTCACCTCTGGCTTGTGGCTGTGGTTTCGAGTCCTTGTGTGAGCGTATGTGACATGTATAACACTATAAGGCTCATTTTAGGTCTATGAAAAGTGTTCGGTATAATATAGAAATCTATACCTACATGGTGTGTGTCGAAAACTAGGGTAATGGAGTGGTCTTGTATGATTCTTCTTCTATTTTAGGCTTAGTTACTGACAGCTATGTCAGGATCCATTGTTAAAAGTAGTAACTATCGTCCAGCCATCTCGTGCACGGATTAGTACAATTATCTAGAATAGTGTTAACGTAAACCGGTGCCTTTACGAAACACTTACCCAAAAATGGTAATTGTCCCGCCCCAATAGCCGACGCATTATATTTTCTATATAGTATAGAGCGCGTTTCGATTTACTTCAGACAATCATCCAGAGCTCAAGGGGATCATACGACCTATAGTCTCCTCGGCTTTAGGCTAGGGCTTCAGACAATCGTTCAGAGCTTAAGGGAATCTCAAGACCCCTTGGACATACTAGGTTTTATTTTTGGTTAACATCTAAATACCTATAGCTGTCTCGAAGTTGTAAAATATATATTATTGTAACATATAAAGCTATCTTCAAAGAACAGAAAAGAGTTTGAAGTCTTCTTTAATAACACAACGTCAGTCCTACCTAAACACACGACAGTGTCACCCAAACGATTTGGCCGTCCGAACTCAAGGGTGTCAAATACCAGGATAGTCACAATTCGCATCAATAGTGTCACAGACTGCTTTAAGTGGCCGTGACACAGGATAGTGTCACATTGTTTATTTGGGGCCGTGACACAGGATACAGTGTCACACATGGAGATAGGAGCGCCATCTCAACCGCCTGGGTTTCCTCCGGGCACTCCGGTTTCCTCCCACTGCTAAAGACCCCTACGCGCAAGCTTATTATTGAAATAAAAAATATACCATGTTACTGCCGAAATGACCTAGTTGTGTTGAGTGGACGTTAAACCCCATTTCTCTCTCTCTCTCTGTTACAGAGAAAGTTATCATCACGAATTTTCAAACCTTCACATAACAACTTGGAATGCTCTTCATTGTTAACAGTTACTTCAATATGGAGATCGCGGAACACAAGCAAACATGAACCTTCACCGCAAACATTTTCTACAGTCTCCATCAAATCCACAATATTTACTTTCGAAAAATTAGGAGTTCTTACTTTAACAACACGCTCCTTCTTAAAGGAACACTTCTCACCGCCATTCGATGATGGTTGAACAGGGCGAGACAAAGACATGTCTGAGTAGCTCACAATGACGGGCCAAAGAAGCCCACTCTTAAACTAGTCTATAAAGTATCTACAAATATAAAATTATATTCAAAATAAAAACCGATAAAGTCGATTAGAAGAGCCGAAGTAAAACACGTCTTGCTCAAACAAATCAAAAACCTGAAGTCGGCGCGCACGCTAACCATTCAGCCCCCCCCCCCCCGGGGAGATTAGATAAAGAGTTGGCAGTTCTCTTAATAATCGTTAAAAACTAGATAATGTAAATGGGGTTTGCTGAAAATTTCAGTCAAATTGAAACGAGGTTTTAGAGGTTTAATATTTGGCTTTTACTAAAGTCGGTCCGATTATCCACTTCATGATTAAATCATGAATGAGCAGCAAAGCGGATCATAATCCAGCAAATCGCACAGGCTAACGCCGACATCAAGAGTTGATTATGGTCTGGATAAGTTAATTAAAGTCGAATTAAATATTTAGATAACATGTCAGGCCTACAGAAAGAACTACGATAGACAGATTTAGCTTTTGCATAATGTATGTTTAAGAAGACACTAAGACATTTATTAACAAAATAAATCAACTCTCGATAGCATCGAGATTTTAACCAGATTAGAACGGTTACCACTTTAAAGGAGAGGGGGGCGATTTTCCGGTTGTTCGTGACAAGGATGGGATCGCCTGTCCAACCTCGTGTGTTTTCTCCTGGTACTCGTGTTTCCAACCCCAATACTAAAGGCCTCCACTCGCAAGCGAATCATTGAAAAAAAATAGAACTGTATGTTAGTCCCGAAATGAATTAGTTTGTGTCGAGTGAACGTAAGACCCCACCCCTCCTCTCTTTTTTTTAAAAAAATGTGGAAAATAGATTAACCTCTTGTAATATATTTAAAAATACTTCGTAATCATCATTATACGTCAGTTTTTAAGCTTGAGGCTATTACTAATACATGTGGTAAATTAAATAGCATATGTCAAGGTTAGCTGGCCCCCGGATCCATTCACTTGATTTGATAATTGTTTAGTTTTTGCAATGTCTATTTTCTGTCTTGTCCGCAGGTTTATCTTGTAGATTTTTTGTTTTGCGTGTAGTGCAGTCCTCCTGCATTTACTATTAGAGTAGAGTTTTAGCCCTTCGTACTGCAGAATGTTCTCGTTGTCGGGCTTTGCTCCTGTTAGCTCACTACATTTTTTTTAAAATTTTTTTTAACGTTTTCCGAGGTTCTGTCCGGATTATCGCCCTTATTGTTTAAATTATTTGACGTTCTAACACCTGACGTCGATTGGCTGACTATCGCCATTGAAGAGACGACCACTTACAAGATCGGTCGCATTTTTTTGTTACGTCTTTTATGTAAATCATTTTAGTGAAGCCTGTACCAAGACAGGCCCGGGACTGTACAGCGCAGTGGACGCTTACGGCTAGCCCTCGGATCCATTCACTCTTTTTTGAATTGTTGTTTTATTGTTTGTTTCGTTTGCTGTTTCGGAGTATGATGTATTGTCGTTATATTTATCCTTTATGTAAATCATATGTGGCGCAGTCCCCCTGCACTAACTATTGAGTGTAGAGGTTTAAAGTAGTTTCATGAAAATTATATGGAACATGTCATATATATATATATATATATATATAAAAACTAAATTAAAGAAAGACACCAAAATATTAATTTAACGGCTAGCGCTTTCTGTTCGTACTGAACATCATCAGACCGATTTTATTCACGAAGAATTACGTAGAACAATAGACGCAACGTCATGACGTTACTTTAAATATATCAAATACAACATAATAATATTTACATATATCTACATTTAGTAATTTAACAATAAAAAGATAATTATTTCATCTCTTACTATAATATACGTTTATTTAATACTGGTTTGTACTTTTTGATGAAATAATTTTCTTTACATTCAAGTAAATCATTGTTTAAAAAGTTCAATTTGTACAAGGGAAATACGTTGAACTTTCCACCTCCACACGTGTCGATGTGTGCACTTAAAGGTATTGTTCGATTACTTGGAATCTTAATTTGCGATCTATGAAGGTTCATTCGAAGGTTTAGTTGACCTTCTGTTTTCCCAATGTATTTCCCTTCACAACCACAGCATACAATGAGCTAGATTACATTTTTTGATTTGCATGTCATGCTTTGTTTTACATGAAAATCATGTGATTCATTCATTTTAATGGAGCTCCCTTCGACTATCACTTTACAAGTTAAACATCTTTCATCCCCACATTTAGAAACTATAGGTTTTTTAATTTCCGAATCAAATTGTGAGGAAGTGAGAATTCGTCTCAAGTTCGGGGGTTGTTTTAGACTGTTGATCACATTTGTTTTGTTCATAATATATTTAAGTTTTTCACTTTTAAATAACTGTGGTAAATGTGATCTAATTATATCCATGCCCCGTTCTTGGGAAGGATTGTGTGTAGTAACTAAAGTCAAAATCTCACTTTGTTTATCTAAAACTTTAGGTTTTCTTAAAATTTTCTGATCTATTTTTAAGGCTTGTTTAATGCCATTTTCTATTAAACCACAAGGATAGTTTTGTTTTTGAAGGAATTGTTTCAATTCGTGTAATCTTATGAGTTTTTTCTCATCACAGGATACGATTGTACAAATTCTCCTCGCAAGATTAAACGGAATGTTTCTTTTTGTATGTGAAGGGTGACATGAATTGAAATCTAAATACTGATGCGTGTCAGTAGTTTTATAATATAGATCCGTTGTAATGTCACCATTTTCAGATAATGTTATCGTTACATCTAAAAAATTAATTGATTGCAAGTGTTTTTCTATTATAAAATTTATAACAAACCAAAGATCTCCGCGAGAGAACTATGTGACATTTTCAGAGGTAGTCAAAAGGAACCGACAGCCTAAACCAAATAATAGAAATATGGTGAAGAACGAAAACAACCATTTTTTAGGAATGAGCCAAAGCCCACAGAGAGACAAGTGGAAACAGAAAACGCGGAGGTAAACAAAGATCCTAAAATCATCAACACAGCATCAATATTACTTTCTGAAACGGATATAAAATTATTGTCTAGGGGATTTAAATTTACTCCTACACCTAAACAAAACAAAGAACTTCTAAAATCAGAATTATCAAGCTTTTGTCGAAAACTACGATTGGCGGAATATTTTACGGATTTTCCGCATTCAAATCAAAATCAAGATTGGAATAGTGTACAGGAAAGTGAATCGGACAGTCTAGTCCGTAATAAATCACAGTTCACACCCAATCCAGGTAGAGACGTTCACCTAGACAATTACATTCATTCAATATTAGATCAGGGTATCCCGTCAAAGGCTTGCAAATCAAATCTATCACCTCTAGAGAGAAGTAGCCTACAGAAACTTTCAAATAATGGGGATATAATTATCAAAGAAGCCGATAAAGGGGGTGCTATTGTGTTGATGAACAAACTGTACTATAGACAGAAAATTATAGAATTATTAGGGGATTCTAAATACTATAAAGTGTCCAATTTAAGTAAGGAACAGAAAGTGAAAAATACAGTAATTAGATTTATAGGCAATCATAGAGGTGAAATAACAGATAAAGAATATGCTTACTTGACAAAATTTGAGTCTAACCATGCGAATTTTTATGGATTACCAAAGATTCATAAAAGCAAAGAAATTCGAAATGCAGTAGTGGAACAAAGACAGGAAGTGATTACTATTCCAGACCCTACGGATTTGAAATTTAGACCTGTTGTAGGTGGACCAAATAGTTCAACACAACGTTTAAGTAATTTTATAGACATTATACTCAAACCTCTATGTAAGCACATCAAGAGTTATATACGAGATCCCCCCTGGGGTGTAGGGGGTGAAAAGAATATACCCTTCGTATTTCCTGCGTGTCGTAAAAGGCGACTAAAAGGATCCCTGTAATGGGGCGACGTGTTTGCCGTGCGTTGCGACCCGTGTCGGTGGAGAGTGGAATCCTGGTGATTGAGTGGGGATTTGGCTTGCGAGCCCTTTTTCTGCAACACATTACTTTGGCCCATGGTTCACCTAGACGGGAGGTCAGAGTGGCCCACTCTGATCAATCGGCTGTGGTCGTTTTTAGCTCTGTAGAGTGTACCGTTTCCAGTTTAATGCTCTGTCGTATATTCACTCAGCATAATACTCACCTTTGTGTCCTTAGTACATTCTGCAGAGCAGCGGCTTGGGTCAATCAGGTTGGAGTAGTATTTTTACTTTCTGGCTTGAGTATACCCCTCGTCGAGCCCTGAGGCCATGCGCTGGATATCCGCGCTAGTCCTCCCCGTTAGTAGGCAGGGCAGTAACCTGGGGGACGACGAGGGGTGAAACTTTAAAACAATACTTCATGGATACCCCAATCCCCCCCACACCAATAATTAACGAAAAAACTAAGAGAGCGAAACGTCCTAATACAGAGGACGTTTCTAATTTATTTAAAAATTCAAATAAAAGTTCAAAGGCATGGCCGAGGTTTCTCTTAATTGAGAGTGCCTCTACTGATCTGTCAAAAGTATCACCTTTCTTAATAGCCAAGGGTATAGCTGGCTTAGCCGGTGAACCCAAAACTATTAAAAAACTAAAAAATGGAAAACTGTTGATTGAATGTGCCAAGGAGCAGCATGCTACCATGCTTCTTCAATCAACATCCTTGGCAAACATATCTATCACAGTATCTCCACACAGATCGTTAAACTCCAGTAGAGGTGTAATTCGCTGTCGGGATCTTGAAGGCAGCAGTGAGGAAGAAATGGTAGAATACCTTTCTTCTCAAGGCGTGTCACATGTTAAAAGAATTAGTGTACGCCGAGGAGAAAAGGTGATTCCCACAAGCACCTATATCCTCACGTCCAATCGTCCCGACATTCCTAAGACTCTCAAGGCAGGTTATCTTAACATACCTGTTGATTCTTACATCAGTAATCCATTGCGATGTTACAAATGTCAAAAATTTGGACATAGCAATACCGTCTGTAGAGGTAAGGATACCTGCGCTCGTTGTGGTCATGATGGCCATGACAGCGCTACCTGCCAGGCGGAATTGTGTTGTATCAATTGCAAGGGTAAGCACTTTGCTTACTCTCGCGAATGTCCAATATGGCAAAAAGAAAAAAGAATTCAACAGGTAATGTCTGAGCGCAAAATATCATATTATGATGCTCGAAAGCAAGTAGATCTAACTGCACTATTTCCTGTTCAATCCCAAGGGAAATCTTATGCAGGTGCAGTACAAGAATCTACCAGAAGCATCTCTGTTCAGACAGATTTGACCTGGCCAAGAAAAGAGGAAATGCCTAAACTTATACCAGATCATGATAAAGGGGCATCGAGCTCCTCGCAGACATGTGAGAGCTCGATACAAATTATTAATTCTTTGTCTGGCGAGGGCTCATCGTCCTTGCCGAAACCTGAAGATGTTGGGACTACCCCCGACACTTCAGCTCAGAATGGCAAGGGGTCGCTCCCCTCGCCTTCTGCTGATGATGTCGTTCTTGATTCTAGTTTTACTGGATCAAGTACACAGCCGAAGGGTATCCCACCCTCTCAGGAACAAACTGTCCTCTCCAGGAAAGAGAGGAGGTTATTAAAATTCAAAGAGAAAGTGAAGAAGGGTTCAAAAGACCCTGTCGCTCTCTACAATAGATTTGGGGATGATCTGATGGACGGTATTGTTATCACGGGTGTCAATATGGACCCCGTCGGTAAGCCGTCAAAAAATAAAATTCCCTGACAATGGCTAATTCCATTATTCAATGGAATTGTCGTGGTTTAAAACCAAATTTTAATGAAGTCCAATTATTAATTCAAAAGCACAATCCTTTAGCTATTTGTTTACAGGAAACTTTTTTACGAGATTCTGACAATTTGTCTTTTAGACATTTTGTTGGTTATCATCATCATTCAGTTGGTGATGGTAGAGCTCATGGGGGTGTTTCCATTATTCTTAATGGAGACATTCCTCAGAGTAAAGTCACTCTCAACTCGCCTTTACAGGCAGTTGCGGTTAGAGTGACTTTACATATTCCTATAACAATCTGCTCTGTTTATCTTCCACCAAGTTTACATCTTAATCCCAGAGATCTTGATGACCTTGTTACTCAACTTCCTCTCCCGTTTATTATTACGGGAGATTTCAATGGTCATCATTCACTCTGGGGTAGTCCAGATGATAACAACAGAGGTAAACAAATAGCGGACTTCATTAACATTAATAATTTGTGTTTATTAAATGACGAATCGCCTACTTATCTACATCCTGCCACAGCTTCTTTTTCTTCCCTGGATCTCACCATTTGCTCTCCGGTTCTGTTTCAGGATTTCACATGGAGAGTAAATGAAGATCTTTGTGGTAGTGATCACTTTCCTATCTTGATTGATAATAATGGTCCCTCTCCGGTCGAAAGACCTCAGAGGTGGAAGTTGCATAAGGCTGATTGGGCTCTGTTTGAATCTTTGTGTCTCTTCTCTTTTGATGCAAAAGAGCTAGAAGATGCAGATGAGCCCATGGCTTTATTCACTTCAATTCTTCAAGATGTAGCTGAGCAGGCGATTCCAAAAACCACGACAGAGCCAAAACGTTTCAACAAACCATGGTTCAACGACGATTGCAAATATGCTCTGAGAGAGCGTAATCGTATCCTGAGACGCTTAAAGAACCACCCTTCCATGGAGAATATTGCAGCCTACCAAATGGTCCGGGCGAAGGCCCGCAGAACCATACGACAAGCAAAAAAGTCTTCATGGCAAGGTTACGTCTCTAGGATCAATTCCCGTACCACATCCAAATCGGTATGGGACCGGATTCGTAGGATTAAAGGTAAAAGTAGTGCATTATCAGTAAACCATCTCAATGTTGATAATACCACCTTAACAACATTTCCTGATATTGCTAATTCTCTGGCCAGTACATTTTCATTCAATTCATCATCCAATTTCTCCTCTGATGCCTTTCGGGGCATTAAAAATCAACAGGAGAAAAGGCGACTTAATTTCAAGTCCCGTAATGATGAATGCTATAATGGTCGTTTTTCCATTGCAGAGCTCCGGGATTCGTTAAGGCGAGCTCGGGACACTGCAACTGGTCCAGATGAGATACACTACCAAATTTTAAAACATCTACCTTATCCAACACTTCTTATTTTACTGGATCTTTTTAACCGGATTTGGGTTGATGGGAATTTCCCTCCTTCGTGGCACGAAGCCACAATAATTCCCATCCCTAAACCGGGAAAAGATCATACGAATCCTACAAATTATCGTCCAATCGCTTTAACTAGCTGTATTTGCAAAACCATGGAGAGATTGATCAATCGAAGGCTTGTTTGGTACCTTGAGTCCAACAACCTCATTACTGACCTCCAATGTGGATTTCGGTCCCAAAGGAGCACTCTTGATCATCTCGTTCGATTTGAAACGTTCGTCAGGGACGCTTTCATCCAGAAGCAACATTTAGTTGCAATATTTTTTGATCTGGAGAAAGCTTATGATACAACATGGAAACATGGTATCATGCGCGACCTCCATAACCTCGGCCTACGAGGTCGCTTACCTATCTTTATTAAAAATTTCCTGGAAGATAGGTCATTTAAGGTACGACTGGGATCAATCTTCTCTGACCCATTTCCTCAGGAAATGGGGGTTCCCCAGGGAAGTATTTTATCTCCAACATTATTTGCCATAAAAATTAACACGATCCCAGCGTGCCTTAAACCAGGTACAAATGGGGCTCTCTATGTTGATGACTTTCAGATGTGCTATGGTTCTACAGACATGCGGATAATCGAACGTAAGTTGCAGCTTTGTTTGAATTCACTTCAACAATGGGCAACCGAAAATGGATTTCGTTTTTCGAAATCCAAGACTGTCTGCATGCATTTCTGTCAGAAACGAGGTTTACATCCAGATCCAGAACTTTTCTTGGATGGCAACCGCCTTCCGGTTGTGGATGAAACCAAATTTCTGGGGCTGATATTTGATAAGAAATTATCATTTATCCCCCACATTAAAAACCTAAAAAAGAAATGTCTGAAAGCCCTCAACATATTGAGAGTCTTATCAAATACTGACTGGGGAGCAGACCGTAAGGTCTTGCTCAGATTATATCGAGCACTAATAAGATCTAAACTCGATTATGGGTGTATTGTGTATGGGTCTGCCCGCGAGTCTTATCTCAAAGAGCTTGACACCATACACAACCAAGGACTTAGAATCAGTTTAGGAGCATTTCGTACATCTCCAGTGGACAGTTTATACGTCGAGGCGCACGAGCCCTCATTGCACAACAGACGTGATAAACTGGCCCTGCAATATGCTACGAAAATAGCATCATTACCAAATCATATTTCATTTAACACCATATTTAGACCCTATCATGAGCATTTGTATTTTGTGAAGACTAGAGTTATTCCATCATTTGGTATTCGCATACAACCTCTTTTGTCTGAGGCTGGTATCAGCCTTGACAGTATAGCGAATACCCCTTTCTTTAGAACTCCACCGTGGGCTATATCTCCCCCAAAGATCGATTTCTATCTTACTCAACATAAAAAAAGAGACACTAGCTCCACGGTGTTCCAATCTCTCTTTAGAGAGTTAAGGTCTAAGTATGGTGATTATGCTCCTATTTACACAGATGGTTCGAAAGATGGTGATCGGGTTGCTTCGGCTACCGTGACGCCATCCGAGACTATTTCTGTTCGCCTACCCCCTGCTGCATCTATTTTTACAGCTGAGCTCCAGGCTATTCTTCAAGCCCTGGAATTCATTAAATCCTCTTCATCTTTAAAGCATATCATCTATACTGATTCTCTGTCTTCGCTTCAAGCAATTAACAATAAACAGCTTGAACACCCATTAGTAGCAGATGTCTATCATCTTCTACTATCTAACGAGTTTAACAGCAAAGACGTCGTCTTTTGCTGGCTCCCCAGTCACGTTGACATAAGGGGGAATGATCTAGCAGATTTTGCTGCCAAAGCTGCTTTAGATCTTCCCCAATCAACATTTTTAATTCCATATAATGATTTTAAATGTACAATAAATCATTGTATATATGACCGCTGGCAACGGTCTTGGGATCTTTCAGGTACAAACAAACTTCATCACATAAAGCCTCTCCTTGGAGACTGGCCAAACTCCTACAGATCTAATAGGAGAGATGAAGTTGTTTTGTGTCGCTCTCGTATAGGTCATACTTTTTTAACTCATATTTTCATCCTGAAGCGAGAGCCTCAACCGGAATGTGAACACTGTCATGTTCCTTTGACAGTGAAGCACATTTTGATTGAGTGCAAGTATCTCAAAGATATAAGATTACGGCATTACCGTTGCCAATCACTCAATCAATTGTTTGCCCAACCGGGTCTATATAATAAAGCGCTGGACTTTTTAAAAGAGACAAATTTTTATCGAAAATTTTAATTGTAAATATCTGAATTATCGTTTAATGTTTTAAATATATTTACATAAAGTTTATGTTTATTTTTATTAAAATTTACTGTGATATTTGTTTTTATTTATGTGAATATAGTTATTAATGTGATTATATATTTCTAGTTTGTCTCGAGAAATCATATTTGTTTGGCGCAATATGGCCCGGTTGGAGCTCAAGTGCCATTAAACAATATTTCATTCATTCATTATATACGAGATGATATAGATTTCTTATGTAATCTACCTAGTAAAGCTGAAACAAATAGCGTACTTGTCACGTTTGATGTTGAAAGCTTGTACAGTAATATTGAAATTGAACTGGGCATAAGATCTATACATTTCTGGCTCGACAGATTCCAATCCGAAATACCCACACGTTTCTCCAATACTTTTATCATAAATTCCGTCACGATAGTCATTTCCAATAACATATTCTACTTTGATGAACACTATTATGAACAAATTAAAGGCGTGGCAATGGGAACAAAAATAGGTCCAACATACGCGACTTTAACCCTAGGCTACCTTGAAGAAATTTGGTACGCCAATATTGGAGAACGTTTCGGTTTGGAATTACAGTTACAGATCGAACATTCATGGAAACGTTTCTTAGATGATTGCTTTATCATATTTGATAAGGATAGTGTTTTATTAAATGAATTATATCTCATGCTAAACTCACTAAATGAAAGTTTAAATTTTATAATAGAAAAACACTTGCAATCAATTAATTTTTTAGATGTAACGATAACATTATCTGAAAATGGTGACATTACAACGGATCTATATTATAAAACTACTGACACGCATCAGTATTTAGATTTCAATTCATGTCACCCTTCACATACAAAAAGAAACATTCCGTTTAATCTTGCGAGGAGAATTTGTACAATCGTATCCTGTGATGAGAAAAAACTCATAAGATTACACGAATTGAAACAATTCCTTCAAAAACAAAACTATCCTTGTGGTTTAATAGAAAATGGCATTAAACAAGCCTTAAAAATAGATCAGAAAATTTTAAGAAAACCTAAAGTTTTAGATAAACAAAGTGAGATTTTGACTTTAGTTACTACACACAATCCTTCCCAAGAACGGGGCATGGATATAATTAGATCACATTTACCACAGTTATTTAAAAGTGAAAAACTTAAATATATTATGAACAAAACAAATGTGATCAACAGTCTAAAACAACCCCCGAACTTGAGACGAATTCTCACTTCCTCACAATTTGATTCGGAAATTAAAAAACCTATAGTTTCTAAATGTGGGGATGAAAGATGTTTAACTTGTAAAGTGATAGTCGAAGGGAGCTCCATTAAAATGAATGAATCACATGATTTTCATGTAAAACAAAGCATGACATGCAAATCAAAAAATGTAATCTATCTCATTGTATGCTGTGGTTGTGAAGGGAAATACATTGGGAAAACAGAAGGTCAACTAAACCTTCGAATGAACCTTCATAGATCGCAAATTAAGATTCCAAGTAATCGAACAATACCTTTAAGTGCACACATCGACACGTGTGGAGGTGGAAAGTTCAACGTATTTCCCTTGTACAAATTGAACTTTTTAAACAATGATTTACTTGAATGTAAAGAAAATTATTTCATCAAAAAGTACAAACCAGTATTAAATAAACGTATATTATAGTAAGAGATGAAATAATTATCTTTTTATTGTTAAATTACTAAATGTAGATATATGTAAATATTATTATGTTGTATTTGATATATTTAAAGTAACGTCATGACGTTGCGTCTATTGTTCTACGTAATTCTTCGTGAATAAAATCGGTCTGATGATGTTCAGTACGAACAGAAAGCGCTAGCCGTTAAATTAATATTTTGGTGTCTTTCTTTAATTTAGTTTTTATATATGTTAGCTGGGAGCTGTATTTACCTATATATATATATATATATATAGGTGTAAAAAGCCGGAATAATACATCGGACGGTTGAGAAATACGGCGTTGAATACACTATTTAAAGTGAATAAATCAAACAATATTATACCAATATCATTCATATTTCACATGTTGATCCGAATTCCAGTTAACCTCGTGAGTTTTCTCCGGGTCCTCCGGTTTCCTCTCACTGCTAAAGACCACTATGGGCTAACGAATTATTGAAATAAAATTAAACCGTATGCTAGTCCCGAAATGATCTTGTTTGTGTCGAGTGGACGTTACCACCCCATCTCTCTCTCTCCCAGGGGAGATCCCCCCTGGGGTGTAGGGGTGATAAGAATATACCCTTCGTATGTCCTGCGTGTCGTAAAGGGCGACTAAAAGGATCCCTGTGATGGGGCAACGTGTTTGCCGTGCGTTATGACCCGTGTCGGTTGAGAGTTGAATCCTGGTGATTGAGTGGGGATTTGGCTTGCAAGCTCTATTCCTGCAACACATTACTTTAGCCCATGGTTCACCTAGACGGGAGGTCAGAGTGGCCCACTCTGATCAATCGGCTTTGGTCGTTTTAGTTCTGTGGAAAGTACATTTTTCCTTCCCAATGCTTTGTTGTTTATAAAAGTCAGCAAATTTACCTTTGTGTCCTTAGTACTTTCTACAGAACGGCGGCTTGGGTCAATCAGGTTAGATAAGTAGTTTTACTTTCTGGCTTGAGTATACCCCTCGTCGAGCCCTGAGGCAATGCACTGGTGACTCGTGCTAGTCCTCCCCCTGGTAGGCAGGGCAGTAACCTGGGGGACGGCGAGGGGTGAATAATAAAAAAAATATATACATGGATCCCCCAACCCCCCCCCCCCCACACCAACAATTAATAAAGACAGAAACGTCCTAATACAGAGGACGTTTCTATTTTTTTAAAAAATAAAAAGGCAAAGTCATGGCCGAGGTTTCTCTTGATTAGAGCGCCTCTACTGACTTATCTAAAGTCTCACTGCTGGTGATAATATGAACAGTACTACATGTATAACTATGTAACATGACTGCACTCGGTGACCTCATTCTGTCAGACAAAATTGTTTTCTGTGAATGTATGCAAGTGTGAACGTACTGACTTCATAGATTTTTTGGAGTCAAAGTTTCCAGACATTTTAAAGTCAGATTTTACTTTTAAAAATCTATAGTGTAAACCTACCTTAAGGGAGCTTTGAGCAACCGGCCCCTGGCGAATATGCACTGCTGATCAGTGTGATATCTATTCTAACTTTCAGATAAAAAAGTTTCCTGGACTGGCTTTGATTTACATTCTTATAAACAAGATCAGATAATAAAAAAGGTTCCTGGACAACAAGATAAGATTTATTTATTGATCACATGTATTAAAGTCAGGAGAATTAATTCACACATAAATAAATAAAACGCTGTAATGTAATGACATAAATGATTTCGCGTGATTCAAAAGTCAATAGCTAAATCGTCGAGAAATAGTTACGAAGAGATATCTATACCAGGTAGACAATAATGTTTTTGTTGATTTACGTCACGCCCTGTAGTATATAATTCAAGTAGCAGACAATTTATTTAACATTAATCGTTTTGGTTTTTTTTCTCCTTCTAGTGCCCGGGTTAAATTGAAACGTGATCTGCAGATGAAATGGGGTTTAACGTCCGACTGGGTTAATGAAGCCTGGCATACACCATAGTGTGCTATGATGAGGGATATCATGCCCGGGTGGTGGCCGCTAAGGCCTACTCTTATTTTAAATTCGAACTTCCAAGGTTTTTTTACGAGCATGTCAATGTGTACACGGGACCTCGGTTTTTCTTATCGTCCGAACGCCGATATGTTGTCTCTGGCCACACCCTCCGACCTGCGCCAATCACACGAGGAACCACGCCGGATCATGGGTTCGATCTTGAATCTGTACGCGATAAAACCGGTTGACATGCACGTAAAAGAACCCTTTAACAGTTGGAATTCGAAAAAAAAACAGTGGACTATTGAGTATTGTACCATTGTCCGGGCAACAGTTTCCCTCGTAGCACATCGTATGCTGTTCGCCCAACTTTATTAGCCAAGTCGGCGCCCAAAAATTGGACGTAAAACCCCAGTTCATATCAAATGAAATCATGAAATATAAAAAGATAATTTCATCAGAATCTAATATTCTGTGTGGGGGGGGGGGGTTGGGATGGAAGTGTGGTCTAAGGTGCCGCGCTTCGACCTCTAGATGGCCGGTCACCTCTGGCTTGGGGCTGTGGATTCGAGCCCTAGTGTGAGCTTATGTGACATGGAGATAATGGGCGCCTTCTCAACCTCGTGGGTTTCCTCCTGGCACTCCGGTTTTCTCCCACTGCTAAAGCGAATTATTGAAATAAAAAAAATGAAAACCATACGTTAGTCCCAAAATGAACTAGTTTGTGTCGAGTGGACGTTAAACCCCATTTCTCTATATATATTCTGTATGTACGTGTCACCTACCACGTGTCTAGCTCCTTAACTCGGTTGCTTAGTACATTTTACGTACTAAATATATAATTAATTAAAATAGCAGGCAAACTGTAGTAGCAGGTAATTAAAAAAACTCAGTCCACGCCGATTTCTGAGTGATCGGTCCGGGGTCGGTTGCTTAAAACTAAGTTATTTTAACGATCCGTTAAACTCTAACGGACATATCTTGGTAACGTGTTGTTTGTTAACTTTCCGTTAAATTTACTAAAGAAAACACTATAAAATACTTTTTTTTTTATATTAGCATAAACCTGTAGGAACAATTACCACTGAATGTTCGGGGCCTTTATTTCCAGCAACAATCTTTCTCTCCGTTAAAGTTAACGGATCGTTAAAAGATAACGGAGCTTTGAGCAACCGGCCCCTGGACGATAACTCATTACTATCTATGAACATCGAGGTCTGGGGCCTGTTTCACGAAATTTTAACTAAGATAAAATCCGATTTTAGTAATTCGATTGGATAGTATTAGATTGATTTTAGCGCTTAGCCAATCAGATTTAAGTATGTACTAAAATTTGGATTTTATCTTAAGTTAAAATTTCGTGAAACAGGCCCCAGGTTGATATCGAACATCGGTTTATCCCGGTCTGTATCTAATATTTGTTTATTGACGAAAACTGAGAACAGGTTGGTTTTTAACATTTGTTTATCCAGGTATTTCGACACCAAGCTGATATCTAACACTCCTTTGTCCACCCGTCTTCCATTTGCCCAGGTTAGGTGAATAATAGTAGGACGTTAAACCCCATGTCATTCATTCATTCCTTTATCCACGAACATAGAAACCTGGGCCCTTATTCACGAAATCTTAAACTAAGTTACAACCAAAATTTTAAGAAATACTGCAGCTTCATTGGATATATGCAAATTGATTTTAGTGGTCAGCCAATCGAATTGCAGTATTTCTTAAAATTTCGATTGTATCTTAGTTTAAGTTTTCGTGACTAAGGGCCCAGGTTGGTATCTTACATTTTATCCCCATCGAACATCGACACCGAGTTATTATTAAACTTATTATCTAACGTATGTTTATTTGGTTTCACCGCCCAAATAATTGTCTCGAGAACGTATTCGCATATTCAAGAACATCGAGACCCGGTTGGTATCCAATAATTGATTATCTTCGAACATCGACACCGGGATGAACAAACGGTACGTTAATTTGTTTGAACCGCCCGAATTATTGTCTAAAGAACGGGTGGTACTTTTCACCGTCGACCACCGCCGACCAATTAATGCTCTTTACCGCCGACCAAATGCTTTTTACCGCCGAACGTCAGGTAATTACCCCCCTGGGGTGTAGGGGGTGATAAGAATATACCCTTCGTATTTCCTGCGTGTCGTAAAAGGCGACTAAAAGGATCCCTGTAATGGGGCGACGTGTTTGCCGTGCGTTGCGACCCGTGTCGGTGGAGAGTGGAATCCTGGTGATTGAGTGGGGATTTGGCTTGCGAGCCTTTTTTCTGCAACACATTACTTTGGCCCATGGTTCACCTAGACGGGAGGTCAGAGTGGCCCACTCTGATCAATCGGCTCTGGTCGTTTTAGCTCTGTAGAATGTACCCTTTCCATGTTAATGCTCTGTTGATTATTCACTCTGCATACTACCTACCTTTGTGTCCTATGTACATTCTACAGTGCGGCGGCTTGGGTCAATCAGGTTAGACAGGTATTTTTTACTTTCTGGCTTGAGTATACCCCTCGTCGAGCCCTGAGGCAATGCGCAGGTTATCCGCGCTAGTCCCCCCCCCCCTAGTAGGCAGGGTAGTAACCTGGGGGACGACGAGGGGTGAACTTTAAGAAATACTTTCATGGATTCCCTAATCCCCCCCACCCCAATAATAAATAATAAAGAAAATATTAAAAGTAAACAGAAACGTCTGAATTCAGAAGATGTTTCTGATTTATTTACACAAAAAAATAAAATGTCAAAGTCTTGGCCGAGGTTTCTCTTAATTGAGAGTCCCTCTCGAGACCTATCGAAAGTGTCACCATTTTTAATAACCAAGGGCAAAGCTGGCTTGGCCGGCGAGCCCAAGGCTATTAAAAAACTAAAGAACAGAGCACTCTTAATAGAATGTGCCAAAGAACAGCATGCTACCATG
This sequence comes from Patella pellucida, assembly GCA_917208275.1. Taxonomy (NCBI): domain Eukaryota; kingdom Metazoa; phylum Mollusca; class Gastropoda; family Patellidae; genus Patella; species Patella pellucida. Next base: position 54,667,602 of record OU795043.1, read on the forward strand.
CTTCTTAAATCTTCATCTTTGGCAGACATTCCTATTAAGGTGTCTCCACATAGGTCTTTAAATAGTAGTAGAGGTGTAATACGTTGCCGGGACCTCGAAGGCAGCAGTGAGGAAGAAATGGTAGAATACCTTTCTTCTCAAGGTGTACAACACGTCAAAAGAATTAGTGTTCGTCGAGGAGATAAGGTGATTCCAACAAGCACCTACATCCTCACATTCGACCGTCCCGACATACCAAAGACTCTCAAGGCAGGTTATTTAAGTATACCTGTGGATTCTTACATATCCAATCCTCTTCGTTGCTACAAGTGTCAAAAATTTGGACACAGCAAAACTGTCTGCAGGGGTAAAGACACCTGCGCTCGTTGTGGCCATGATGGCCACGAGAGCGCTGCCTACCAGGCTGAGTTTTGTTGCGTGAACTGTAAGGGAAAGCATTTTGCTTATTCCCGTGAATGTCCAATATGGCAAAAAGAGAAAAGAATCCAACAGATCATGTCTGAGCGAAAGATACCATATTTCGATGCTCGAAAACAGGTTGATTTATCTGCACCGTTTCCCATTGCACCACAAGGGAAATCTTTTGCTAGTGCAGTTAAAGTTTCAACCACATCCATCTCCGTTCAGACAGAAATAACCTGGCCAAATAAGCAGAAAATGAAGACTTTGTTTATACCCGATTATGTAAAAGGGGTCCCGAGCTCTTCTCAGTCATCTGAGAGCTCGGTCCAAACATCTTTGCCCTTGCCTGATGAGGGTTCATCTTCCTTGCCCCCAACTGAAGTTATTGGGATCATTCCCAATACTCCCTCCCAGCACGGCAAAAGCTGCAACTCCTGATCCCAGCTCCACTGGGTCAGCATCGCAGCTATCGGTTATCCCACCCTCACAGGATAAAGTATATCTTTCGTCTAGACAGCGAAAGTTGGCAAAGTTGCGTGATAAGGGTAAAAAGGGTTCACTGGACCCTATTGTCCATTTCAAAAAATATGGTGAAGATCTAATGGACGGTATTACCGTAGAGGGGGCCAGTAATGACCCAATCGGCGGTAAGATACCACCAATAAATTATCCCTGACGATGGCGAATTCCATTATTCAATGGAATTGTCGTGGTTTAAAACCAAATTTTAATGAAGTACAACTTTTAATTCAAAAGTATAATCCTTTAGCTATTTGTTTACAGGAAACTTTTTTGAGGAATTCGGACACATTGTCTTTTAGACAATTTGTTGGTTATCATCACCACGCTGTTGGTGATGGTAGAGCTCATGGGGGTGTTTCCATTATTCTTAATGGAGACATTCCTCAGAGTAAAGTCACTCTCAACTCGCCTTTACAGGCAGTTGCAGTCCGGGTGACTTTGCATATTCCTATAACAATCTGCTCTGTATATCTTCCACCAAGTTTACATCTTAATCCCAGAGATCTTGATGACCTTGTTGCACAACTCCCTCTCCCGTTTATAATTACGGGAGATTTCAATGGTCATCATTCACTCTGGGGTAGTCCAGATGATAACAACAGAGGTAAACAAATAGCGGACTTCATTAATCTTAATAATTTGTGTTTATTAAATGATGACTCGCCTACTTATCTACATCCTGCCACAGCTTCTTTTTCTTCTCTTGATCTCACCATTTGCTCTCCGGTCCTGTTTCAGGATTTTACATGGAGAGTAAATGAAGATCTATGTGGCAGTGACCACTTTCCAATCTTGATTGAAAATAATGGTCCCTCTCCGGTCGAAAGACCTCAGAGGTGGAAGTTGCATAAGGCTGATTGGGCTCTGTTTGAATCTTTGTGTCTCTTCTCTTTTGATGCAAAAGAGTTAGAAGATGCAGATGAGCCCATGGCCTTATTCACTTCAATTCTTCAAGATGTAGCTGAGCAGGCGATTCCAAAAACCACGACAGAACCAAAACGTTTCAATAAACCATGGTTTAACGACGATTGCAAATCCGCTCTTAAAGAGCGTGATCGTATCCTAAGACGACTAAAGAACCATCCTTCCATGGAGAATATTGCGGCATACCAGATGGTCCGGGCGAAGGCCCGTAGAACCATACGTCAAGCAAAGAAGTCTTCATGGCAAGGTTACGTCTCTAGGATCAATTCCCGTACCACTTCCAAATCGGTATGGGATAGGATTCGTAGGATTAAAGGTAAAAGTAGTGCATTATCAGTTAACCATCTCAATGTTGATAATACCACCTTAACAACATTTCCTGATATTGCTAATTCTCTGGCCAGTACATTTTCATACAATTCATCATCCAATTTCTCCTCTGATGCCTTTCGGGGCATTAAGAATCAACAGGAGAAAAGGAGACTTAATTTCAAGTCCCGTAATGATGAATGTTATAATGATCGTTTTTCCATTGCAGAGCTCCGTGATTCGTTAAAGCGAGCTCGGGACACTGCAACTGGTCCAGATGAAATACACTACCAAATTTTAAAACATCTACCTTATCCAACACTTATAATTTTACTTGATCTTTTTAACCGGATTTGGATTGATGGGAATTTTCCTCCTTCGTGGCACGAAGCCACAATAATTCCCATTCCTAAACCGGGCAAAGATCATACGAATCCTACCAACTATCGTCCGATCGCTTTAACTAGCTGTATTTGCAAAACCATGGAGAGATTGATCAATCGAAGGCTTGTTTGGTACCTTGAGTCCAACAACCTCATTACAGACCTCCAATGTGGATTTCGGTCCCAAAGGAGCACTCTTGATCATCTCGTCCGATTCGAAACGTTCGTCAGGGACGCTTTCATCCAGAAGCAACATTTAGTTGCAATATTTTTCGATCTGGAGAAAGCATATGATACCACGTGGAAACATGGTATCATGCGCGACCTCCACAACCTCGGCCTACGAGGTCGCTTACCTATCTTTATTAAAAAATTTCCTCGAAGATAGGTCATTTAAGGTACGACTGGGATCAATCTTCTCTGACCCATTTCCCCAGGAAATGGGAGTTCCCCAGGGAAGTATTTTATCTCCAACATTATTTGCCATAAAAATAAACACGATCCCAGCGTGCCTTAAACCAGGTACAAACGGGGCTCTCTATGTTGATGACTTTCAGATGTGCTATGGTTCTACAGACATGCGGATAATCGAACGTAAGTTGCAGCTTTGTTTGAATTCACTTCAACAATGGGCAACCGAAAATGGATTTCGTTTTTCGAAATCCAAGACTGTCTGCATGCATTTCTGTCAGAAAAGAGGTTTGCATCCTGATCCAGAACTTTTCTTGGATGGCAACCGCCTTCCAGTTGTGGATGAAACCAAATTTCTGGGGCTGATATTTGATAAGAAATTATCATTTATCCCCCATATTAAAAATCTAAAAAAGAAATGTCTGAAAGCCCTCAACATATTGAGAGTCTTATCAAATACTGACTGGGGAGCAGACCGTAAGGTCTTGCTCCGATTATATCGAGCATTAATAAGATCTAAACTCGATTATGGGTGTATTGTGTATGGGTCTGCCCGCGAGTCTTATCTCAAAGAGCTTGACACCATACACAACCAAGGACACCATACACAACCAAGAATCAGTTTAGGAGCATTTCGTACATCTCCAGTGGACAGTTTATACGTCGAGGCGCACGAGCCCTCATTGCACAATAGACGTGATAAACTGGCCCTGCAGTATGCTACGAAAATTGCATCACTTCCGAATCATATTTCATTTAACACCATATTTAGACCTTTTCATGAGCATTTGTATCTGGTGAAGACTAAAGTTATTCCACCATTCGGTATTCGCATACAACCCCTTTTGTCTGAGGCTGGTATCAGCCTTGACAGTATTGCGAATACCCCTTTCTTTGATACTCCACCTTGGACTATATCTCCCCCAAAGATCGATTTCGATCTTACGCAACATAAAAAGAGAGATACTAGCTCGACGGTGTTTCAATCTCTATTTAGAGAGTTAAGGTCTAAGTATGGTGAATATGCTCCTATTTATACAGATGGTTCTAAAGATGGTGATCGGGTAGCTTCGGCTACCGTGACGCCATCTGAGACCATTTCTATGTGTCTTCCATCTGCTGTTTCAATATTTACAGCTGAACTCCAGGCCATTCTTCAGGCCTTGGAGTTCATCAAATCCTCTACATCTTTAAATCATATCATCTTTACTGATTCTCTGTCCTCACTTCAAGCAATTAATAATAAACAGCTTGATCACCCATTAGTAGCAGACATTTATGGTCTGCTACTGTCAAACGAGTTCATCAGCAAGGACACTGTCCTTTGCTGGCTCCCCAGTCATATGGATATCAAAGGGAATGATCGAGCAGACTCGGCTGCCAAGTCTGCCTTAGATCTTCCCATATCCGAATTTTTAACTCCATTTATGGATTTTAAATCATCCATAAATAAATTTATATTTGACCGCTGGCAACGGTCTTGGGATCTTGCAGACACAAATAAACTTCATCACATCAAGCCTCTCTTAGCAGACTGGCCAAGCTCCTATAGAACCAACAGGAGGGATGAAGTTGTTTTGTGTCGCTCTCGCATTGGTCATACTTTTTTCACTCATATTTTCATTTTGAAGCGAGAGCCTCAACCAGAATGTGAACACTGTCATGTTCCTTTGACAGTGAAGCACATTTTGATTGAGTGCAAGCATCTCAAAGATACAAGATTACGGCATTATCGTTGCCAGTCACTTCAACAGTTGTTTGCCCAACCGGGTCTATATAGTAAAGCGCTTAATTTTTTAAAAGAGACAAATTTTTATCGAAAATTTTAAATTGTATATATCTTATCGTATTTCTCATGTTTTAAATATATATATGCATAAAGTTTATATTTATTTTTATTTGATATTTTCTGTGATATTTGTTTTTATTTATGTATATAATAGATAATGTGATTACTTATTTCTAGTTTGTCTCATATCATCATCATATGTTTGGCGCAATATGGCCCGGTTGGTGCTCACGTGCCATAAAACAACATTTCATTCATTCATTCATTAGTCAGGTAATTACTGCCGACCAAATACTTTTACCGCCGACCGTCGGGTAATTACCGCCGACCAAATGCTTTTTACCGCCGACCAAATGCTTTTTACCGCCGAACGTCGGGTAATTACCGCCGACCAAATACTTTTACCGCCGACCGTCGGGTAATTACCACCGACCAAATGCTTAATGATTCCTTATTACCATCGACTATTTTACAGTTGTTTTTTTTATTAAAAATAATACACCAAGAATGTTATTTTTTATTTGAGGTGTAATAACCTTTAAGTTCTTGTTGTTAGCTTCAGTTCAATAAGGAAAAGTTTAATCCGGGAAAGTTATATACAATAATGGAACGCTTACGTTTCGGGATTGGCATGTTGAACAATTACTCGCCAACAAGTCTACTTTTTATAACTATTAAATTGTGATCACGTTTAATGGACCGCTTACATTAACTTTAAAACACGGCAGTTCGTCTTTACTGATATAATCATCATTATATGCATAGGGGGGCATACTTAAAGGGACAATAACACTCTTGCTGGCTTGGCAGGTCCAGAAAAAAATAGCCTTTATCTAACTACTAGGTGTTTAAGTGTCCTATCTGTTGTGTAAATTATCCATTTACTTGTCCAGAGGGTTCGAAAAATATTTTTAAATCTAAGTTGCATTTAAAAAGGTTTACGTAAAACTTTTCAAACCATGTAGTTGAATTTTTCCAATTGTTTAAATTCGGTGTGTAAAGATGAAATTTGTATCATCAATTGATTTGAATATTGTAAAATAGTGCAATTTGTTGACCAGAAAATTGGGGTATAATATTCAGTTACAACAAGAGTGGTATTGGGGCTTTAAATCATTTCTAAAAATGACACAAACATTATTCATTTCATTTCCTTTGTATGCAACCTCTGGACTTGATGTAATCGTATGAATGCCTTTTCTTCTTTTGCTTATTTTCTTTGTATTCAACCGTGTTCAACTTTTTAGGAGACTTGATGCAGTCCAATGGGTTTGTGTAAATGATGAATTCATGTGAATGTAGCATGTAGTAAAACGGGAAGTTAAAATTAAGAGTAGAAAGTCTTTCAGATCCGGTTCAATGACCGACAAGGTTATTTTATTCTTTGAGGAATCACGGTGGCTCAGTGAGTAAGCCCTTAGCTCTCAAACCTGGAGGCCCCGTACACGTAAAAGAGCCCCTGACAATGGGAATTCGAAATTAAAGTATTCGCCCCGTGTTAAAGACCCCTACGCGCAAGCTAATTATTGAAATAAAATTAAATCATATGTTAGTCCCGAAATGAACTAGTTTGTGTCGAGTGGACGTTAAACCCCATTTTTCACCCTCTCTCGTATAGCTTATTATATTATTTGCATATTGTGTTTAGAGAGCCACATTGTCTAAGTGAACATGCCGTTGGCACGCTAGCCTTGTGGTCGCAGCTAGATCGATCCCGGTTTTTGACCGAGAAAGTTCATCGGCTTTTCCGCCGGTGTGGGGTCCGGAAAAAGAGTTGGCAAGGACATCTGTCAAAACCGAGGTTCCGTGAACACATTTGAGTGCAGGTCAAAGATCCCCTAGCCGTTGGAATTCGTAATAGGAGAAGCCATGGTGCCGCTGCTCGGGCACAATGCCCCTCATAGCACACTTTAGACGTATGCCCGTCTTCATTAGCTCAGATTAGGAGAAGAAGAGTAGGACGTTAAACCCTTTTTCATTTCATTTCACCAATATACCTGATTTTGTCAAGAATATGTTCAGACTAAACAATTGTAGCTGTCAACTGATATTCTTTTACAAAAAAATGACAAGATTGCATAATAGATTTAACAATGGGTGTATTATATACAACTTCATTTCTTGTTTTGAGGTGACGAATACTTGACATAGAAAGAAAACGAAACTACCTTGATTCACCTTTTCCGCGAGACAGAGAAATGAGGTTTAACGTCCACTCGACACGAAATATACAATTTCGGGACTAACGTATATGCTTCTGTTTTATTTCAATAACTCGCTTGTGCGTAGGGTTTTTTTTTTTAGCAGCGGGAGGAAACCGGAGGGTCAGGAGAAAATCCACGAGTTTGGATAGGCGACCAACAAAATTTTTAAGAATACTTTATGTTTTCGATCGTCGTTCGATGTCAATATTTCTCTTGCGCCTAGGGGGCTGTTCGAAATCATGCCAGTTGACTCAATGACAAGCTTTATAATACAACGCACACGTGCTAACCATTCGGCCATAAACCCCCCTCCCCTCATTCATGTCGGGGGTTGGAATGGCCTATTGGTCTAGAGTGCCACGCTTCGACCTCTAGCTTGCCGGCTACCTCTGGCTTGCGGCTATGGTTTCGAGCCATGGTGTGAGCGTATGCGGCATGGAAATAGGGGCGCCTTCTCAACCTCGTGGGTTTCCTCCGGGCACTCCGGTTTCCTCCCACTGCTAAAGACCCCTAAGCCTAAGGGAATTATTGAAATAAAATTAAACCATATGTTAGTCCCGAAATGACCTAGTTGTGTTGAGAGGACGTTAAACAACATCTCTCCCTCTCCCTCATTCATATCGAGACCAGAAACAGAAACATATACCCGTATAGAAAAAAAGAAAATCCCCTTGACATTCGATTATAGAATAGTGTAACGAAACACCTTCATATATCCAACCTGATTTACAACGTCCGGGATTACAGACACCTGTGGTCATATTATTTCAGTGTGAGGGGGGTTGGGATGGCCTAGTGGTCTAGAGTGACGCACTTCGACCTCTAGCTGTCCGGCCACCTCTAGCTTGCGGCTGTGGTTTCGAGCCCTGGTGTGAGCGTATGTGGCATGCAGATAGGGGCGCCTTCTGAACCTCGTGGGTTTCCTCCGGACACTCCGGTTTCCTCCCGCTGCTAAAGACTCCTACGCGCAAGCGCAATATTGAAATAAAATTGAACCATGTGTTAGTCCCGAAATGACCTAGTTGTGTTGAGTGGACGTTAAACCCCATTTCTCTCTATCTCTTAAGTGTGAGGGGGTTGGGATGGCCTAGTGGTTTAGAGTGACGCACTTCGACCTCTAGCTGGCCGGCCACCTCTGACTTGCGACTGTGGTTTCGAGCCCTGGTGTGAGCGTATGTGGCATGCAGATAGGGGCGCCTTCTGAACCTCGTGGGTTTCCTCCGGGCACACCGGTTTCCCCCCACTGCTAAAGACCCCTTCGCGCAAGCGCAATATTGAAATAAAATTAAACCGTGTGTTAGTCCCGAAATGACCTTGTTGTGTTGAGTGGACGTTAAACCCCATTTCTCGCTCTCCTTTAAGTGTGAGAATAAATACCTATGATTGTATGATAGTGAGTTGACAACCTATTGAGCAAAAGACATAGAAATAATTATGTTTTTACTTTCTTAGAAAATATGAAATTCTCGCTTTAAGACCCGTATTTTTACGTTTTAACCCCTCGTCCCCCCACAACTTCTATCTAAATTTGAGAAAAGGCTTATTAACTTTAATCCATTTTTAAAAAAATAAAATAATTATTGTGCTCAATAAATAATTGGGTCGATAGGGGGGGGGGGATGATAGTTTGCACGTGAGTCAACTGGCGTGGTTTCGACTCCGCGGTTGTACGTGACAAAGAGTAGGGTCGCCTGTCAAACCTCGTCAGTTTTCTCTGGGTCCCCCGGTTTCCTCCCACTGCAAAAGACCCCTACGCGCAAGCGAATTATTGAACTAAAATTAAACCATATGTTAGTCCCTAAATGACCTAGTTTGTGTCGAGTGGGCGTTAAACCCCATTTCTCTCTCTCTCTCTCTCCCTCTCTCTCCCTCCCTCTCGTGTAGTTAAGGGAGGAACATGATACATTTCTTATAGTGTACTCTTTTGTTTCCTATATTATTAAATAAACATTAATTAACTCAACTAGACCATAATCAATTCTCGATGCCATCGTTAGTCTGCGATATTAAATGGATTTGAATATGTTTTGTTATGGATAATTTAACGTGAGACTTGATAATCTGGGGCCTGTTTCACGAAATTTTAACTAAGATAAAATCCGATTTTAGTAATTCGATTGGATAGTATTAGATTGATTTTAGCGCTTAGCCAATCAGATTTAAGTATGTACTAAAATTTGGATTTTATCTGAAGTTAAAATTTCGTGAAACAGGCCCCAGTTTTTGTTTGTTTTTAAAACTATTATAGAGACAGCAGTCAGTTCTTTATCTAGTCTTACCCAGTACTATTTTAATACTAAATTGTTGAATATAAGAGCTACAGTTCTCAACAACAAGAGAAAGAAAAAATGGAGAAAAACAAAAATTTGTTTTTGTTAGGTGGTTCCAGGAAAGAGTTTTAATTGGCTCACGAAATCCGTCCAGGGGATTGGTTTAGAGTTTGACGTCACGTCAACGTAGTACTTGAAACGGATATTTTTACCGAATTCCAAATGATTTTTTTTTACGCACTCGGTGATGTGTACGAGTGATGTAAATAAAAGGGTGTGAACCGAACAGCCCCGAACTGGTGGTTTAACGTTCTAATTCTCTACTCCGACTAGGGAATCACGGTGGCTAAGTGGATGTCGGGTGTTCGATCCCTGCATTGGCCGAGAAAGTTCATCTCGATTTTCCGACGTGATTTCCCCTTGTCAGTGATGCAGAAGGAGGGCCTGACAAGGACAGCTGCCTAGTCGTTCGGATTGGACGAAAAACCGAGGTCCCGTGTACACTGGAGTGCACGTAAAAGATCCCTTGGCAGTTGGAATTCGATATAAGAGTAGGCCGTAGCGCCGCTGCCCGGGCAAAATTCCCTCATAGCACACTGTATGGCGTATGCCCGTCTTCAATTAGCTCAGGTTAAGTGCATAACAGTAGGACGTTAAACCCCATTTCATTCATTCATTCATTCTACTTCGACTGGACTAATGAAGAACGGCATACACCATACAGTGAGCTAGCTATACCACAGAATTTTTTACCGGCGAGTCGGTGAAAAACACTAGAACGTGAAGCCCCATTTCATTTCTAACAAGGGCAGTTGTCTAGTCGTTCGGATGGGACAACAAACTTAGGTCTCGTGTAAAAATTGGCGTGTACGTAAACGACCCCTTGGCAATTAAAATTCGATGAAAGAGTAGGCCGTAGAGCCACTATCCGGGACAATTTCTCTCATAACTTTAGCCCACTCGGGGCAGAACAGTAGGGCGTTTAGACACCATTTCATTTCATTGCATTTCATTTTATTTCCCCAAGGCTGAAAAATAAAACTGAAATTTGCTTTGTATAACTGAAAAAAAATGGCGCGATTTCAATTTCCCGCTTGAACGTGACAAAAAGTAGGGTCTCATGTCCAACCTCCTGGTTTTCCTACGGGTCCTCCCGTTTCCTCCGACCCACCCGTAAATGAATAATTGAAATGAAATTGAACCATATGTTAGTCCCCTCTCTCTCTCTCCCTCTGTCTCTCTCTCTGTCTCTCTCTCTGTCTCTCTCTGTCTCTCTCTCTCTCTCTCTCTCTTAAAACACTCATTGTTAAGATTGGTGCAAACAAGTTGTTTGTTAAGCCGCATATAAATATATTTCACGCCTGTAGACGTTTTAAACCCACTTCACAATGACTAGAATTGGGCGTGTTTTAATAACATTATTTATAACCTATATACAAGCTGACATTAAAACCTTCCTCATTTCAAAATATCTCTAAAACCACTTTATAATTATAGCAGCCGCGGTGAATCAATGAGTATGGGGATGGAGATGGGGATGGAGTTTAACGTCCACTCAACACAACTAGGTCATTTCGGGACTAACATATGGTTTAATTTATTTCAATAATTCGCTTAGGGGCCTTTAGCAGTGGGGGGAAACCAGGGTGCCCGGAAGGCGCTCCTATCTCCATGCCACATACGCTCACACCAGGGCTCGGAACTACAGCCGCAAGCCAGAGGTGGCCGGCCAGCTAGAGGTCGAAGCGCGACACTCTAGACCACTAGGCCACCCCAACCCCCTAAATGAGTAAGGCGTCGGATCGCTAACCTGGAGGTCCCGTGTTCAATCCATGCGTCGACCACGAAATTTGGTCGAGATTTTCATGGTACACGACGGGAGGTCTGATAAGGCACAGCGTATAGTCGTTCGGATAGGACAAAAAGCCGAGGTTTCGTGTACACATATGAATGCACGTAAACGATCCCTTGGCAGATGGAATTCGATATTAAAGAGTAGGCCATAACACGCTGTATGGCGTATGCCCGTTTTCGTGAGCCCAGTCAGAGCAGAACAGTAGGACGTTAAATCCCATTTCATTTCTTTTTGATGGCTTGGAAACTAGATAAAAAGCGTATCACAAAAGTTATGTTTCTGGAAACCCTAACAAACGAATTAGGTAAGCCAAGTACGACATTTCTAAGTGGGTAAGACGCTGGCTCGCTAGCCTGGAGGCTGGGTGTTCGATCCATGAATTGGCCGGGAAGTTCACCCCTCCTTTTCCGGCGTGGTTTCCCCTTGTCAGTAATGCAGGACGAGAGGCCAGACAAGGACACCTGTCTAGTCGTTCGAATGGGACGAAAAACCGAGTTCCCGTGTACCCATTGGCGTGCACATAAAAGATCCCTTGGCAGTTGGAATTCGATATAAGAGTAGGTCGTAGCGCCGTTACCATGGCAAAATTTTCCTGATAATTCACTGTATGTCGTATGTCCGTCTTCATTAGAACAGTAGGACTTTAAACCCCATTTCACTTCAGATACGACATTTGGTCTCCTCCACTGATTACATCCTGGTTCAGTGAAAGGGGATTCCCCCGTCGTTTTTGGAGATTGACGGTTGCTATGACGGTTGGTATGTGCTTTATCTTCAACAAAGTTGACATAGTTTAATGGACATTAATATAATAGTAAGTGCGAGAAGGCCGCGCTACACGCAAAACATTAATCTACAAGATAAACCTGCAGGCAATACTATGGTGGCCCATGGTCGCAATAGCATTTTTTTGCATTTCATTTTTAAAAAATAAAAATATTAGTGAAAAACAAGAATTTTTTTTTTTACAAAATACAAAACAAAAAACTTTTTAAAATTTAGAATAAAAAAAAAAAATTAAAATTAAAAAAAAATCTTTTTAAAATTAAAAAAAAAACTATTTAAATTTAAAAAAAAGTAATAATATCTTTTTTAATTTTAAAATAAAAAAAAAATCTTTTTAAAATTTAAAATAAAAAAAAAATATATCAGAAAAAAAAAGAAATCATAAAAAAATTCCCTACGTGGCCCATTGTCGCAATAGTGTCTTTGATATCCAGACCCGGTATACAACTTGTTATTAGACAAGAGCGACTGGAAACATTGTGGCCCATTGTTGCAGTAGTATCTCGATTATCATGTTTGGGATCTATGACGATTATAAAGACTCGAACGACAAGAAACGACCTTGTAGTTATCTTATATCAACATGTGAGTGACGGAACTTTAACATATGTATGTTCACCTAACTATGTTCACCTAACTATGTTCACGAAGGCAATAATACTCTATTTTGTCTTTGAAATTGATATTGTGTGGTATTGCAATTTCGCACCTCTATATAACAATGACCTCAATGAGAGCAGGACAAAACTAAAGCTAAAATCTCTAACCATAGATTTTTTACTAAAATCACGTGGCTAAGTGGGTAAGGTGTTGGCTCGCTAGCCTGGAGGTCGGGTGTTCGATCCCTGCATTGGCGTGGTTTCCTCTTGTCAGTGATGCAGACGGAGGGCCTGACAAGGACAACTACCTAGTCGTTCGGATGGGACGAAAAACTGAGGTCTCGTGTACACATTGGCGTGCACGTAAAAGATCCCTTGGCAGTTGGAATTCAGTTGCTGCCCGGGCAAAATTTCTCTCATTGCACACTGTATGGCGTATGCCCGTCTTCAATTAGCCCAGGTTAGGTGCAGAAGTGTAGGACGTTAAACCCCATTTCATTCATTCATTATAAGTTTCACGAAGGTCGATTTTAACGAACCTTTAAATTTAATTTATTTAAATCGACAACCTGAACAACAGACCCATCCTTCATACAGAGCCTTAAAAATAGAGAGAGAGATTTGAGGCCCTGCCTACATGTACCAGCGGAGAAGTTACACAGGTCATGCGGTCAGCCCACTACATTTTGCACTGGAAACAGCTTGTAAACAAACATACGAATGTAAAATATGGCTTCAAAGAACAGAAAACCTGCGTCGTATCAAGGTTGTCTGTGGAATAACACTAATTCCGAAAGTGCGATAACACACAATATAAATTTCAAAGACAGAATAAAGCATCATAGTCTTCGTGGACTTAGTTAGGTGAACATAAATATGTTAGAGTTCCGTCACTCACATGTTGATATAAGATAACTACAGGGTCGTTTCTTGTCGTTCGAGTCTTTATAATCGTCATAGATCCCAAACATGATAATCGAGATACTACTGCAACAATGGGCAACAATGTTTCTAGTCGCTCTTGTCTAATAACAAGTTGTATACTGGGTATGGATACCCAAGACACTATTGCGACAATGGGCCACCTAGGGAATTATTTTATCTTTTCTTTTTCATTTAAATTGGTTTTTTCCTTTAGATTTTTTTTTATTATTTTTTTTTCTAATATAAATTTGTTTTTATTAATTTTTTTTCTAATATAAAAATTTTTTTATTATTTTTTTTTCTAATATAAATTTTTTTTTATTTTATTTTAAATTCTAAACAAGATTTTTAATTTTTAAAAGCCTTTTTTTTTAAATTTTAAAAAGATTTGTTTTTTTAAAATATTTTTCTTTTAATTTAAAAAAAAAAAAAATTTTATTTCAAATTTAAAAAAAAAATTTTTTTTCAAAATAATAATAATTATCAAATCAAGTGAATGGATACGGGGCCAGTCGTAAGCGTCCTTTAGATTTTTTTATGATTTTTTTTTCTAATTTAATTTTTTTTTTTTTTTTAAATTCTAAACAAGATTTTTTTTTATTATTTATTAAAAATAATAAATAATAATTATCAAATCAAGTGAATGGATACGGGGCCAGTCGTAAGCCGTTTTATGGTACAGGCTTCAATGGTGTATCGTTCATCTAGACTTTCCGGCGTGGTTTCCCCTTGTCAGTGATGCAGACGGAGGGCCTGGCAAGGACAGCTGCCCAGTTGTTCGGATGGTACGTAAAACCGATGTTGCGTGTACACATTGGCGTGCACGTAAAAGATCTCTGGCAGTTGGAATTCAGTTGCTGTCTGGGCAAAATTTCCAACATAGCACACTGTATGGCGTATGCCCGTCTTCAATTAGCCCAAGTTAAGCCGGTTTTCCACTAGGCGAATTGGTTCGCGCGAAGCGAATTTTTTCGAGTACAAACATGCGCAGTATAATTTCAGGCCGCCTCAAACTATACTGCGCATGCCTATACTCGAAAAATTTCGCTTCGCGCGAATAAATTCGCCTAGTGGAAAACCGGCTTTAGGTGCAGAAGCGTACAACGTCATTTATTCATTTTAATGGTGTATCTCGGTATACTAGTACATGTATATATTTTAATTAAAATTTTAATTTGAGCTAAAGTAACAAATTGGCCAATGTCCGAATTTTTAACTGTTTGGGTTCATCTTAAGCAAGGGTGAAATATTAGTTTAGGACGATTTTAAGGAGATTTAAGTTTTTGTGAAACAGGGACCAGGGTTAGGTTTAGGGTTGGGATTAGCGTTAGCCCTGTTTACATTTCGGCCCAGTTCGGAGCCGAACCCCATTTCATTTCATTTCGTGACCTTTACCCTAACCTAACAATCTCGCCAACAATCACGTGCCCTAACCTTATTAGTGTGTGTGGGGGGGGGCAATGATTAGCATTTGCGGGCTGTGTCACAAAGTCTGACATGACATTGCGTTAACTAGAGTGGGTTTTTCTCCGAGTCCTCCGGTTTCTTCCCACTGCTAAAGACGCCTAGGCGCAAGCGAATTATTAAAATAAAATTAACCCATATATCAGTCCCAAAAAGGCGTAGTTTGTGTCGAGTGGACGTTAAACAAAAATTCCCTCTCTCCTCCTAACTTTATTAACATCTCAGCGACCTTGAGCTAACGAAATAGACCAAATCACAAAATTACAGAGAAAACTGTATGAACAGGAACAGTACAATAATAAGCCGTCTTATAGTATAACAAAATTTAATGATATAAACATTGGATATCTTCATATTATACAATATTAACATCAGTGTGAAATTTGATATTGTGTGCCAACTAGAGAGCACATTTCTCCTAGAACTAAAAGATATTGTAATACAATACTCAATGGGTCTATGACCATGTGTTTTATAATAATGAGACAGTAGCTAGAGTTGTTGACAGAATTAGAAATCTCTGGCTTGTGTGTAGGACTGTATTCGAGAAGTAAGCAGACAGGGGCCTGTTTCACGAAATTTTAACTAAGATAAAATCCGATTTTAGTAATTCGATTGGATAGTATTAGATTGATTTTAGCGCTTAGCCAATCAGATTTAAGTATGTATTAAAATTTGGATTTTATCTTAAGTTAAAATTTCGTGAAACAGGCCCCAGAACTCTGAATCACAACCAAATGTTAAGCTAACCGTCTTTGAGGGCAGAAGGTTCATGTAAAACAACTTGGCCGATGCGTGTTTGTGTTATTTATAGATTGCCACCCATGTTATTAAATCTGTGTACACTATTTTATATCAGGGTGTCAATGATATGAGAAATGGGGTTTAACGTCCACTCTGGGTGTAAATATAGATATTATGCAATTTACATCGAATAATTTCCTGGTACCATCTCATGAGTAAGATGAAATGAAATGGGGTTTAACGTCCTACCGCTATGCAGCTGACCTGGGCTAATGGAAGACGGGCATACGCCATACAGTGTGCTATGGGGGAAATTTTGCCCGGGCAGCGGCGCTACGGCCTACTCTTATTTCGAATTTCAACTGCCAAGTGATATTTTACGTGCACGCTAATGTGTACACGGGACCTCTGTTTTTTGTCCCATCCGAATGACTATACAGCTGTCCTTGTCAGGCCCTCCGTTCGGTATCACTGACATTGCAGGGATCGAACACTCGACCTCTAGGCTAGCGAGCCAGCGCCTAACCCACGTGATCCTTGAGTAAGATGAGTATAGAAATTTACATCGAATATCTTCCTTATACTATCTCAGGAGTGAATAATCATATCTTGATCTTTTAGGGAGGGGGCAAGAGAGAGAGAGGGGGAGAGGGGGGAGGGAGAGAGAGAGAAAGCGAGAGAAGTGGGGTTTAGGTCCATTGGAGTGAACATCTTTATTTCCGTGACATGCATGAATAATTTTGGGGATCAAATTATGGGGGTGGGGGTGGGGACAAATTATTTTTAGGTAATTTCAGGACTAAAAAATACCGTGATCTCTTTTTTTTGCTGGGGGGGGGGGGGGTACGTCCACTGGTGAGGGCAACTTTTTTTCAGTAAGTGACTGGCATGAATAACTTTGGGAATCAATTAGTTGTGTGGGGGCATTTCAGGACAAACATTATGTTACATGTCCATTTCACTTGCGTGTAGTCGTCTTAAGTAACGGGGCAGGGGTCGAATAGGGGATTCATTACACAAGATAGGGCCATTTTCGTCAAGGTTACAAACCCAAAATTAAAACACACACACACAAAAAAAAAGATTGCGTGTATGTTAAATATAGACACTGCGCATGCACCGACTGTCGTTATTAATCTGTTCCAAATTGGGCTAGTGAAGACAGGCATACGCGGCATACGCCATACAGTGTGGTGCAATGAGTGGGATTTTGCCTGCACAGCGGCACTACGGCCTTTTCTTATATCGAATTCAAACTATCAAGTTATCTTTTACGTACCATCCGAACAACTAGACAGCTGTCGGAAAATCACCATACACCTGCATGACTCTAAAATTTAACATAATTGTCGCGGAGATGTGGGGGTGGGTCGGTGTCTACTATGAATCGTGAGCTTCCGTTACCACTACATGTAGGTTCCCCGAGGGCGTTGATAGACAGGTTCTGACTGACCCAAGTTGCGCGCGCGAGAGAGAGAGAGAGAGAGAGAAAGAAAGAAATGGGGTTTAACATCCACTCAACACAACTAGGTCATTTCGGGACAAACATATGATTTTAATTTTTTAATTTCAATAATTCGCTTGCGCGTAGGGGTCTTTAGCAGTTGGAGGAAACCGGAGTGCCCGGAGGAAACCCACGAGGTTGACAAGGCGCCCCTATCTCCATGCCACATACGCTCACACCGGGGCTCGAAACCACAGCCGCAAGCCAGAGGTGACCGGCCAGCTAGAGGTCGAAGCGCGGCACTCTAGACCACTAGGCCATCCCAACCCACGACCCAAGTTGCCTACATCGCTTTGATCTAGTGACATGACAGTGTACAGACACAGCAAGAATAAACATATGAATGGTCGATAATCCTGACATATTCTACTCTGATTTAAATAGTAAGTCTATATATGGAAACCTGTTCATATATTTTTATTACCTGTCTGGCAAATCATAGTACTCGTGTCTCGTGGTGTACTTTAGAGCGAGAGTCAATTACACCGTACACGTGTTTCGTGTCGACTGCAGACTTCGTTGTGGTATCCTGATCGTCTAAATAACCTAGTCCGCCTACGGTCAAAGCTGAAGCTAAAATAAAGTTGTAACGTGCTGCACGTGCACATGTTAGTCTTGCAATGACCTTGTTTGGGTCGTGTGGACGTTAACACCCCCACCCGCTTGCGTACGTAACTAGCGCGACGAAAATGAAATGGTAGCTGGCTTTTTTTTCGCACGTATACAGTGGATGGCCATTTTAATCAGTAATCCCAGCCAGAATTTGGCTGGGATTTTTTACAATTGCGTTAAAGATTACATTTTTGTTTTGCACTAAAATTAATTAACTATTAGTCAATGCCCACACTAAAAACATTAGCAGAACTGATTGTGTATATGTAAAATAGACCCGACCGAATAACAAAATAGTGCCAATAGGGCGGACCCCGTGTGTGTCAAATGTCCGTTAAAACTTGCTAATTCTGTTAAAATTACATTTTCTTCCGGGGATTTATTATTCAATCCTGATACGACGCAGGTTTTCTGTTCGTCGAAGTCATTTTACTTTCGTTTGTTTGATTACATGCCAGCTGAGTTCTGTGCGTTGACCTCGCGACCTGTGACGTATAAATTAGATAACGTCATATGGATATCATGGCTATTCACTGTGTCAGAGTCACAACTCTGCAGGTAGCGTGAGTCTGTCGTTCAGATTGCCCCCACTTGCTCTCTCTCTCTCGTCTATAATGAATGAATGAAATGGGGTTTAACGTCCTACGCTTAAGCACCTAACCTGGGCTAATTGAAGACGGGCATACGCCATACAGTGTGCTATGAGGGAAATTTTTGCCCGGGCAGCGGCGCTACGGCCTACTCTTATATCGAATTCCAACTGCCAAGGGTCTTTTACGTGCACTCCAATGTGTACACGGGACCTTGGTTTTTCGTCCCATCCGAACGACTAGGCAGCTGTCCTTGTCAGGCCCTCCTTCTGCATCACTGACAAGGGGAAATCACGCCGGAAAATCGAGATGAACTTTCTCGGCCTATGCAGGGATCGAACACTCGACCTCCAGGCTAGCGAACCAGCGCCTTATCCACTTGGCCACCGTGATCCCCTAAGAGAGCAGGTGATTACCATTTTACCTATAAAGGGTATAAGTTTTACATACACGAATATACTTGGCTTAATTTACACAATGTCAATCAAAATAGCCATCTGTTCAGGTCAATACATGAATCCCAGATTCCAGAAAAAATGGCGTCTCGCTGTGCATTGTGTGAAGGCCCTGAGTAAACTCGGGAGGTTGCTTTGCGTGGGTTTTCTCTGACCAAATTTCTAAAAACGTTGATTTTACGTTAATTTTAAGGATGGAGGATATTTAATATGATAGAGACACGTATGGTTGATGCACGTAAAGAATACCCCACGACGAAATATACTGTGGTTTGTTTGTTTTATTCATCCTTATTAATTAATTCCGTCTAAATAAGGATGAAAAACCCCACCAAAAAAACAACCAATACTAAATTTCGTCGTGCAATTTTTCAACCAATGATAATTGGCAATATATATCAACTTTATGTCTCCATGGTAACTGGTTGCTGTAATCTAAGACAATATCCTTAAAACGAAATAATTGAATTGACGAATATCGAATATCGGTCAAGTGTCCCACCCGAGACGTGTGGCCGAAGTTGTATGGAGATTCATAAATCGGAGCTCGATCATACCTTGTCTGCGATATCACTTCGGTGGAAGCGGACGTAAGATAAAGCTATTTCACACACCCACCTTTGTTTGAATCCGGTACAGAATATTTATATTTCTTAGAAACACTATTTCTGGTCATTGTCTTTTCTCTATGAAAAGCGAGGCGCGATTCCAACTATATCAATGAAGCATGTCAGAATTAACACCGTCACGCGCTAGAAATAGTAGCCTATCACGTGATTTACAAACTGTCATGCAAATATGGAGATCGAGCGTGTATGGTTAAATCTAAAATCGTATTTAAATGTATTATAAGATTATTGTGATAGACAGTTTAAATCGTTGCTCAATAAGACAGGGTGGTTTCCTGGCCGGACAAGTTATATCGGTGCGGTGTGAATGACACTGTGGTTTCTGTATATTCGTGCGGTGTGTACTCACTACCTAACATAGACGATAATATACCAGCGTATGTAGGCTATTACCACAGTTGTTAGATATATGTATATCTACCTTTGTTAAACTATATATATATATATATATAATTGTTTACACCACATTTAACAGAACAATAAAACCCAGTTAGTGACACATAACAAGGTAAGAAATTAAAAGTTTAAGGTTTATTGTCAGGATATTTTTATTTTTGAAAATTTAAAAATGATGTTGTATTTCTTTAAGGACAGCTGTCTAGTCGTTCGGTTGGAACGAAAAAAAGAGGCCTCGTGTACACATTGGTGTGCACGCAAAAGACCCCTTGGTAGTATGAATTCGAAATAGGAGTAGGCCGTAGCGCCGCCGACGGACAAAATATCGCCCATAGCATACTGTATGGCGTATGCCCGTCTTCATTAGCCCAGGTTAGGAACAGAACAGTAGGACGTTAAACCCCATTTTATTTCATTATCATTGGGTAAGACTAGATAAAGAACTGGCTGTTCTCTCTTTAATAATAATAATAATAATCTATTTATAAAGCGCTGAATATCCAACTAACTAGTTGCTCAACAGCGCTAATAGTTTTTAAAAAATGAGAGAGAGAGAAGTGGGGTTTAACGTCCACTCAACACAACTAGGTAATTTCGGGACTAACATATAGTTTAATTTTATTTCAATAATTCGCTTGCGCGTAGGGGTCTTTAACAGTGGGAGGAAACCGGAGGAAACCAACGAGGTTTGCCACATACGCTCACACTAGGGCTCGAAACAACAGCCGCAAGCCAGAGGTGACCTAGCAGCTATAAGTCGAAGCGCGCCACTCTAGATCACTAGGCCATCCCAACCACCCGGATAGAAGGTCAGATTCCTGTGGTCTATTGTAACATGCTTAAGGGTGACTATTGCGTTTTGATTGGTCAATTAGACACCGTCGATTGGACAATAATACCCCTCTGTTTTAGCAAGGCGAATAACTGCTTGTAAATATTACAGTGTACTTTTTTCATTTTGTGCTCAACCATCTTCCTCAACTCAAATCTTTATTGACAAATATCTTCAACAGATATGTTCTGCTAAAATGACCATCACATTATTGTTAAACTTCATCCTTCATCCAAACACATCTCTGAAATACATAAAACAGTGGAAAATCAGTCATAAATTAAAAAAAACCGGTATCAAGCATCATAAATTATTCGGAACTAAGCAATGAGGACTATTTTGCATTGTTTGTTTTTTGTACTCAGCAGTCAGGGCTCACACTGTCGGTCGCCCAAGTCGCAATTTGCGATAAAATTATGAGAGTGGCCATAGCGACATACTATAAATGGTGTCTTCCCATAACGCCGACTCATCAGAATTTGGAAAGTCGACCGCGGAACTCTTTGATGGGTTAATTAACTATAGTTGTAAAATTAACTATAATTGCAAAATTAATTATAATTGTAAAACTAATTATAATTGTAAAATTAATTATAATTGTAAAATTAATTATAATTGTAAAATTAATCATAATTGTAAAACTAATTATAATTCTAAAATCAATTATAATTCTATAATCAATTATAATTCTATAATCAATTATAATTCTATAATTAATTATAATTCTATAATTAATTATAATTCTATAATTAATTATAATTCTAAAATTAATTTATAATTGTAAAATTAATTATAATTCTAAAGTTAATTATAATTCTTAAATTAATTATAAGTGTAAAATTAATTATAAGTGTAAAATTAATTATAATTCTAAAGTTAATTTAGAATTCTTAAATTAATTATAATTCTTAAATTAATTATAAGTGTAAAATTAATTATAATTGTAAATTAATTATAAGTGTAAAATTAATAATAATTGTAAATTAATTATAATTCTAAAATTAATTATAATTGTAAATCAATTATAATTCTAAAATTAATTATAATTCTAAAATTAATTATAATTCTAAAATTAATTATAATTGTAAATTAATTATAATTGTGAAATTAATTATAATTGTGTAATTAATTATAATTGTGTAATTAATTATAATTGTGAAATTAATTATAATTGTGAAATTAATTATAAATCTCAAATTAATTATAATTGTAAAATTAATTATAATTGTAAAAATTAATTAAAATTGTAAAAATTAATTAAAATTGTAAAAATTAATTAAAATTGTAAAAATTAATTAAAATTTTAAAAATTAATTATAATTATAATTCTAAAATTAATTATAATTCTAAAATTAATTATAATTCTAAAATTAATTATAATTCTAAAATTAATTATAATTCTAAAATTAATTATAATTCTAAAATTAATCATAATTCTAAAATTAATTATAATTCTAAAATTAATTATAATTCTAAAATTAATTATAATTCTAAAATTAATTATAATTCTAAAATTAATTATAATTCTAAAATTAATTATAATTCTATAATTAATTATAATTCTAAAATTAATCATAAGTTTAAAATTAATTATAATTGTAAAATTAATCATAAGTTTAAAATGAATTATAAGTGTAAAGTTAATTATAATTGTGAAATTAATTATAATTGTGAAATTAATTATAATTGTGAAATTAATTACAATTGTGAAATTAATTACAATTGTAAAATTAATTATAAATGTAAAATTAATTATAAATGTAAAATTAATTATAAATGTAAAATTAATTATAATTGTAAAATTATTTACAATTGTAAAATTATTTACAATTGTAAAATTAATCATAAGTGTAAAATTAATCATAAGTGTTAAATTAATTATAATTGTAAAATTAATTATAAGTGTAAAGTTAATTATAATTGTGAAATTAATTATAATTGTAAAATTAATTATAATTGTAAAATTAATTATAATTGTAAAATTAATTATAATTGTAAAATTAATTATAATTGTAAAATTAATTATAATTGTAAAATTAATTATAATTGTAAAATTAATTATAATTGTAAAATTAATTATAATTGTAAAATAAATTACAATTGTAAAATAAATTACAATTGTAAAATTAATTACAATTGTAAAATTAATTATAATTGTGAAATTAATTATAATTGTAAAATTAATTATAATTGTAAAATTAATTATAATTGTAAAATTAATTATAATTGTAAAATTAATTATAATTGTAAAATTAATTATAATTGTAAAATTAATTATAATTGTAAAATTAATTATAATTGTAAAATTAATTATAATTGTAAAATTAATTATAATTGTAAAATTAATTATAATTGTAAAATTAATTATAATTGTAAAATTAATTATAATTGTAAAATTAATTATAATTGTAAAATTATTTACAATTGTGAAATTAATTATAATTGTGAAATTAATTACAATTGTAAAATTAATTACAATTGTAAAATTAATTACAATTGTAAAATTAATTACAATTGTTAAATAAATTACAATTGTAAAATTAATTATAATTGTGAAATTAATTACAATTCTAAAATTAATTATAATTCTAAAATTTCAAAATTGTAATTGATGCAATTTTTGTTTCTTCTTCTTTTTCTTTCTTCTTCTTCCTTTTTAATAAATGAACTGTGCTATTTACCGAATTCTCCAGTATGCTATACGTAACATTATTTTTGACATGTGTTCATGTCAAAAATATGCTTTTATAACCCGGAAAACATTTGCAATTTTTTTTTTCTGAAAAAGTTATAATATCTACCGCAGTGTCGGTCATACAAGCACGTCATTCGAGTTTGCTTTAGAGATACACTGTCTAGTCGTGTCTCATGATACAGCACGACAGAACTTTTAAACACAAGTTTCTATCGCGCTTTTCGAGTTTTCCCTACTGCACTAGGGTAACGCTTCTGTAAACCGTAACCTTTTTAGCTGAGTTTTAAATCCACTAAGAGTAAGTGGTTTTAATATTGTAAGAGAATAAATGCCTTAAAAGAGGACGAGAGGAAGAGAACGATTCACTGATGGTTGATGCAGAAATTATTTATCTGTGGGTCAAAGAGTTCTTGTGGATTTATATCGAGTAATCAGATCTTTGATATAATTTGGTGATTGATCATTGAAAGTCAACAGTGATATTTTGACCTTGATTCGTTGTTGAAGTGGGGGCCAATGACGATTTTTTTAGGATCGGATTGATATGGTCTAATTTTGGATAGACGTTCTGGTACACATTATTCACTACCATGCCATTTGAAACAGGGTAGGTTTTTATTATATATATTAATATACATATTTGTCCTATAATTTCTATTTTGATTGCTGTGCATGCTTCCAGAAAATAGGGGATCACGTGGCTAATTGGGTAAGGCGCTTGTTCACTAGCCTGGAGGTCGGGTGTTCGACCCCTGCATTGGCCGAGAACATTCATCTTGATTTTCGGGCGTGGTTCCCCCTTGTCACTGATGCAGAACGGATGGCCTGACAAGAACATCTGCCTAGTCGTTCGGATGGGATGAAAAACTGAGGTTCCGTGTACACATTGGCGTGCACGTAAAAGATCCCTTGGCGTGCACTCCAATTAGTACACGGGACCTCGGTTTTTCGTCCCATCCGAACGACTAGGCAGCTGTCCTTGTCAGGCCCTCCTTCTGCATCACTGACAAGGGGAAATCACACCGGAAAATAGGCCCTATAGATCTATGCGAAATTTTCTATAGTATTCTTAATTTCTTTTGGAGAAGGATTTTCTCTGTCTTGTAATAAGGCCCGCTGCTCTGGAAATAATCTCGCCCCCCCCCTACTTGTTATTGTCTCTTTGGTATCAAAAGGTGTCTGAAATGCCGTCGAATAACTCTACGGTCAGCCATTTTTGAAGCAGAAACAGACTTACGGTTGGTAAGCAAGCCCTATACCTTGCTTGGGACTTGTGCTTAGATTGGCTATGTTTAAGAACGAAGTTGTGCTTATGTTTTTTCTTGGAACGCATAATAACGTTATTGTGCTTACAATGAAGTCTACTTAAAATCGAAACACAAGACCGTTCTTAAGAATTTTCTGGGAACACAAAATAAGGTAAGTTTACTTAAATGCAAAGTCGACTAAAATCTAAGCACAAGAACGTGCTTAAGAATTTTCTAGGTATCGGGCCCAGAAGACTAGGACGTTAAACCCCATTTCAATTTTGTATACACCGTAATTTTAAGTGGCCACGCAACAGATCATTTATTATTTCCCCAATGACCTTGATGTAAATTCTCGTCTCCTAGACCGCAGCTCTAACTTTTCCGAAAATTGTCGTTGGATAGAACGCTTTTTGCCACAGATGGAGCCAAACTGACCTCGCAGTAAATATTCGCTTGGCCGCTAGTATCACTGATAAAGATGACATCTATGCGTCTTAATTCGGCAAAATATTAACTTTTTTCCTCCGACAAAATAAATTCTAAAACATTTTTTTAAGTATAACAAAAATAAATAAAGACGTTTGAAGTATCTGTATTTAAAAAATATTTCCTATTTAGTGTAAATGGGTATCAAAATGAGTAAAAGGCATCATTTTGCCAAAAGCAGTTAGGTGTTATGTAAACAACGCATGAGCCGTTGAGCCAATGACTGACGCCACGCGAAGTCAATGCACGTGTTCAAGACAGTCATCTGTGACAGATAATTCGTAAGTAATTCTCTGTAAAACAGATTGAGATGGAGCACCATACCATGTGGCAAACTCAAAAGCATGTATGAGGTTGATCATGAAAACCTTGAGATACACAAGCTGGAAGTAGAGACAGATAAACATGCAATTTCAAGCCCTACATTTCAACGTAACCGACCTCACGACTCTTGTATCCCTCCGCCTCAAAATCATGAATATTCACCAAAACCTGACAGAAAATGTATTTTCAAACCCTTTTTTCCGATTCTACACCGAATAACATTTTAATATCTTTATCCCCCCCAAATCTCCACCCACCCAACCCACTTTTCCATGGGTGGTTTTCTGCAGTATAATTTTCCGACATTTTGATACAGCTCACTAAACATTCTTGGGCCGGGCCGTCACTTGCGAAAAAAGGACGAAAGTTATTTTTAGTCTTTCTCTCCCTTTCCCCCCTTTTACATGTCGATTTTTGTTTACTTTTGGTGGGTGGGGGGTGAGATGGCCTAATAGTAATAATAATAATCGCGTCATTTTACAAGGGTAGCAAATTAGGCCTGAGGCCTTTTTCAAATTTGGCCCTTGGCACAGATCGTGCGAATGATTTCGATCATTACTGCAGGAAGAAACCGAAGAACTAGTGGTCTAGAATGTCGCGCTTCGACCTCTAGATGGCCGGCCACCTCTGCCTTGCAGCTGTGGTTGCGAGCCCTGGTGTGAGCGTATGTGGCATGGAGATAGGGCCGCCTTCTCAACCTCGTGAGTTTCCTCCGGGCACTCCGGTTTCCTCCCGCTGCTAAAGACCCCTACGCGCAAGCGAATTATTGAAATGGAATTAAACCATATGTTAGTCCCGAAATGACCTAGTTGTGTTGGGTGGACGTTAAACCCCATTTCTCTCTCTCTCTCTCTCTCTCATTTTTAGTGGGTGACGGCCCGGTCCAGGAATATTTGGTGGACTGTATCCATTTGTCGGTATTATACTGTAGAAAACCACAAATGGAAAATTAGGTGCGCGGGGGGGGGGGAGAAAGATAATAACGATAAACATTGTTTTTTTTGTAAATGTAGTATTCGCCCAGAAAAGAGATGCACCCTACTTTTATCCGAGGTTTATCGTTATGAAAGAATGAAAATACCCATAAAAAAACTACTTTTAACCTACAACTTGACCAAAAATGAAATGCGCACGCAGAAAGACACAAAACTTTAACCTCATATTATTTATAATATTTGAAATTAAAATCACCAACTAGAATTCGACATTGTTCCATTTCAAGCAATATTGATGTTGTTATGTTGCTGGGAATATATGTGATCTTAATATCCAATATTTGAGACACAAAGAGAGAGAGAGGGAGAGATAGAGTTGTGAGAGAGAGAGAGAGAGAATTGGAGTTTACTGTCCACTCAACATTAATTGTATTGCAATAACAATAATTGTCTGGCACATAGGGGTCTTTAGCAGTGGGAGGAAACCAGAGGGCCCTGAGAAAATCCACGAGGTTGGAAGGCGACCCTACTCGTTGTCACGTTCAACTGAGGGTAAGACAACAAGCCAGTTGACTCAATGACAGGCTTTATGATACAGCACTCACGTGTTTACCATTCGGCCATCAACCCCCACCCCCAATATTTTATAACCAGTACACGAGTCGTGTGCCCTATGGTTTCCGATGCCATTTTTAATGAACAAAGAAAACATATCGGAAGCAATTTGTTATTTCTGCTTCACAAACGACAATAATATGATTAAATTCGACTCCCCCCCCCCCCCCCGACAAACTTATAGAATGAACCAAGCTGACGTTAACGTTCAATTTGGACTGCTTACGTATTCCACCTTACACAGGGGCCGCGGAGCCGGGGGGGGGGGGGGCTAAGGGGGCTTTAGCCCCGGCAATAATTTTTAATAGTGAAAAATAAAATGTCGCCAAAGCTTTAAAAAAAAGCTAAAAAAGGGTGGGGGGGGGGGGGTGTGGGGGGGGGGGGGTGCTTAGTGGGGGCGGCCACATTGTGTGAGTTATTGTCAGTAGCCCCCCCCCCCGAAATTGGAGCCACTCCGCGGCCCCTGACCGAGCATAATTAATAAGAGATTAGAATACATGTAATTTTATATAAAATGTGCTTTTAGATCCATTTTCGTCCTTTACTAATCAGATTGTGGTGATTTATTGTTAAAGGGCTAATCCCGATATTTCTTTTGGGAATAAAACTGCTTAATTTTGTGTTAAAATCCCTTTAAATATTCGAGTCAAGGGTCGAGCAACTACTTCAGTATTAATGATACGTTTTCAAACGACTTAAATCCGTCAGTCTTCATCTGGAATTTGAGACCGGTGCCCTAAAGTGTATTTTTTATAAAAATAATGTGTAGTTGAAATTTGCCTTTCTCTATCAAGTACGGCACATGGGCTATTCACTGCATTACCCTCTCAAGTAACGTAATCGGTTATAAGGCCACCCAACGAAACAATTTGACCCGAAATCTTAAAAGGGTTACGGTCCGGATAAGCAGTTTTGGCGTTCACGTCCAAAGGACTCAATATTTTGAGTTGAAATTTTGAGACAAGGTAAATACACCATTCCCCTATATTTTGGCATTATATTTTCATACATTCTCAGACTTTTATTTTTGAGTCCCTGTTTAATTCGGGATTGTCCCTTTAAAAGAAATACATAATTCAGATTGTGGTGATTTATTGTTAAAAGAAATACATAATTCTCGAGACACACCTGCCACGTCTTAATTAACTTAATGACATATTCTATAATTATCTAGTCACAGGTGTCTGGCAATGAGAAATGGGGTTTAACGTCCTACTGTACTGCCCCGACGTGGGCTAATAAAGACGGACATTAATAAAATAAAACCAAGTACGAACAATCCAAACCATTAGACAAAATTCGAAGTCCGAAAAAACGGTATAGGCCAAATAGTGTGATCCGGAAAAATAGTGTAATCAGCATATGGACTGTTCACCGTGTACAAAATACACGAAAAACAGTGGTAACAGGTGCCCGGAAGAGTAAGCTTACCCTGCCTGGCGCGCCACACCCGCCATAGCTGCATCCAAACTATTAGACGAAATCTGGTAAAATAGCGTGAGTGGCCCATTGACTATCAATGACAGCCTACACCAGCAACCACAGTTTCTAGAAACATTTCACGAATTCGGTCATCACGAACTTGACCCTTTTAAAAGACAGATGAAGGAAACAAAATATACACGGGCAGCAAACATTATGCATTTGTAAGGAGACCTAAATGTCCTTAGCTTGTCTGTGTTACCCAAGGTTGTTATAGTGCGATTCATCGTGACAAGACGGTTTAAAAATAAGTTAATAAACAAGATTTTCTAGAAACATGTCACGTGTTAGGCCATCACGACCTTGTTCCTTTTAAAAGACAAACGAATGAAATATTATACATTCACTTGATTTGATAATTGTTTATTTTTGTAATGTCTATTTTCTGTCTTGTCCGCAGGTTTATCTTGTAGATTTTTTGTTTTGTTGTTTTGCGTGTAGTGCAGTCCTCCTGCATTTACTAATACATGTGCAGCAAACAGTTTGCTATGAGGGTAAGTTTGTCCGGAGAGCGGCACCACGGCCTACTCTTATATCGAATTCCGTATGTCAGGGGATCTTTTACATGCATGCCATTGCTCACACGGGACCTCGTTAGTTCGTCTCACCCAAACGACTAAACAGATGCCCTTGCCAGGCCTCCGTCCTGCATCACAGAGAAGGAAATTGCACTTTTCTTATCACCAAGGTTACCCGTGATACACCTGCTATAATCCAATTTGATAGAGTCGGGTTTACGAGAAGACGCTGAATTTTAATTAATTGGGAAAACATTTCTACAGCAATTAATTTGCTTTAACGTGACAAAAAGCACATAATTTGAACGCGAAGACAATAAAATGCGTGGATAAGTCTATAAAAAGATGAATAATGTCTTTAGCTGTGTTGCTTATCTTGCATTTATTCTTACTGTGTAAAAACCTTGCACTTGTTTTATTTAAAGAAAAGGTTTATAATGCTCGGCCCTGTTTCTCAAAATCTTAACTAAAGATAAAATCCAGATTTTAGTGAGATACTTCAAATTTGATTGGCTAAGTACTAAAATCAATATAATATTATCCAATCAATTTACTAAAATTTGGTTTTTATCTTATCTAAAAAAATTCGCGAAACAGGCCCCTTCTGAAGTGCCAGTGATTTTGCCAAGAGGAGAGTCCCTTTCTTTATGAGCACAATTTTCAAAAGAAAAAGTAGCTTCTTTTCCACGATTGCATTGGCCAACGTGGTTCCTCCTTGTCAGTGGTGCGGGACGGAGAGCCTGACAGGGACAGCTGTTTAGCTTTTCGGATTGAACGACAAATCGAGGTCCTAAGTATACAATGCCGTTCACATCAAAGGTACCTTGGCAGTTAAAATTCGATATTAGATGAGGTCATAGTGCCGCTGTCTGGAAAGACTTTCCCTCGTAGCACACTGTATATGGCGCGTGCCCGTCTTCATTAGTCAAGTTGGAGCACCGTGGGCCGTTAAACCCCACTAACCAGGGCAAACCAATCTGGAGAACCGAGGGGAACTTCTTTGGAGAACACTGGTGCTTCCGGCAAGTGGACCAGCGCTTGACTCGGCGCATAAGAGTAGGACGTTAAACTCCACTGACCAGGGCAAACCAACCTGGAGAACCAGGGGGAACTTCTTTGGAGAACACTGATGCTTCCGGCAAGTGGACCAGCGCTTGACTCGGCGCATAACAGTAGGACGTTAAACTCCACTGACCAGGGCAAACCGATCTGGAGAACCTAGGGCAACTTCTTTGGAGAACACTGGTGCTTCCGGCAAGTGGACCAGCGCTTGACTCGGCGCATAAGAGTAGGACGTTAAACTCCACTGACCAGGGCAAACCAACCTGGAGAACCGAGGGGAACTTCTTTGGAGAACACTGGTGCTTCCGGCAAGTGGACCAGCGCTTGACTCGGCGCATAAGAGTAGGACGTTAAACTCCACTGACCAGGGCAAACCAACCTGGAGAACAGAGGGGAACTTCTTTGGAGAACACTGGTGCTTCCGGCAAGTGGACCAGCGCTTGACTCGGCGCATAAGAGTAGGACGTTAAACTCCACTGACCAGGGCAAACCAACCTGGAGAACCGAGGGGAACTTCTTTGGAGAACACTGGTGCTTCCGGCAAGTGGACCAGCGCTTGACTCGGCGCATAAGAGTAGGACGTTAAACTCCACTGACCAGGGCAAACCAACCTGGAGAACAGAGGGGAACTTCTTTGGAGAACACTGGTGCTTCCGGCAAGTGGTCTAGCGCTTGACTCACTGAGCCGCTGTGGCCCTCAACAATTTATCAAAATGTTCCGGAGCCACGATGGCTAAGTATGTAAGACGCTGGCTCGCTAGCCTGGTGGTCGCGTGTTCGATCCCAACATTGGCTGAGAAAGTTCATCGGGATTTTTGGACGTGGTTTCCTTTTATAAGTGGTGCAGAAAGGAGGGCCTGACAAGTACAGTTGTCTAGTCGTTCGGATGGGACATTGTAAATGTAGGTGCACGTTTTGGGTATTGCTCTATACAGTTATGTATTGTACATCTCTTTCAGCGCCCATGAGCTATAAATCGGAACGCTATAAATTTTCAAAGTCGAAGTTAGGAGTTACAAACTTATATTTGAAGGAAAAACAATTAGAGGGATTACATAGCTTGTTATGAAGGTCACCACTGTGTAGCTGTGTTACCGACAGGTTATGGAAAGAGCCTGGTTTTTCAAATTCTCCCAGGGATAATACAAAAGAAATACAAGGAAGGGTGAAGCCATGATTGTTATTGTTAGTGTGTTGACCTCATGACATGTGACGTATAGACCACGTCATAGGAAAACGTGTCGATTGACTGTCTCTGAGATAACTTCTCCATTGGTAGCGTGTCTCAGATGTTCAGAATGCCGCCGTTTGTCGGCCATTGTAGATGTTATGTACGTCATGAACTATTGATAACTGGTAATCTATTTCCATAGTATTATAATATACTTTCTTATTTGATAACCATGTCATTGGTGTTGTTTGTTCGGCTAAAACCCTACAAAGTAAAATATCCCTTGACGGGTGGAATTCGATATAAAAGCGTGTCTCAGATGTTCAGAATGCGTCCGTCTTCTGTCGCCGTTGCAGATGTCATGAACTGGTAATCTATTTCACATTATTATAAATATACTTTCTTATTTGATAACCATGTCATTGGTGTTGTTTGTTCGGCTAAAACCCTACAAAGTAAAATATCCCTTGACAGGTGGAATTCGATATAAGAGTAGGACAAAATTACCCCCATAGCACACTGCATGGCGTTAAACCCTATTTCATTTCATTTCAAAAAGTAAAAATTGGGTCAGGTAGGTCCCTTCAACATAATATGTTTGCTACACATGTATATTTTGTTTCATTCGTTTGTCTTTTAAAAGGAACAAGGTCGTTTGTCTTTTAAAAGGAACAAGGTCGTGATGGCCGAACACGTGACATGTTTCTAGAAAATCTTGTTTATTAACTTATTTTTAAACGGTCTTGTCACGATAGATCACACTATAACAACCTTGGGAGAAAACAGGCACGTTAAGGACACTAAAGGCCGTTTGAGCAGTGCTCTTTGA
Organism: Patella pellucida; assembly: GCA_917208275.1. Lineage (NCBI taxonomy): Eukaryota > Metazoa > Mollusca > Gastropoda > Patellidae > Patella > Patella pellucida. The sequence goes on from OU795043.1 coordinate 54,699,573, forward strand.
CTAGCGTTATGTGAGGATAATAATAATAATAATAATCTCCTCATTTTACAAGGGTAGCAAATTAAGCCTGAGGCAAGCCTGGGGCTTATTTTCAATTTGGCCCTTGGCACAGATTGTGCGAATGATTTCGATCATTACTGCAGCAAGAAACCGAAGAACTCGGGCAACCTGCCTGATCGGACGGGAGACCGAATATCCCTCTCACTTACAACGATAAAGTTCTTGCCCTGAGCTGGGATTGAACCCTCGTTGCATTGGTGAGAAGCCGCCTCTCTATCGCCACGGCTATCCGACCAGCTAGGCTGCCAGACAACAAACCGTAAGACAATCGCAGCCCAATTGTCCGTGCGGTCGATAGGATTCTAGGACATTTTGTAGCAATATAGTCGTGAGGACATTGTTTTTAAGATTATAGACAATACGTGGGGAGATAGAATAGCTTTATGTTTCACCCATATTAGTATAATATCTGGTGGGTCCTGAGATCAACTTAGAGTAAATTGACATATTTATGTATAAAAAAGAGTACAGAACTGATTCTATATGAAAACATAACTGGTTATATGGTCAACAACATGTTAACAGATATTTCATGGAAATGATTGCTAGTGAATTTCCATTCTACCATATAAGGGTGGGTTGTTGACGTAATGGGCTCAATTGACCAATCTCTATACTTATTTACATCATATCTGACCAATTAGATAATTGAATGCCCAAATACAGCAGACACAAAATCATGCTACTGGTGAGAATTCGCAAGACAACTTTTGGTTCCAGAAAGGAGGAAAATGTGAGAACTCCTACCAGCAAACTCGCCCGACGAGTTTAGCTATGTTTTAGAAGAGTTTAGCAAGTATTAACTGTAATTGTAATCTGTATGTATACTTATCTGCTACATAAAAGGTAAAAACAAACTCTGGCATTGTTATAACTGAGAAGACGGACGTCTTAAGAAACCAGTAAAAATACACAACGTGAAGGAGAAGGAAGACGGAAAGAGACAAATTCTAGACGATCACAGGCTAACAGAATTATGTAACAAGAAAATATGCATGGGTTATACTGTACAGGTCTTATGCCATCGGGTTGATACTAGTCTAAGACATTATAATAAAACACAGATTTTAGTTGGTTTTTTTTTCACTAAATACCACGAATTTGTACTATAACATTGACGATGGAATAAAACATTTTGTCTGGGGCCACTATACTTGACAAAATATCATCTAGTTGACAAAAAAAGCACCCGAAATCTAATAAAACTTTACTTTAATGTTGGGGGGTGGGGGTCACGAGGCTACGTGGGTAAGGCACTGGCATGGAAAGTTCATCTCGATTTTCCGGCGTGGTTTCCCCTTTGTCAGTGATGCAGAAGGAGGGCCTGACAGCTGCCTAGGCGTTAGGATAGTAAAAGCGTACGTCCCGTGTACAAATTGGAGTGCATGTAAAACATCCCTCGGCAGTTGGGGTTCAATACAAGAGTAGGCCGTAGCGCAGCTGCACTGGCATAATTTCCTTCATAGCACACTGTATGGAGTATACCCGTCTTCCATTAGCCCAGGTTAGGTGCATAATAGTAGAACGTTAAACCCCATTTCATTTCATTTATTAAACAGACAACCCTCACATTGTGTGAGTTATTGTCAGTAGCCCCCCCCCCCCGAAATTGGAGCCACTCCGCGGCCCCTGACCGAGCATAATTAATAAGAGATTAGAATACATGTAATTTTATATAAAATGTGCTTTTAGATCCATTTTCGTCCTTTAATAATCAGATTGTGGTGATTTATTGTTAAAGGGCTAATCCCGATATTTGTTTTGGGAATAAAACTGCTTAATTTTGTGTTAAAATCCCTTTAAATATTCGAGTCAAGGGTCGAGCAACTACGTCAGTATTAATTTGAGACCGGTGCCCTAAAGTGTATTTTTTATAAAAAATAATGTGTAGTTGAAATTTGCCTTTCTCTATCAAGTACGGCGCATGGGTTATTCACTACATTACCCTCTCAAGTAACGTAATCGGTTATAAGGCCACCCAAAGAAACAATTTGACCCGAAATCTTAAAAGGGTTACGGTCCGGATAAGCAGTTTTGGCGTTCACGTCCAAAGGACTCAATATTTTGAGTTGAAATTTTGAGACAAGGTAAATACACCATTCCCCTATATTTTGGCATTATATTTTCATACATTCTCAGACTTTTATTTTTGAGTCCCTGTTTAATTCGGGATTGTCCCTTTAAAAGAAATACATAATTCAGATTGTGGTGATTTATTGTTAAAAGAAATACATAATTCTCGAGACACACCTGCCACGTCTTAATTAACTTAATGACATATTCTATAATTATCTAGTCACAGGTGTCTGGAAATGAGAAATGGGGTTTAACGTCCTACTGTTCTGCCCCGAAGTGGGCTAATAAAGACGGACATTAATAAAATAAAACCAAGTACGAACAATCCAAACCATTAGACAAAATTCGAAGTCCGAAAAAACGGTATAGGCCAAATAGTGTGATCTGGAAAAATAGTGTAATCAGCATATGGACTGTTCACCGTGTACAAAATACACGAAAAACAGTGGTAACAGGTGCCCGGAAGAGTAAGCTTACCCTGCCTGGCGCGCCACACCCGCCATAGCTGCATCCAAACTATTAGACGAAATCTGGTAAAATAGCGTGATTGGCCCATTGACTATCAATGACAGCCTACACCGGCAACCACAGTTTCTAGAAACATTTCACGAATTCGGTCATCACGAACTTGACCCTTTTAAAAGACAGATGAAGGAAACAAAATATACACGGGCAGCAAACATTATGCATTTGTAAGGAGGCCTAAATGTCCTTAGCTTGTCTGTTTTACCCAAGGTTGTTATAGTGCGATTCATCGTGACAAGACGGTTTAAAAATAAGTTAATAAACAAGATTTTCTAGAAACATGTCACGTGTTAGGCCATCACGACCTTGTTCCTTTTAAAAGACAAACGAATGAAATATTATACATTCACTTGATTTGATAATTGTTTAGTTTTTGCAATGTCTATTTTCTGTCTTGTCCGCAGGTTTATCTTGTAGATTTTTTGTTTTTTTGTTTTGCGTGTAGTGCAGTCCTCCTGCATTTACTAATACATGTGCAGCAAACAGTTTGCTATGAGGGTAAATTTGTCCGGACAGCGGCACCACGGCCTACTCTTATATCGAATTCCGTATGTCAGGGGATCTTTTACATGCATGCCATTGCTTACACGGGACCTCGTTAGTTCGTCTCACCCAAACGACTAAACAGATGCCCTTGCCAGGCCTCCGTCCTGCATCACAGAGAAGGAAATTGCACTTTTCTTATCACCAAGGTTACCCGTGATACACCTGCTATAATTCAATTTGATAGAGACGGGTTTACGAGAAGACGTTGAATTTTAATTACTTGGGAAAACATTTCTATAGCAACCAATTTGCTTTAACGTGACAAAAAGCACATAATTTGAACGCGAAGACAATAAAATGCGTGGAGAAGTCTATAAAAAGATGAATAATGTCTTTAGCTGTGTTGCTTATCTTGCATTTATTCTTACTGTGTAAAAAATTTGCACTTGTTTTATTTAAAGAAAAGGTTTATAATGCTCGGCCCTGTTTCTCAAAATCTTAACTAAACATAAAATCCAGATTTTAGTGAGATACTTCAAATTTGATTGGCTAAGCACTAAAATCAATATAATATTATCCAATCAATTTACTAAAATTTGGTTTTTATCTTATCTAAAATTTTCGCGAAACAGGCCCCTGCTCAGGGGAATTCTGAAGTGCCAGTGATTTTGCCAAGAGGAGTGTCCCTTTCTTTATGAGCACAATTTTCAAAAGAAAAAGTCGCTTCTTTTCAACGATTGCATTGGCCGACGTGGTTCCTCCTTGTCAGTGGTGCGGGACGGAGAGCCTGACAGGGACAGCTGTTTAGCTTTTCGGATTGAACGACAAATCGAGGTCCTATATATACAATGCCGTACACATAAAAGGTACCCTGGCAGTTAAAATTCGATATTATATGAGGTCATAGCGCCGCTGTCTGGAAAGACTTTCCCTCGTAGCACACTGTATATGGCGCGTGCCCGTCTTCATTAGTCAAGTGGGAGCACCGTGGGCCGTTAAACCCCCACTGACCAGGGCAAACCAACCTGGAGAACCGAGGGGAACTTCTTTGGAGAACACTGGTGCTTCCGGCAAGTGGACCAGCGCTTGACTCCGCGCATAACAGTAGGACGTTAAACTCCACTGACCAGGGCAAACCAACCTGGAGAACCAGAGGGAACTTCTTTGGAGAACACTGATGCTTCCGGCAAGTGGACCAGCGCTTGACTCGGCGCATAACAGTAGGACGTTAAACTCCACTGACCAGGGCAAACCAATCTGGAGAACAGAGGGGAACTTCTTTGGAGAACACTGGTGCTTCCGGCAAGTGGACCAGCGCTGGACTCGGCGCATAACAGTAGGACGTTAAACTCCACTGACCAGGGCAAACCAATCTGGAGAACCGAGGGGAACTTCTTTGGAGAACACTGGTGCTTCCGGCAAGTGGACCAGCGCTTGACTCGGCGCATAAGAGTAGGACGTTAAACTCCACTGACCAGGGCAAACCAATCTGGAGAACCGAGGGGAACTTCTTTGGAGAACACTGGTGCTTCCGGCAAGTGGACCAGCGCTTGACTCGGCGCATAAGAGTAGGACGTTAAACTCCACTGACCAGGGCAAACCAATCTGGAGAACCGAGGGCAACTTCTTTGGAGAACACTGGTGCTTCGGGCAAGTGGACCAGCGCTTGACTCCGCGCATAACAGTAGGACGTTAAACTCCACTGACCAGGGCAAACCAACCTGGAGAACCAGGGGGAACTTCTTTGGAGAACACTGGTGCTTCCGGCAAGTGGACTAGCGCTTGACTCACTGAGCCGCTGTGGCCCACAACAATTTATCAAAATGTTCCGGAGCCACGGTGGCTAAGTATGTAAAACGCTGGCTCGCTAGCCTGGTGGTCGCGTGTTCGATCCCAACATTGGCTGAGAAAGTTCATCGGGATTTTTGGACGTGGTTTCTTTTTAAGTGGTGCAGAAAGGAGGGCCTGACAAGTACAGTTGTCTAGTCGTTTGGATGGGACGAAAACCCGAGGCCCCGTGTAAACATTTAGGTGCACGTTTTGGGTACTGCTCTATACAGTTATGCATTGTACATCTCTTTCAGCGCCCATGAGCGAAGAGTTTCGGAACGCTATGAATTTTCAAAGTCGAAGTTAGGAGTTACAAACTTATATTTGAAGGAAAAACAATTAGAGGAATTACATTCTTGTTATGAAGGTCACGACTGTGTAGCTGTGTTACCGACAGGTTATGGAAAGAGCCTGGTTTTTCAAATTCTCCCAGGGATATTACAAAAGAAATACAAGGAAGGGTGAAGCCATGATTGTTATTGTTAGTGTGTTGACCTCATGACATGTGACGTGATAGACCACGTCATAGGAAAACATGTCGATTGACTGTCTCTGATAGGTTATTCGGTCTCCCGTCCGATCAGGCAGGTTTCCCCCGAGTTCTTCGGTTTCTTCCTGCAGTAATGATCGAAATCATTCGCACGATCTTTGCCAAGGGCCAAATTGGAAAAAGGCCTCAGGCCTAATTTGCTACCCTTGTAAAAATGACGCGATTATTATTATTACTATAACTTCTCCACAGGTAGCGTGTCTCAGATGTTCAGAATGCGTCCGTCTTCTGTCGCCGTTGGTCGGCCTCCATTGCAGATGTCATGTACGTCATGAACTATTGATAACTGGTAATCTATTTCCATTTTATTATAATATACTTTCTTATTTGATAACCATGTCGTTGGTGTTGTTTGATCGGCTAAAACCCTACAAAGTAAAATATTCCTTGACGGGTGGAATTCGATATAAGAGTAGGACAAAGTTTACCCCCATAGCACACTGTATGGCGTTAAACCCTATTTCATTTCAATTCAAAAAGTAAAAATTGGGTCAGGTAGGTCCCTTCAACATAATATGTTTGCTTCACATGTATATTTTGTTTCATTCGTTTGTCTTTTAAAAGGAACAAGGTCGTTTGTCTTTTAAAAGGAACAAGGTCGTGATGTCCGATCACGTGACATGTTTCTAGAAAATCTTGTTTATTAACTTATTTTTAAACGGTCTTGTCACGATAGATCGCACTATAACAACCTTGGGAGAAAACAGGCACGCTAAGGACACTAAAGGCCGTTTGAGCAATGCCCTTTGACTGGCGTTATGTGAGGATAGGCTGCCAGACAACGAACCGTAAGACAATCGCAGCCCAATTGTCCGTGCGGTCGATAGGATTCTAGGACATTTTGTAGCAATATAGTCGTGAGGACATTGTTTTTAAGATTATAGACAATACGTGGGGAGATAGAATAGCTTTATGTTTCACCCATATTAGTATAATATCTGGTGTGTACTGAGATCAACTTAGAGTAAATTGACATATTGATGTATAAAAAGAGTACAGAACTGATTCTATATGAAAACATAACTGGTTATATGGTCAACAACATGTTAACAGATATTTCATGGAAATGATTGCTAGTGAATTTCCATTCTACCATATAAGGGTGGGTTGTTGACGTAATGGGCTCAATTGACCAATCTCTATACTTATTTACATCATATCTGACCAATTAGATAATTGAATTCCCAAATCCAGCAGACACAAAATCATGCTACTGGTGAGAATTCGCAAGTCAACTTTTGGTTCCAGAAAGGAGGAAGATGTGAGAACTCCTACCAGCAAACTCGCCCGACGAGTTTAGCTATGTTTGAGAAAAGTTTAGCAAGTATTAACTGTAATTGTAATCTGTATGTATACCTATATCTGCTACATAAAACGTAAAAACAAACTCTGGCATTGTTATAACTGAGAAGACGGACGTCTTAAGAAACCAGTAAAAATACACAACGTGAAGGAGAAGGAAGACGGAAAGAGACAAATTCTAGACGATCACAGGCTAACAGAATTATGTAACAAGAAATTATGCATGGGTTATACTGTACAATATGGCGACCGGTTCCTCCCCCGCTCTCCAGGTCTTATGCCATCGGATTGATACTAGTCTAAGACAGTTCGCAAATTAAGTGCCAGAAATTATAATAAAACACAGATTTTAGTTGGGTTTTGTTTTCACTGAATACCACGAATTTGTACTATAACATTGACGATGGAATAAAACATTTTGTCTGGGGCCACTATACTTGGCAAAATATCATCTAGTTGACAAAAAAACGCACCCGAAATCTAATAAAACTTTACTTTCATGTTGGGGGTGGGGGTCACGTGGCTACGTGGGTAAGGCACTGGCCGGGAAAATTCATCTCGATTTTCCGGCGTGGTTTTCCAGGAGGACCTGACAAGGACAGCTGCCTAGTCGTTAGGATAGTAAAAGCGTACGTCCCGTGTACAAATTGGAGTGCATGTAAAACATCCCTTGGCAGTTGGGGTTCAATACAAGAGTAGGCCGTAGCGCAGCTGCACTGGCATAATTTCCTTCATAGCACACTGTATGGAGTATACCCGTCTTCCATTAGCCCAAGTTAGGTGCATAATAGTAGAACGTTAAACCCCATTTCATTTCATTTATTAAACAGACAACCCTGTAATTCAACTTTTAACCTCTACTTAGTTCTTCATAAGTCATTATCGCCGAAATAATCGCCAAATATTTGCCTTCTTCTGCTTTGGTCTGAAATACTTAGAAAACAGGTTTGCGGTGATCAATTTTCAACAACGAGATTATTTGGTGTCGCTTTTAAACGGATACAAGGAGATTGGACACTTTTTTCAGTTGTTTGTCAGTCTTTTTTTCCTATCTTTTCTTTCTCCTGTCCTGTGTCCAGTCCTCTCCTTCCTTCTTTCTCCTGTCCTGTCCCAGTCCTCTCATTCCTTCTTTCTTTGAGGTTCCGTGTGCATATTAGCGTGCCCATAAAAGAACGTTGACAGATGTAATTCGCAATATAAGTAGGCTCTCAAGGCCGTGTCGTCGCTGCCAGGGCAAATGTCCCCCAGTTCAGTCATAGCACACCGTATGGCGTTTGTCTTTAGAATCCCAGTTCGGAGCAGAACGGTAGGACGTTTAACCCCATTTCATTTTAATGATAATCATCATAAGTTAGAAAAACCAACTCAACAGCAGATTAACGGACAGGTTCAACTCCTTCATACGCAAAAATGTCAAGATTTGTTTTACGATGAAGGGTAGACAACTAGTTTATAAGTTGGATGCAGACCACCAAAATGATCCCCCATGGACTGTATTCTTATTCTTTCTTCATCGCTCGGCTATAGCGTTTATACAATAATTACAATAGGATACATTTTCTCTGTCATCGACAAACTTCTTAATCCAAAGTTTGCATGAGGTTGACCTTGGAAATTTTGACATACTTATTCTGGGAGCAGCATCTGTAACAATCCGATGTGCAGAGATGTAAATAACGGAAACCTACAACGTTATGAGTATTCTTTCATCAGAAATTTAGTGATTATGTTGAATTCATATATCCTGATGAGCTCGCAATTAAAAACACTACTGACAGTGACAATTACGCTCCCTACTTGGATCTGCGTCTCGATTTTGACAATTGCCATAAACTTAGTGTTAAATTGTACGATAAACGTGGTGACTTTGATTTTCCGATTGTTAACTTTTCATTTATTAAGCCAGGCCCAGACGGGCAATGTTTACGAGCAACTTTCAGGCAACAGTGAAATGGCTTGTAGTTGAAAGAAAAAATCGCTCGTCTGCGCCAACGGGAAACAATAGTTGCCTGCTGTTGCTCCGAGTTGCTATTCGTCGCTGAGGAATTGTTCATCTGTTGCTTCAAAATTGCTCGTCTGCGGCGGTAGGCGACAACAGGCAACTGGTTAACTGTCCAATCCGTGAGCGCTCTACTGTCATGTGATACTTCAAGATGGAACAGCTAACAACATTTACATGGTCCGTATAAGGCTCTGGCCGTATGTACCAACGGCGCCATTTTGAATGATCACGTGACATCGGCATTCCGGATACATCCGGGGAAAAATTGCTTCTCCCTGCCAGTCAGCGCACACGGGAGGCCTCGAATTGCCAATTGCTTGGAGTTGCCAGTAGTTGCATATTGCAGCAACAAGCGACGAAAAGTTGACCGTCTGCGCCAAGCTTTAGTAACACTCTAATATCACCAGCTTATGGAGTGTTTGTGTCTCAGCTAATTCGTTACGCGAGAGCTTGTTCGTTGTATTCTGATTGTATAAGTAGATCAAGGCATTTGTCATCTAAGCTTCAACTACAGGGATACCTGCGAACTAAACTTATTAAAAACCTTTAGAAAGTTTTATGGCCGTCATATTGACTTGATTGGTAAATATAACACGTCTCTCTCACATATTATTCTAGACATATTTAATTGGCGTGGAAACTATTTCCCTGACAATGTCTGTCTACTACATCGTTTACACTGTTCATCACGTGCATTTTGCATACCGATAGTTCATTGGCCAAACGCGTTATTTTACTGAGATTTCGCCTAATCGTGTGTATGCCGCTTTGGCGGGTGTGGATGCCGCTATGGCGGGTGGGGTGGGGGCGACAGGCAGGGTAAGCTTACTCTTCCGGACACCTGTTACCACTCTATTGCGAGCGAATTATTAGCTTTTGAAAGTTCGACAAGCTTTAATTGACACCGCCGTACTGGTTGTTCGAAGCTAAGCCTCGTTTCTTCATTTTTAAATTAAATCAAATATGGCGTGCACGTAAAAGATCCCTTGGCAGTTGGAATTCGATATGAGAGTAGGCCGTAAAGCCGCTGCCCGGGAAAAAAATCCTTCGTGGCACACTGTATGGCGTATGCCCGTATTCATTTGCCCAGTTTAGGAGCAGAACAGTAGGACGTTCAACCCCATTTAATTTAATTTCATTTCATTTTAAAAAAAACTTCATGCTATAAACATTACACATTTAAATGAAATATGGGTGAAACGTTCCAAGTATAAACACAGGAATCTGACCTTCTATATATATATATGCATACACCATGTCGTACCAGACAATATATAATAATATATATTGTCTGGTACGACATGGTGTATGCATATATATATATTATATATACGGATAAAAGGTCAGACTTCTGTGGTATAAACATGTTTTAATGTCACCTATTAAAACCATCACGCACAAATTTTAAAAAACGTCTTCCTATAAACATTCCAATTTTAAAGCCCCAATACCACTCTTGGTGTAACTGAATAATATGTCCCAGTCTTTATTCTGGTCAACAAATTGTACCATTTTACAATATTCCAATTAATAGATGATATAAATTTCATCTTAGAACACCAAATTTTAAAAAATTGGAAAAATTCAATTACATGGCTTGAAAAGCTTTACGTAAACACTTTCAAGTGCATTTTGCATTGAAACATATTTCAGAACCGTCTGAACAAGTAAAATAAGATGTAATGGATAATTTACACAACAGGTAGGACACTTAAACATCTAGTAATAAGGCTACTTTTTTTTCTGGACCTGTCAAGCCACCAAGAGTGTTATTGTCCCTTTAAAGAAGATAGTGAGTAAATATTAACAGTTTAATTTAAATACGTAAATACATAACATAGAAAAATATACTACAAATCATATTCATGTAGCCTTGGAATGCAAAATAAGAAAAGAATGCTGATTCAGCGATCCGTGAAATAACAATGTGTTTTGTGCCCGTTCTGTACGCATGAGATAATTAATGTCCCATCTACATTCGGCAAACCTCGGTAGATTCCGGTGATGTTGGCGTACCACTATTTCCATTGCGAATAGAATGATTCAGCGATCCGTGAAATATCAATGTGTTTCGTGCCCGTTCTGTACGCATGAGTTAATTAACGTCCCATCCAATGTGTTAAACTGGAGACAAGGACAGACATGATATTAGTGTGTTATAAGAAATGGGTTTAAAGGAGCTAAATCGCTAACATCTGGGATCCAGAAATTGACAAAAATGGGTTGAAACGGCGCAACACATATAATACTGTAATATAAATGTATATAAACTGATTTACATTAAATGGTTTCCGTTTTTATTCCAATTTCAAATTAGTTTTGTTCGGTGAAATAAGCCATCCAGTCTCAATCCAGTGCACATTTTTAGCGCCTGGTTATTCCAGTCTACATATGCCGTGTGATACAATGCAATGTGTCTAGCCTCGTCCCTCCTTAAATATCGGATATGAGAAGCTAATCTTTCCCCGGTAAGTTTACATCATTAATGTTGATTTTAAAGTGACCAATAAGATTTTGGAGGATCTTGAGTTACGGACTTAGGTCCTTTGACGTCCTACTATTATGCACCTAATCTGGGCTAATGGAAGACGGGCATACGTCATACAGTGTGCTATGAGGGAAATTTTGCCCGGGCAGCGGCGCTACGGCCTACTCTTATATCGAATTCCAACTGCCAAGGGATCTTTTACGTGCACTCCAATTTGTACACGGGACCTACGTTTTTCCTATCCGAACGACTAAGAAGTTGTATTTGACAGGCCCTCCTTCTGCATCACTGGCAAGGGGAAATCACGCCGGAAAATCGAGATGAACTTTCTCGGCCAATGCGGGGATCTAACACCCGACCTCCAGCGCCTTTATCCACTTTGCCACCGTGATTCCCAGGTGTGTTATATATAATATGTGACCCTCCAGTACAAAACAGTACACTTGGGTCAAATTGAAGAAATGGAGATAATGGTGTCAAATGAAAGAATATAAAAACCTCTTTTCATTGGTACCTGAATTCTAAGAATCGGACAAAAATTGGCAGTGATATGGGAGTTTGAATTTTTGAATTTTAGTAATTCGGGGAGATGCAACTTTTCACAAAGTCCGATTCTTAGAATTCAGGTACCAATGAAAAGAGGTTTTTATACTCTTTCATTTGACACCATTATCTCCATTTCTTCAATTTGACCCAAGTGTACTGTTTTGTACTGGAGGGTCACATATAACGAATAGGAATATTTTCATTATTTTCACCTGTTGTTATTTATAGAAATCTTCATTATACTCAGTTAGTTCGAACTTTGTTTTATTTATTTATTTATATATTTTTAAAAATTTAATTTAAAAATTTAATTTTATTTTATTTTATTTTATTTTACACAAGCGATATCTACTGTAGAATGTATTATTGGGTGATAAACTAGTATATTTGCCCACAATTCACATATTTGTATCATTTGCTGGATAAAAAACGAGAGTATCCTCGTCGAAACGTCGTTAAGTATTAAACTCAGTAATTGTGTATCCATAAAATTGTACCTTGTGTTAATAATACGTTCAATTACTACATGACAATCAAAGACGAGGGCTATTAATCTCGATATCTTTAAAATTGTACCTTGTGTTCAGGAATAAGAACTTCAGAACTTTTGATTTGCTATAAATCCCCTGGCGTCATCCACAAACAGTGGCGGGTTAAGCTCCACAAGGCCTGGGGCGGCAATTGCTGGAGGGTCTATAAGGGTATGTTTAAAATTGCGTTGGCCTAATTAATTTCAGGTCAGGGCCTATGCTGGTTCCCGTTGGGCCTAAACCACACCCTCCTATCATTCATTTTTTTTTACAAAATCTTTGGGCCTGAGGCTGCAGCCTCATCAGCCTCAATGATAATCCGCTACTGTCCACAAATAACCTCTTTGGTATGATAACATTGCCTGAGGTCTGCATATTTATATCATCCTACTGTTATTTTTACAAAACGAATGGCCGAAGGCAAGATGTCGCAGAGCTTTAAGCACACTTTAGGGTGGCCATTTTATATCTAGCAGGGCTGAACGGAGTTAATTCTGAGCTTAACAGGTTAACAGGTTAAAAAATTACCAGTTAACAGGTTAAAACCTGTTAAAATGTTGAAATGAATACAAACATACTAGGAGCAAAGTGGCAAACTTAAAAACAACGCAAAATGTTCATCGTTCTCGTGTAAGAATACTATCGCCGATGCCGTCTCTTTAGCAAGAGCCATTCGCCTCTGTTGGTACACGAGTCCGAAGACGGAGAATAATCTCTCTGAAGAAGCCGACGTTGCAGTACAGGCAAGGTATCTCCGTGCGAGTTTAGATAGAGAAGGTAACAGTGCTGCGTGTTCTTTCCACCATGAATGAATGATTGGCCTTGACATTCACGGACTAGCAAGGTGACCATTCGGCAAACCTCGACAGATTCCGGTACTCTCCGTAACCTTCATCTAGACTCGGATGTATGATAGTCATTGATATGTACCTACGACCATACATTTGCGATGCGGCTTATCGACTACCGATTTACTCTAACAGGAAAACGTTCCGCTTTTACAAAAAAGCCCCAAAATCTGGTTAACCTGTCCACACCCGTTGGTGGAGTCGTCCACACGACTTAGTATAATTTCTGGACACATAATGTATTTGTAAATAGTATAGTTTTTCTGCGTGGTCACCCTTTCTATCGGTAAATAAACAACAAAGTAAATAATTTCTGGATATTGTAATTGTAATACGTTTTTTGGAGTCGTCCACACGATGTATTTTTAATTAGTATAGTTTTTTCTGCGTGGTCACCCTTTCTCCCGGCAAATAAACAACAAAGTAAATCGTTTTATTCCATAAATAACAAATTCATTAACAAATTCATAAACATATTTAGTTGTGGACGACATCACTAATAGTTGTTGACGACATCACTAATGCCTTGTGGACGACTCCACCAACGGTTGTGGACGACTTCGCTTGTGGACGAGTCGTCCACACGATGTATTTTTAATTAGTATAGTTTTTTCTGCGTGGTCACCCTTTCTCCCGGCAAATAAACAACAAAGTAAATCGTTTTATTCCATAAATAACAAATTCATTAACAAATTCATAAACATATTTAGTTGTGGACGACATCACTAATAGTTGTTGACGACATCACTAATGCCTTGTGGACGACTCCACCAACGGTTGTGGACGACTTCGCTTGTGGACGACTTGACTGGCACCCATCTCCTGGGGGCAACCTTGTTTATCCGGGTCCTTTAAAATAGTTCCAAAATGGCAGACTTCATTATACAGCCGAGTCTAGATATAGGGCACCGGAATCTGTCGAGGTTTGCCGAATGGCAAGGTGACCATCCAATAGTTTCGGAAAACTGTTACCGCTTTACCGGTACTTAACTTTGGAGAAAAATTGGACACGAGTGTTTATAGGAGTTTGGCTTAAGTTCAACAGTAGCCATGCATATGCATGACAATTAAGACTGTAACTGAAAATCTTCTTATTTGTGTATAAAATCCCCATGAGTGGCAGATTGAAGAATCATTTAGCGTGCGCAAAATCTCACCACTGACTCCTGTTGACCTCTAGCTGACCAACAGCGAGCGCAGTGCCACCAGCGGTGAATTTAGGAAACTGAAAAGGCCATTACAACTCTGAATTCATATAACTAATATTAACATAATTTTAACTTGTTAAATGATTTTTAACATGTTAAAATATTTTAACTAGTTAACATGTTAAACAGTTAACTCCGTTCAGCCCTGATATCTAGGTACTATATAATATTCATCATTCAATTTTTTGATGGGAATTCTGTAAGATTTAGATAAAGAGTTGGACCTTTTTCGCTATAATATTTCACAGAACGATAATGCAAAATTAATATATTGAAAAATCATTCCAATTACTTAATTTTTAGCAAAGTTACAAATGGTTGTGGTCTTGTCGAGTCCGGAAAGCGACAAGAATGGATATGAGAATTGACAAAAACTTGTGCCTCCGAGTATCCAAATACAAGTGAATGAAGGAATGTGGTTTAATTAGCGACACGTTTGTATAGCACCGACCCTCCTCCCCCCTCCCTCCCCACACTCTCCATTAACTTCGTGAGTTTATGTGAACTTCCACCAAAGGTGATAACGTAGACAAGTCCCCTTGATGAATGAATGAAATGGGGTTTAACGTCCTACTGTTATGCACTTAACCTGAGCTAATTGAAGACGGGCATACGCCATATGAGGGAATTTTTTCCCGGGCAGCGGCGCTACGGCCTACTCTTATATATCGAATTCAAACTGCCAAGGGATCTTTTACGTGCACTCCAATGTGTACACGGGACCTCGGGTTTCCGTCCCATCCGAACGACTAGACAGCTGTCCTTGCCAGGCCCTCCTTCTGTATCACTGACAAAGGGAAATCACGTCGGAAAATCGAGATGAACTTTCTCGGCCAATGCAGGGATCGAACACTCGACCTCCAGGCTAGCGAACCAGCGCCTTATCCACTTAGCCACCGTGATTCCCCAAGTCCCCTAAAGTTACATTGTTCAAGGGCTAAATCTGATAACTGCAAGTCTTTATTTAGGCTTCAGATGTTATAGAAATTATAAATTAGACATCAACTCACTTATTCGGACCATAACTAGCTAGAGGCTAGACTGCGATATTTGTTAGATATATTTTTGTCCGATTTGCATGAAAACTTTTCTTCGTGATTAAACAAATAAATGGATAATCGAAATTATTAGTTTCGCCTTACCAACTTCAGTAATGATGATCGAGGCTAAGCGGAACTTTCATTTGAATGGTTTACGGTTCATAGTGGATCAATTTGAATGAAATGTTCAGCAAATTGCCTTTACATTATGAATTTTTAAAATATTATAGTGAGAACTCGAACTGCCGACTCGTTATCTCATCTCCCATAATGTAACTGTCTCATGGGTCTGTATATCCCTGGGGACGCCTGGGGTGCATTACCGCATTCATCCTATAAATCCATCGTCTAAACAAACAATACACCATGGTAGCCCGTGGACGTTAATTATAATTTATTAGCAAACAATACACCATGGTAGCCCGTAGACGTTATTTATAATTTATTACCTCAATTTAAACTGTAATGATCAAAGAAATATATAAGACAATATGAAATAAATGTAACTGAGCGAACTGAGGTGGTAATAGGCTAATTAAGGTGGAATAGGGTCCATTAAAATATATTAGGCCTACATCTCACTGAATTAGGATTAGTAATACTGTGGGGATTAGCTAATATAATATGAGACAATATGAAATAGATATAAATGAGGGGGTAATAATTAAGGTCTATTAAAATATAGGCCTATTACATCTCACTGAATTGGATAAGTGGGCCTAATACTGTGGGGATTAATAATAATAATAATAATAATCGCGTCATTTTACAAGGGTAGCAAATTAGGCCTGAGGCCTTTCTTCCAATTTGGCCCTTGGCACAGATCGTGCGAATGATTTCGATCATTACTGCAGGAAGAAACCAAAGAACTCGGGAGAAACCGGCTTGATCGGACGGGAGACCGAATATCCCTCTCACTTAGCTAATATAATATGAGACAATATGAAATAGGGACTAGAGAGGGTGGAGTAATCGAGAAAGAGAGAGGGGGAGAGATATGGTGTAACATCCACTCGACACAGACTAGCCCTATGCCATTTCGGGACTAACATTAAAATTTGGTTTAATTTTATTTCAATAATTCGCTTGCGCGTAGGTGTCTTAAGGAGTGGGAGGAAACCGGAGGGCCCGGAGAAACCCACGAGGTTGAACAGGCGAGTGAGGCTACCCTACTCCTTGTCACGTTCAACCGGTGATTCAAAACCACACCAGTTGACTCAATCACGCACGTGGTAACCATCAAATCCCCAAGTAAATTCAGATGTATTGAACATACTTTACTAGGACTGTGTGGATTATCACGACGTAGCTAAAGATTTACTATAGGGTCGAAATTCACCCTATACCACCTCTGTACACAGGACATCGATTTTTCGTCCAACCCTAACAACTAGACACTGTAGCCTAAATGACTCAATGACCGGTTTTAAGATAAGATAAGAGGTGTATTGGCATTGCATCAAAACGTCCATAAAGGACAGCATGCATATATAGGCCTACATATAGCCTACATAATAATAATAATAATCGCGTCATTTTACAAGGGTAGCAAATTAGGCCTTTTTCCAATTTGGCCCTTGGCACAGATCGTGCGAATGATTTCGATCATTACTGCAGGAAGAAACCGAAGAACTCGGAGGAAACCTGCCTGATCGGACCGGAGACCGAATATACCTCTCACTTACAACGATAAAGTTCATGGCCTGAGCCCTGAGCTGGGATTGAACCCTCGTTGCATTGGTGAGAAGCCGCCTCTCTATCGCCACGGCTATACACTTTGACTTGGACATAAATTCAAATACAAAAAAATAATAGCCTAGGCTACATATTGCATTAACTAATATAGCAAAGCAGGCTAACAACCTTAGTTATTTACAATAACATAACCTATCAGTATCACAGCAATCCATAATCTAGGCCGCGGTCCAATTCTAGATACTTTCAGTTTATAAAATAATATAAACTAAGTTGTACGCATGCTCAGAAAAATCACTTCTCGCTGCACCTCGCTCGAGAGAAACAAATGTTTGTTATTAATGATGACAATGTCAGACGCCTGTCATGGATGTTTAGTTTGTCGCACGTTTGTGATTTGTTATCACCGTCAATTAACGATGACAGTCGTCATGATTTGTCAAGGTGTTTTGTTGGAGTAGGTTGGAAATCGATAAATCCGTTGACACTGTGATAAACTTGAGGATTTTTTAATGGTAAAATGTGCAGTTTGAGTTGTGTTTTACGCTGTCGCTATCTATGTAAATATTCGTCATTGGAATCGAATACAATTACAAATGTGATATAAAACTGATAGGTTATTCACACAGAGTGTAACAACAGAACAGCATCATGTCGCATTATTGTTTTAAATCCACAATGATCAAGTTGTTCATGTGACAAAGAATTCGCTCATCAATTCATTAATCGGATCATAAAATTAAATTCTCTTCACGGCTTCACTTCAGCGGCTGCAATATATAGGTGTCGCTGGGTATGACGAGGTGGCTATTTTTAGATTTATCGTACATTCTAATGGAAGTGCAACTGGGTCAGTCTCGATCATAATACGGTCGCTGGATACCGACCGACCGACCGACCGCTGTGTTAAAACTTGTAGTGTGACATAGATAGATAGATGTTAATAGTTTTCTGTGTCAAGGTATCAAGTAAAATGGAGCACGGTAGAAATAGTAAAAATGGATTAATACCGATGCCACCGAAGAAGTAAGTGACACAATTAAATTTTCTTTTGACAAATATGTCAAAATTGACACCACAGCTTAGGCCATATTTAATCAATATTATTGTTTTGTATTAAAATTTAGGACAAATTAGTTTTTAATGTCAATGGCAATATTATTTTTCTAAGATTGCCGATTTAGCTAAAATAGCATTTATAATTGTAACTTTGTCTATACCGGTATCGATAATGGAGACGAATGGCATTTAATTAAGAATAAGAGAGAGAGAGAAATGGCGTTTAACGTCAACTCAACACAACTAGGTCATTTCGGGACTAACATATGTTTTAATATTATTTCAATAATTCGCTTGTGGCTTTTTGGTTTTTATTTGCCAATAAAAAGCCTATGATGATAGATTAGAATGTAGGCCTAGTACCGGAATAATAGGCAACTAGCTTTATATTGACAAATTGTTCCGACGGAGTGGGCCTACAGTACATGCACTTTTTTCTAAAGGAGCTAAAATGCCAACATCTCCGACCTAGAAATGCACAAATGGGTAGCCTACCTGTAGAATGGATATTTTTAAGAGTGGGTGTGGCATGTTAAATAAAGGAACGATATGTATGTGTAGGCTATAAATTATCGCCTAATATTTGGGAATTTGACACAAATGGGTTGCAACACATACATGTACAATAATGTAATACGCATTTATATAAACTGATTTACATTCAATCGTTTCCCTTTTTACTCTAATTTCTAATCAGTCCTAGCAAATCAATGGCAATCTCTATTAAGCATCTAGTTATTCCAGTTAGCAAGTGCACGCTGTATCATATGGTCTGTCATTGAGTCAACTGGCGCAGTTTTGATTTCCTGGTTGTACATGACAAGAAATAGGGTCGTCTGTCCAACCTTGTGGGTTTTCTTCGGGTTTCCTCCCACTGCTAAAGACCCCTACGTGCAAGCGAATTACTAATATAAAATTAAACCATATATTTGTCCCAAAATGACCTAGTTTGTGTCGAGTGGACGTTAAACCCCATTTATCTCTCTCTTAATGTGGGATTTCTCTGGGCCCTCCTGTTTCCTCTCACTGCTAAAGACCCCTACGTGCAAGCGAATTATTAAAATAAAATTAAACCATATTATGTTAGTCCCGAAATTAACTAGTTCGTGTCGAGTGGACGTTGAACCCCTATTCTCTCTCTCTCTCTCTTGTGGGATTTCTCTGGGCCCTCGGTTTCCTCCAACTGCTAAAGACGCCATTACGCAAGCAGGTTATTGAAATAAAATTGAACCATATGTTAGTTCCTAAATTTCCTAGTTGGTGTCGAGTGGATGTTAAACCCCAATTCTCTTTCTCTTTTGGGATTTCTCTGGGCCCTCAGTTTCCTCCAACTGCTAAAGACGCCATTACGCAAGCAGGTTATTGAAATAAAATTGAACCATATGTTCCTAAATTTCCTAGTTGGTGTCGAGTGGATGATAAACCCAAATTCTCTTTCTCTTTTGGGATTTCTCTGGGCCCTCTGTTTCCTCCCATTGCTAAAGACGCCATTACGCAAGCAGGTTATTGAAATGAAATTGAACCATGAGTTAGTCCCAAAATTACCAAGTTTTTGTCGATTGGAGGTTAAACCCCATTTCTCTCTCTATTAGTAAGTGCAGGGGGACTGCACCACATATGATTTACACAAAAGACAAACATAGCGACAAGACACCATACTCAAAAAACAACAACAAACTTGATCTGATATGGTTATGGTACAGTGTATGTGATTTATGAAGACCCGTTATTATACACAGGGTCCTGTAAGAATGTGTACTTGCTTTTTAACCTCACCCATAACAAACACTGGTACAACTACATAGCCTACACAACTTCACTCAAGCATGATTTACACTTGTAAACAATGAATGAATGAAATGGGGTTTAAAATCCTACTTTTATGCACCTAACCTGGGCTAAGGGAAGACGACATATGCCATACAGTGTGCTATGAGGGAAATTTTGCCCAGGCAGCGGCGCTACGGCCTACTCTTATATCGAATTCCAACTGCCAAGGGGTCTTTTACGTGCACTCCAATGTGTACATGGGACCTTGTTTTTTCGTCCCATCCGAACGACTAGGCAGCTGTCCCTGTCAGGCCCTCCTTCTGCATCACTGACGAGGAGAAATCACGCCAGAAAATCGAGATGAACTATCTTTCCCAATGCAGGGATCGAACACCATAATCAGAAGGGGGTGACGAATAAGGGGTCTTTTACGTGCACTCCAATGTGTACATGGGACCTTGTTTTTTCGTCCCATCCGAACGACTAGGCAGCTGTCCCTGTCAGGCCCTCCTTCTGCATCACTGACGAGGAAAAATCACGCCAGAAAATCGAGATGAACTATCTTTCCCAATGCAGGGATCGAACACCATAATCAGAAGGGGGTGACGAATAAGTCTCTCTCCCACCACCCCCCATGATTTTGATCGCCAGGACATATTTTCAGGTTTATATCCATATGAATGTCCCGTTCTGAAGGCTATCTAACCACTGCATTGGGTCTCGCAACAGTAATCGATCTTCACGATATCTTCCTCCTTAATTGTAGGTAGTCGATTTTTCCATATTGTCATCATATTACTCCTAGTTACAGCTTTCATCAAAATAACACTGGTAAACTGTTCATAATTATTTTTTTGGTTTGGTAATAAAAGATTCCAGGGATCGTCTGTTCCCCCCCCCACCCCACCCCACCCCCCAAAAAAATAAGACACATCCACGCCCTTGAGTCTATGTATCAATATATTTAATTTACATGTACACATGTACTGGATATGTGGTGATGGCGAAGAAATGATATTCTGCAATAGTCCTAGGCCTTCTATATGTGAATTAGATTTATTTAGGGTTGCACTCTAAGTAGGAAGGCCTCACATAAACAATTTGTTGCAGTTTTTTTGTTTTTTTTACTAATGTTAAAGAAGCTAAATCCCCCTATTTCTTTTTTAACTAGAAATGAAAACAAATGGTTTGCAAAAAATGTAATTATGTGTGGTTTAATGGTCGAGTGCGAGACATTAAGTAACATATTGATACTGCACGAGGCGAAAGCCGAGTGTTGTTTCAATATATTACGAAATGTCTTAAGCGCGAGAGCATTAAACCTCTTAAAATTCAGACACTATCTCGCACGTGCATTTCAATGAAATACGTCACACGAACTCACTATATTAGATAATGTACTACTGGCATGTACTATTGGCAAGATGCCAGTACATTATTGGAAATAATGGTACGCCAACATCAAAGGATAACGTCACATCTGTATTTTAAATAATGTGAATGTATACTGATAACATTCAATTGTTTCTATTTTTACTGAAATTTCTAATCTGTTATGTTTGGTGAAATACTCAAATAGTCCAGACTGAATGACAGTCTTCAATGGCGTCTGATTATTCCAGTCTAAACCAGTGGTATTATCCTGTGGGATCTTTAGCCTCGGTCACCGAGTCTCTTCATTACATACATGTATGGCACTCGAAAGCATTCTGGCACACGTTTTTACCGAGATTTGGTTATGGTCTTGTTAAGTTAATTAATGTCTAATTAATAATTTAGATAACATTTCAGGCCCTAAGAATGACCTCCAATAGGCAGATTTTTAGCTCTCTTGCATAATGTATGTTTAAAGCTTCAATAATTATATATTATTTATGACTTTATGTCAACACTTTCTTAGTAACTAATTTCGAATAGAAAGGTAAATGTATGTTAAATAAATTATTCATCCTACAGATGTATTTAAATAAGTTAATTAAATCAACAGTATAATCAGAAGTATAATGTATAATGCATCGGACATTGAATTTGTAATTAACAACAACAACAATTATATAAAACATTAGTCATTTTTAGAGACCAGCTGCTTAATGATTTAACTATTTGGGAAGTTCTGCATTCTTATGCCCCTTCATTTTCGGTAAACTGTCCGACAAGAAATTTTTTGAAATCCCAACACTGTAATGAACCTTATAATATTATAATGATATATAATTATTGGCTCCATAGTCCATATTCATTCTAAGAATCTCGATACTTAGAGAATATATGTCGATGGGCTAGATTCACTGAAAGTCATGATGTGGGTATAAGGGAAGTGTATGATTGTGCCGCTATTCCGTCATCCCTTTTTAACCCAACCCTAACGGCGGCATAACGGGTCGGCAGAATAACGGTTACCTCCCGGTATAAGTACAATATAGATTCACTGAGTCATGATGTGGGTTTAAGTACAAATTATTATAGTACATGTATTGATGAAATCCCATATGTTACAGATTTAGAAAAAGAAGTAACCATTCTTGCTATAATAGTTCAAAAGTAGATGATGTAAAACAAATGATTTAAAAATTATGTGTGGTTTAATGGTCGAGCGCGAGACATTAAGTTATATATTGATACTGCACGAGGCGATAGCCGAGTGTTGTTTCAATATATTACGCAATGTCTTAAGCGCGAGAGCATTAAACTTCTTAATATTCAGACACTATCCCACACGTGCATTTCAATGAAATGCGGCACACGAGTTCACTATATTAGATAATGTACTATTGGCAAGATGCCCGTACATTATTGGAAATAATGGTACGCCAACATCAAAGGTTTACGTCACATCTGTATTTTAAATTAAATTACTCTATTGCAAGCAAAGTTTTAGCCTTTGAAGGTTTGACAGACGTGTGCAATAATTTCAACTACCGTACTGGTGGATCAAAGCTAAGTCTCTGTCCTCCATATTTGATTAAATCAAAGTATCCCTGAACCATTTTAATCTATTCAATATTGGAGAAATCTGATGACATAGAGAGTTAATACTTTAGAAAACATTTCAGGCCTAAAAAGACCTGCAATAGGCAGATTTACATGTAGCTCTTGCATAATGCATGTTTAAATGAGTATAATGGTTGGCTATGGTGCTGCTGTCTGGGCAAAATTTCCCTTATAGCAAGCTGTATTGCATATGCAAGCCTTGAAATAAGGCACCTGTCACTGACAATGTCAGGCACAGATTCAGGGTTTGTCAGGCACTTAACCTCTGGCAGTGGTGCCTGTCATTTTGTCCGGCACTGAATTGTCTTTTTTAATGATATTAATAATACATGTCTGGCACTAAGTTGAAAATGTCAGGTACTCTTGTCAGTGACAGGTGCCTTATTTCAAGGCTTGTGCATATGCCTGTCTACATTAGCCCAGTCGGAGCAGAACAGTTGAATGTTAAACCTCATTTTATTTCATTTCATACAAGTAATATGAAAACATCAAACGACTTAAATTGTTATTTTACACTACTGCACAGCAAGCCATCTATCGTGTCATTGAGATGTGTAACTAATGTCATAATAATATAATTAACCCTTTGAACACTGACAATACATGGGGTGTTGCACGTCCCTCCCCGGATTTGCAGGACGTCATATTAATTATGATGTCAACGTAATTTGACTTTGACACGCCCCAAGCCGCAAAACAGACATTTCGGGTATATACGATACAACGTCAAGCCTGTTTTGCGGAATTTCGGGTTCTAAGGGTTAAAGGTACACATTATGTAAGAGTTAAATCTGTTTCTATTACATGATTTACATAATAGCGTAGGTTGTTAGTTTGGCCTCAAATATTATGTAAACTATTAATTATACTTTTATTCACATGACAAGCCCATAATTCACTCTCAGGGGTTTGAATGGCGCAGATGTAAATGGATAAAAATAAGATTGCCATTTAATGATTATTTTTTAAAATGGAATCCATGCGATGCTGAACTTCAAACAGTTACACGTATTATTATATAATGTCACTCAGAATGAAGTACTGTAATTTGAATGGAGTTTTTAATTCAGATCTAGAATTAGAGAGAGAGGGATAAGGGGTTTAACGTCCACTCAACACAACTAGGTCATTTCGGGACTAACATATGGTTTAATTTTATTTCAATAATTCGCTTGCGCGTAGGGGTCTTTAGCAGTGGGAGGAAACCGGAGTGCCCGGAGGAAACCCACGAGGTTGAGAAGGCACCCCTATCTCCATGCCACATATGCTCACGCAAGGGCTCGAAACCACAGTCGCAAGCCAGAGGTGGCCGGCCAGCTAGAGGTCGAAGCGTCTTGAATTAGTTGATTCGATTGACCAATAAATGTTACAGGTGTTTGATGTTGAGAGTAGAAATAACAATGTGCCATTTACTAGATTTTACGATGAAATATCAAATTTATCCAGTGTAATATGTACTTTTTAGACTAATATTCCTATTCGAGATGGGGGTCACAGTGGCTGAGTGGGTAAGACGCTGGTTTGATAGCCTGGAGGTCAGGTGTTCGATCCCTGCATTGGCCGAGAAAGTTCTTTCAGATTTTCTGACGTGATTCCTCCTTGTCAGTGATGCAGGATGGAGGGTCTGACAAGGACAGCTGTCTAGTTGATCGGATGGAATGGAAAACTGAGGTCCCGTGTACTCATTGGCATGTAAAAGATCCCTTGACAGTTGGAATTCGATAAACATCATAAGAGTAGGCCATAAGAGTAGGCCCGGGCAAAATTTTCTTCATAGCACACTGTATGGTACATGCCCATCTTCATTAGCCCAGGTTGCCGGCGTGGTTTCCCCTTGTCAGTGATGCAGAAAGAGAGAGAGAAATGGGATTTACGTTCACCCAATGCAACAAGGTCATTTCGGGGCTAACACATGGTTTAATTTTATTCCAATAATTCACTTGCGCTTAGGGGTCTTTAGCAGTTGGAGGACACCGGAGTGCCCGGAGGAAACCCACAAGGTTGAGACAGTGCCCCTATTTCCATGTCACATACAGTGTACGCTCACACCAGTGCTCGAAACCACAGCCGCAAGCCAGAGGTGACCAGCCAGCAAGAGGTCAACGCGCAGCACTCTAGACCGCTAGGCCATCCCAACCCCCTAAATCGGGATTAACTTTCTCAGCCAATGCAGGGATCAAACTCCCGAATTCAAGGCTAGCGAGCCAGTGTCTTACCCACGTGGCCACCGTGGGCCCCCCTTTTAACTTCGTACTAAGAATGCAGGTGGTTGGGTTTTATTCACCCTATTGGAATAACATGTACATGTACTTGTGGATGCCCTACATAAAGTTAATATCTGATTGGCTTTAAATTTATAGTGTAATTACTGTCAATATTTACTTAGAAAACAACCGGAAACAGAATAAACCAATAATTGATCATTTTAGTCCTGCTGATGTTGAAGAAATAAAACTGTTTTATATCACGATATTGATGTGGTTTAAATAAAGAAGGACCAAATCTATATACAGTGTCTGTGTAGCTACATGTGTATGGACTATGGACAGTAGCGGATTATCAATGAGGCTGATGAGGCTGCAGCCTCAGGCCCAAATATTTTGTAAAAAAAATTATTTTAGACTTGTCTGATTAAAAACGCACAGACAGTGAATGTTAAGGGGTGGGGTTTGGGCCCAACGGGATCGACATAGGCTCTGACCCGAAATATATTAAGCCCACACTATTTTAAATAGGCCCCCCAGCAACTGCCACCTCAGGCCTTAATCGGCCACTGACTATGGACTATGTGTAATGTGGATAATTAAACATACATTATTATACATTGTATGCAGGTCTTTCCTTGAGCCTTTAATGTTAGGAGGGTTGGGATGGCCTAGTGGGCTAGAGTGCCGCGCTTCGACCTCTAGCTGGCCGGTCACCTCTCTCTGGCTTCCGGCTGTTGTTTCGAGCCCTAGTGTGAGTGTATGTGACATGGAGATAGGGCCGCCTTTTCAACATTGTGGGTTTCCTCCGGACACTCTGGCTTCCTCCCACTGCTAAAGACAGAGCAAGCAAATTTGTTTTTCTCTCTCTCTCTCTCTTTAATGTTGTATAAACTATTAATTGGACATTTTTTAACATGAAAACCCCATTATTTAAGAGCTGAATTGGACATTATGTAAGAGCTAAATCTGCCTAGATTGCAAGTCTTTCTTTAGGCTTGAAGTGTAATCTAGATTATCAATTGGACCTTAGTTAATATGAAAAGATCTTAATCAACTCTCGCTGCCATCTTCCGATTGTTGTCATTAGATTGGAATGCGATTTGCTGTTCAATACATGTAAGTGGATAATCAAGACTTTGTTAATTATTGTGACAGTGGTAACAAACAATGGCAATCTACTCTACAGCGAATTTTAAGATAAGGTTTTCTTGCCGTCTCGCAATTCAATCGGCCATTCGTGAAAAGGCTAAATGCGACAGTATGGGTATTTTGTGTCTTATCCTAATTATAGATATTTCTAGCCGAATGGTTAGCATGTGTGCGCTGCATCATAAGGTCTGAGTTATTGAAATAAAATTATTGAAATAAAATTGAACCATAGATGTTAGTCCTGAAATGGTCTAGTTTGTGTCGAGTGGACCTTAAACACCATCTCTCTCTCTGTCTGTCATGTGATATTGGTATACAAGATCCTGGCTTGTTGATGGCATAATCTTCCCGTTTTTATGGCCATACATATTATGTTTTTTAAACAAATGTGAATGTTGTTAATTTTTGTATTTTCAGGTTGTCACGGAATGTGTGTGAAAAGATTCGGAGAGATCGACTCAACGCGTTGATACAAGAGTTAGCGAAAGAAGTTCCTATTATTGCCTCGTGTCAGAAAAAACTTGATAAATCCAGTATTCTTCGTCTAACAGTAGCTCATTTAAAAATACATTTTGGTGAGTTGGCCTTTATGTTGTTTATACAGTTCTTCAGGCCTAGCTCTTCAAGCTCTATCTGGCCAGTCAGCCCTGGCTTGCGGCCGTGGTTTCAAGCCCTAGTGTGAGCGTATGTGACATGGAGATAGGGGCGCCTTCTCAAGCTCATGGGTTTCTTCCGGGCACTCTGGTTTCCTCCCACTGCTAAAGACCCATACGCACAAGCGAATTATTGAAATAAAAATTGAAAACCATACGTTAGTCCTAAAATGACCTAGTTCGTGTCGAGTGGGCGTTAAACTTCATTTCTCTCTCTCTTAAAGATCCCTTAGCAGTTGGAATTTGATATAAAAGTAGGCTGCTGTCTGAGCAAAATTTCCCTTATAGTCACTGTATGGTGTATCTCCATCTTCATTAGCCTGTTTCATTCCATTAAATTTATCAAACATGTACATACAGACTACTGTAGGGTTTCCAGTTTGACATTGCACTAGAGATAGGGTTGACCTTTTACTAATTATTTTTTTTTTTTTTTTTTTTAGGTCTGAAAAAAATGAAAATGTCCCAAAATGGTTGGAGACCAGATTTACAGGGGACAGATAACTGGGGTCAAGTCTTACAGGAGGTAATTATATTATTAGTAAAAGTTTCCTTTTAAATAACACTTTATTATTGGTTCGAGTAGTCATACATTGTATTAATACAAACACAATTATCAACTTATTAAAACAACACATTTTTGGCCCGAGTCGTCTTTCTGTTGGGTCCGAGTAGTCTTTTTGTATGGATCGAGTAGTCTATTTGTTTGGGCCGAGTGGTCTATCAGTTGGTCCGACTGGTCTTGGACAGAGTGGTCTTTGGTCCGAATTTTCTTGGATTCTTGTCGTTATTGTAGTTTAGTGACGTAACTAGATTCCATATTAGTGTTTTCCTTCGCCAAAAGTTTTTGATATTTCAATTTTTAAAGAGAGTACGCGTTTTCATGGTTGTGATATTTAGTTGTGCAATGGATTTTATTTAACAGGAGTTGATTTCAAACACACAGGTAAGTATATAATAACCAAAGTTAACTAGTTTGTTCATAATAGAAGAAATCCGTTTATTATTTACCATGGCTCAGACAGTAGTATATTCATAGGTTACCTAAGCTGGTCTATCCAACTAATGATTTATCTTAGTTATTAACATTCATTTGTCTTTTTATATAGGGTGGTTGGATGGTAGTTCCTTTATGAACTGTCTCTGAGCGAACGATGTCTCGCTAACAGTTCCTCACAGGCCTTATTATCAACTACTATGAAAATAAGGCTTTTCTCCATCTCGGTTCTAAGGCTATTTTAGATCCTTACCGTTTACTTTGCACCGTGATTCTACTTTGATCGCCAAAAGAAAACATTTCCTGACACAACCGACACAAATTTATAATAATTCAACACTATTTTCATGTAGAATTCGACGTTAGAAAAAGATAAACAAAATCGTTCAAATCTGGCCGCCATGTTTGTTAACTGACGTCAGTGCAGACCGGTCTTTTTCTAACATCGAATTCTACACGAAAATAGTGTTGGATTATTATAAATTTGTCTCGGTTGTGTCAGGAAATGATTTCTTTTGGTGATCAAAAAATAGACGGTAAGGATCTAAAATAGCCTTAGAAACGAGATGGGGTAAAGCTTTATTTTCATACTAGTTGATAATAAGGCCCGTGAGGAACTGTTAGCGAGACATCGTTCGCTCAGAGACAGTTCATGAAGGAACTAGTTGGATGGTTGAATGGTTAGCACGTTTGCGCTGTATCATAAAGCCTGTCATTGAGTCGAATCCCCGGTTATACGTGGCAACGAGTAGGGTCGTCTGTCCAACCTCATGGGTTTTTTCCGGGTTCTCCGGTTTCCTCCCACTAGGCTAAAGACTCCTACGCGTAAGTGAAATATTGAAAAAAAAAATTGAAACTATATATTAGTCCCGAAATGACCTGGTTTGTGTCGAGTGGAGGTTAAACCCCATTTCTCTCTCTCTCTTTCTCTCTCTCTCTCTCTCTCTCTGTCTGTCTAGGATACCCACTAACTTTTCAACATCAATCTTTATTAAGACTTTGCACACTTGTTCCATTTGTAAAATCACCCAGAGGACACATAACAGTCCGACTGTTTATTGTGTAAAAATGGAGGTACAAGAAAAAAAAAACCTTAGTAAAAAAGAAGGTTTCCACAACCTAGATCAGTTCTAGAATAAATTATAATGCTGTATTTTTGGGGTGAATAATATGCAGTTTATCACATGAAATAACAAAATATGTCATATTTTATCAACAAAACATACAGTGGTAGCTTTCAAATGTGCATTTGAGAGTGAGAGAGAGAGAGAGAGATATGGGTTTTAAGGTCCACTCCACTAGGTCATTTTGGGACCAACGTGTGGTTTTCCATTTTTATTTTAATATTTCGCTTGCGCTAGGGCTCGAAACCACAGCCGCAAGCCAGAGGTGACCGGCTAGCTAGAGGTTGAAGCGTGGCACTCTAGACCACTAGGCCATCCCAACCCCCAGCATTTTAGAGTAGAGAAAAATGCAAATGACTGCATTTTAGAGTACTCAACACTAGAGTCATTTGCATTTTTCTTTAAACTTTTTCCCTGGGCTTAATACTCCATGCTATTGTACTCATATCGATTGTAATACATCTGATTCCCTGGTTGTACATGACAAGGAGTAGGGTTGCTTGTCCAACATCGAAGGTATCCTCCCACTGCTAAAGACCCCCTACGTACAAGTGAATTATTTGAAATAACATTAAACCCCATTTCTCTATCTCTCTATGGTCGGGGACTTGTCACCGGTAGCCTTTAAGATAGAGAGATGGGCAGTAGAAATCACAGACAAAATTTCATGTTCCTAGAGGGAAAGTACCTTTTATTACAACATTTTAAGAGGTTAGAAGAAGTAAAGATACTATTTTTTTATATTAAAACATTTTAAGAGGTTGAAAGAAGTAAAGATACTATTTCTTGAATATTATATCGTTCAGACGATTATTTTTAAGCCTGTTCAAAATCACTGTTGTTTTTAAGACAGCATCATGCTGCGCTCACACATACAGTAAGCCAAACCAGTTTAACTATTCTGACCTCTTCGGGATGGGTAAATCTATATTCAACATTCGGTTCACGCACGCTTTCGATAGCGCTGGCAGTGCCTGACCCCGATATTTTCCCTCTTCGTGATGGGTAAATCTATCTTCATTATTCCGTCCTCGCACGCTTTCGATAGCGCTGGCAGTGCCTGACCCCGATATTTTCCCAGGAATGTAACTTACTATGTACTGCCCATGCTCAAAGCGGATGGAGCCGGGGTTTTTAAGCCAACCCTTCCGGACGACCAAGACCGGTTGCAAGCTGGGTTTTTAAAACTGGTTTATTTGCCCCATCCAACTTGTGCGTTTAGGCAACAAAGTTAAACTGTTTTTTTTTTTAAACCTGTTCAACTAAAGCATCTGAAGTTCTGAGCTGGTCGGATAGCCGTGGCGAAAGAGAGGGGCGGCTTCTTACCAATGCAACGAGGGTTCAATCCCAGCTCAGGGCATGAACTTTATCCTTGTAAGTGAGAGGGATATTCGGTCTCCCGTCCGATCAGGCAGGTTTCCTCCGAGTTCTTCGGTTTCTTCCTGCAGTAATGATTGTAATCATTCGCACGATCTGTGCCAAGGGCCAAATTTGAAAAAGGCCTCAGGCCTAATTTGCTACCCTTGTAAAATGACGTGATTATTATTATTATTATTATTAAGGAGCTATTAGTTATATCATAGCTGTAATGACCTGTTGCATAGTTGATACATGTATTTATATATATATCTCCTGCCTAATATATATATATATAGAACAATGTATAACTGTATTGTTATATCTTACTGCAGTCATATTGACTATATTCATGAATAAAAAGTTGGGAAATAAATTCTGTAGTCTTAAAATAAAATTTGAAAAAGAACTAAAAATTAGTATCACTATTCGGTGATATCTTACTGCAGTCATATTGACTTTATTTTGAAACACACGAAGCAAAAAAACTACATACCAGTCGTAACAAGGACATTCACCTTATTCTTTTTGTGTTGTTTTTTCAAACAGTTTAATACACGACCGAATAACCCTATTTTTTGCGGCCTATTTTTTGACCTTGATTACAAAGAGTTTATTAATAGCCGACCGAATAACTGTATTTTTTGCGGCCTATTTTTTGGCCTCGATTTCTATATACAATAGCGGGGTGAAAAACTGATTGAAATATTAAAACTTAATTTAAAGCTGAAACTTAAAACTTGAGATACACTGGATACTGATTAAGGTGGGTGGGGTTCTTATTTCATCAAATCATAACCTTTAAAGCCCCAATACCACTCATGTTGTAATTTAATAATATGTCCAAATCATTATTCTGGTCAACAAATTGTACTTTTTACAATATTCCAATTAATTGATGATACAAATTTCATCTTAACACACTGAATTTAAAAAATTGGAAAAATTCAACTACATGGTAACAACATGGTTTGAAAAGCTTTATGTAAATACATTCAAATGCAACTCGGATTTTAAAATTTTTTCGAAACCACTGGACAAGTAAAATAGGATGTAATGGATAATTTACACAACAGGTAGGACACTTAAAACATCTAGTAGTTAGAATAAGGCTAAAAAAAAAATCTGGACCTGTCAAGCCAGCAAGAGTGTTATTGTCCCTTTAAAACTTTCTGTAAACATCTTTTACTTAGAAAGAGTGTTATTGTCCCTTTAAAACTTTCTGTAGACATCTATTACTTAGAATAAGACTAAAATTTTTTTCTGGACCTGTCAAGCCAGCGAGAGTGTTATTGTCCCTTTAAAATTAAAAAGAGCATTCACCTTATAAGATCGTTTTATATTCCAAGTGTCAATGATACATGTAGTGTGTCAAGGTGAGTGTCTAGTTGTAAGAATGGGATCATTAACCGACATCAAAGAAATCTTGACAATTGGAATTCGAAATATGAGAAGGGTGTACATGTAGTAGTTTCACTGACCTGTTTGGACTTACCCAATAACACACTACATGGGGTATTCCTGTTGTCATTAATGGGCATGCAACAGAATAGTAGGACAGTAAACCCCATGCAAGTCTTTTTATCTCTCTCTTCTCTCAGAATTTTCCTGTCCCAGCTGGTCCCACTGTTTGCTCTCACTGCTAATAGACCAATCAACTCAAGCGAATTATGTAATAGTTATATACCTTGTTTTCAAGGTGTATGGGTTGTTCTCTTTTTTGAGTGAGGCTCCGAGGCGAACCCATACACCGAGAAAACAAGGTATATAACTGATTTATACTAAATACTTTTTGGAGAAATAGCGATTTTGTCAATTTTTCAATTTAAAAAGCCTTTTCTAATTTCACAAATTACTAAAGTTTCCCATTCAGACCCCCCCAAATATCTCATCGCAACCGCTTATTTCAGTACACCGCACATGCTTTTCCTGTTTAAATCAGGTCAGGGAAATTGATTGGTTGAGAAAATGAAACGTCATCCAATCATTTTGTACAATTGCATTTCTTGTTTTGCCAACGCAACGGCTGTGATGATTGTATTGGATTGCAGAAATGAATGTGAGAAATTCGTCGAAGAATCCTACTTTATAATGTCACAGAGATATATATTTCTAAGACCGAGAATATCATTTCTGCAAGAGATGTTTATAACCGAGAAGATTTAGATGCCCAATCTATCACAAAATAAGAAATTAAAGCCATGCAGATGAGCCCAATTCCACCAAACACGAGGAAAAATTATTATTGCATAAGAATATGGTGACACTTCGAGATCAGTACAAGAGATTGGATTATAACGTTTTTTATAAGCAAGGTACATTTGCTAATATCCGCACAGATCAATCCATTTACTTCGCGACGTATTGACATCCACAAAAACAAGAACAGCTATTAAATGAAGACGAGTTGAAATTGTGGAGTTCTAGAAAATGACAATGGATTAATTTAGACTAGTATTATATTTGGATTACGTGCTGTGAATGAGCATAAACCGCGACAAAATGTGAAATTTCTAGTGTTGAAAATGTCAAGAGATAAATTTATAATAGTAAAATATTTGGATTATGTGCTGCACGGATGTGCGACAAGATGTGAAAGAGCGACTAGATATCAAAATGTAAAGGAAAGTGAGACCAAATGGAAGAATATGACTCTGTGTGTGTGTCTCTCTCTGTGTGTGTCTCTCTCTGTTATTATATATAGACTAATATGTTATTAATGTTGTTGTTTTAAATTGATGAGATGATGTTGTCCTATAGATCATGTGATAAGATATATAAGGTCATTATTGAGTCTCTTTATAGAATTTCTATTTCTGTCTTTAGTTGATGGATCAGTTAGATGAGTAAATTATGGTTTCAAGAGACACCAGATTCTATTTCTTGTCACTCAGACTCTTACAACCCTTATGGGGATCACGGTGACTAAGTGGATAAGGCGCTGGTTCGCTAGCCTGGAGGTCGAGTATTCGATCCCTGCATTGGCCGAGAAAGTTCATCTCGATTTTCCGGCGTGATTTCCCCTTGTCAGTGATGCAAAAGGAGGGCCTGACAAGGACAGCTGCCTAGTTGTTCGGATGGGATGAAAAACCGAGGTCCCGTGTACAAATTGGAGTGCACGTAAAAGATCCCTTGGCAGTTGGAATTCGATATAAGAGTAGGCCGTAGCGCCGCTGCCCTGACAAAATTTCCCTCATAGCACACTGTATTGCGTATGCCCGTCTTCAATTGGCCCAGGTTAGGTGCTTAAGCGTAGGACGTTAAACCCCATTTCATTCATTCATTCTTACAACCCTTTAAAGTTGCATTCCCGCGTACAAACTGAGTGATTTAATGGTATACTGTATGTGGACTAAAAACATATTCAAACTAATTAATTTGTCAAAATTTGGCTTCAAATCCTTCTCAAACATTGTAATTGACCAGGAATGCCCTGCTATAAAAATTTGTTCAAACCAGGTCATGTTTATATCACGTGACTTCCTCCCACAGAAGTCAGAGGAGAATTCATTGCATATACACAAACTACATGTAGGTTATTTTGGGACTAACATATGGTTTAATTTTATTTCAAAAATTCGCTTAGAGATGGGGTTTAATGTCCACTCGACACAAACTACATGTAGGTTATTTTGGGACTAACATATTGTTTAATTTTATTTCAATAATTCGCTTGCGCGTAGGGGACTTTAGCAGTGGGAAAAAATGGAGGACCTGGAGAAAACCCACAGAGGTTGGACAGGCGACCAACCGAGTTCACAACAAAGTTAAATGTGATGATGAAACCAATAACAATGATATTAACATGAACTTTATGTTAACTTGAATAAAACTGCTCTGTGGCACATCCTAGGTAAGGTTTTAGTCCAGGTCCACCAGTGTTCTCCTCAACTAATGGCCCTAGAGAGAGAGAAAGGGGGTTTAACGTCCACTCAACACATCTAGGTCATTTCGGGACAAACATATGGTTTAATTTTATTTCAATAATTCGCTTGCGCGTAGGGGTCTTTAGCAGTGGGAGGAAACCGGAGTGCCCGGAAGAAACCCACTAGGTTGAGCTAATGGCCCTATGTGCTAGTGAATTATTGAAATGATAAATATATAAAGAAATATATCATTTGTTATTTAAAACATAAATATCTCAAACAGTGGTTAATTAAAGAAATATAATACTTTGAGATATCCCCCCCCCCCCTTAGTCCCGAAATGACCTAGTTGTATTGAGTGGACGATAAACCCTATTTCTCTCTCCCTCTTTCCCCCCCCCACCCATGATTAATAAGAAACCAATCATAATTCTCACCAAGTAAATTAATGTTATTATAAATGTTATTATTGTCATCATACCCAAAATAACATCAGACTCTTATAATTACGGGAAATACAACTACATGTACATGGCCTGCTACATGTACATGTACATTTACCTGCAGAATGGAAGGCCTGGCATGGAACAGCTTTAAGTCAAAAAAAACTCAGTTGCCATGTACATGAACAGGTTGGCGTGCATGTTAAAGATCCATTGACTGTAGGAATTGAAAGTACGCGTACATGCAAAAGTAGGCCACAATGCATATGTCACGGCAAAATTTATCTCAAAGCACACTGCCAGTTGGTTAAGAGAGAAATGGGGTTTAACGTCCACCCGACACAAACTAGGTCATTTCGTGACTAACACATGGTTTACTTTTATTTTAATAATTCTATTTCGTGTAGGGGTCTTTAGCAGTGGGAGGAAACCGGAGGACCTATTGAATCATAAAAGTCTGTCATTGATTCAACTTGCGTTGTTTAAATTTCTCGCCTGTGCGTGACATGGAGTAGGGTTGTCTCTCAAACCTTAAGGGTTCCTCTGGGGTTCTCCAGTTTCCTCCAACAGCTAAAGCCCCTGATGAGCAAGCAAATTATGGAAATATTTATGAACCATATGTTAGTCCCTAAATAACCTAGCTTGTGTTGAGAGGAGTTTTAACTTGCAGTATTTCTCTTGGTCTTTTGGTTTCCTTCCACTGCTAAAGACCCCTACCCGCAAGTGAATTATTGAAATAAAAGATTAAAACATATGTTTGTCCCGAAATGACCTTGTTGTGTTGAGTGGTCGTTAAACCCCTCTCTCTCTTTCTCTCTTTATTTCTCTCTTGGAGCAGAAAGGGTTTTTTAGTAGGACATTAAACCCATTTCATATCATCTTATTTTTAAGGGTGTATTATGTCACACTAAATCAGTGCACATGTCAGTGCACATGTATTCAGCGCACATAACTAGACTGAACTGTCAGGTTTACTAGAGCGTGGAAGAAATATGTGTCTCGCTACCACGAAACCAGACGCTTGTCGCACAACTTCATTTTGAACTACGGGCACAAAAGCATAAACTGTATACCTACTTGTTTCTGTGAATGAGTCGAACTCAATTCAAGATGATACGACAATTTAAGAAGAATTGTATTTTTGGAAAGAAAGCTTAGGCTGTGGACTATTCTAATATGCTGCCAGCTCTCTCTTATAAATATGACTTAGAGCATGGTTTTGTGTGTGGGAGCAGCTCAAATATTTTAATCGGCCTGCGGAAAAAAACTCTAAAAACTGCCTCAAACTTTATTTCAATTTTCTTAATAGGATTTTAAAAAAATGTTAAAAATGTAATTTCTTGTTAAAGCGAGAATTTATTTTTTCGAAGAAAGTCAAAACATAATTACTTCTATGTCTTTTGCTCAATAGGTTATCAACTCACTATTACACGATCATGGGCATTATTTCCCACCTTTAAAAATCATTGACACAGGAAATAATAACACAATTATCTCCCTTGTTTTCCTATTCCCTCAATGTATAGCTATATTCAAACGTTGGAATTTGAAGTTGAAAATGATATTTTTGCCAATTTCTCACCTCTAATAGTATACTGGTCGCACCGTTTCGCCCCCTTCCTACAGATGTGAGATCTGGAGTGAAAATATGTCGGAATTACTGTAGAAAGAAGGCGAAATTATCAAAGGAGTAAGGCGTGGGGGGGGGGGTTGCAAAAAAAACAAAACAAAACAAAAAAACAAAAAAACCCAACCCTGAGTATGCTATAGATACATGTACTTTATAATCTATCCCTAATTTACGGCTGTTCCGGTCAGGGTTCAAAGGTACGAACAGTGAATCAGGATTCATAGGATTTATCTTTATTTTAATAAATTTTAACAATATAACTTAAAAATGGGAAATTGTAGCTTTAAGTAGTTTTTCTATCGTCCACAACAGGAACACTGCACAAGTCTTAAATAATGGAGTTTATTAACAATTTAATGTTTTTCGCCCTCATAGACATGTACATGTACATGTAGTTGTGTATTGTTGTCACTCCTGCCCTTACGTCCATATGTCCGTACACATTTCTGAAAAAGTTATCAACACCCTTGGCCTTAAGGCTTTTGAAATTAGGGTATTATCACACTAATTATACCCAAGTTTGGGCAAATATATTAGTTGTCACCCAGTCCATCTGTCCTTCAACAATTCGATTCCAAAACGCGATGCAGTTTTTGACAGATATTTTTCAAATTTGATGTGAAGCATTGGGAACATAAATGAAGGATGAAGTTTTTGACAGATATTTTTTAAATTTGATGGGAAACATTGGGGAACCATAAAAGAAGGATGAATCCTATTGATATTCAGTGTTCCACAACCTCTGTACAGGGTTATTCCCCCTGTGCTGGAAACTATGTGAACTCAATGTATGCTACAGGTGTTAAGCCAGTAAACACGCCAGCAATCTGATACATGTATCTTGACGGCATCTTAGATCCAATTTGGTCAAAATCTCGAATTTTCGTCTCCGATTAGGCTGCTGTCGAGACATATCTGTTGTGTGGACATATTTTCCTGCTTTACGTTTTGCAAATCTTTATTACATGTATATTCAATGTTGTTTTTGTTTTTTTTCAGGCTGTTGATGGTTTTTTATTAGTTGTATGTAAAAAGGGAACTATAATATTATTATCAGAGGCTGTCGGACAATTACTAGGTCATAATCAGGTAGGTCATTATTATTATAGAGAGAGGGGGAGAGAGAGAGGGGGAGGGCGAGGGAGAGAGAGAAATGGGGTTTAACGTCCACTCAAAACAAACTAGGTAATTTCAGGACTAACATATGGTTTATTATTATAGAACAGGGAGCTGCTGTGGCCGAATGAGTAAGACGTTGGCTCGCTGATCTTGAGGTCCTGTGTTTCATCACCAAATGAACATTTGGATTTTCCAGTGTGATTACCCCTTGTCAGTGGTGCAGGACAGGGGGTCAGACTAGGGACAAATGTCTTAGCCGTTTAAATTGGACGAAAAACTAAAAAAGGCCCTTGACAGTTAGAATATGATATAGGCTGTATCGCCACTGTCTGGGCAAAATTTCTCTCATAGCACACTGTATGGTGTATGCCTGTTGAATGTCCTACTGTATGGTGTATGCCTGTTGAATGTCCCACTGTATGGTGTATGCCTGTTGAATGTCCCACTGTATGGTGTATGCCTGTTGAATGTCCTACTGTATGGTGTATGCCTGTTGAATGTCCTACTGTTCTGCTCCGACTGGGATAACGAAGAAGAGCATACGTCATAGAATGAATGAATGAATGAATGAATGAATGAAATGGGGTTTAACGTCCTACTGTTATGCACTTAACCTGAGCTAATTGAAGACGGGCATACGCCATACAGTGTGCTATGAGGGTAATTTTGCCCGGGCAGCGGCGCTACGGCCTACTCTTATATAGAATTCCAACTGCCAAGGGATATTTTACGTGCACTCCAATGTGTACAAGGGACCTCGGTTTTTCGTCCCATTCGAACGACTAGGTAGCTGTCCTTGTCAGGCCCTCCTTCTGCATCACTGACAAGGGGAAATCACGTCGGAAAATCGAAATGAACTTTCTCGGCCAATGCAGGGATCGAACACCCGACCCATACGCCATACAGTGTGCTATGAGGGAAATGTTGTCCGGACAGCACCGCTACGGCTTACACTTATTTCAAATTCCAACTATGAAGGGATCTTTTAGGTGCACGCCAAGGTGTACACTGAACCTTTTTTTTTCCATCCGATCTGAACGACTAGACCACTATCCTTGTTAGGAGCCTCCATCCTACACTACACATGTACAGACAAGGGGATAACTCCCTAAAAGATGTACATGGAAACACCACATGGAATTTATGCTATCATATTTGATATTAACTTATGGTGACTGGAAATTATGGTTTTAAATGTACATGACGAAATGTCAGACTCTAATGAAATAGTACCTGACATTTTCAACGTAGTGCCGGACATGTATTAATAATATCAATAAAAAAGACAAATCAGTGCCAGACAATACGTTCGGAAACAAAAAACTCATTACATCTTCCAAAATGTCGTATGGAGGCCATGAAAAGAACTTTTAAATACAAGGCTAGTTTACTCTGGAATTCATTACCTCAGGTATTCAAACAATCTAACGATATATTGAGTTTTAAGACAGGACTGAAAAGGGAATTAAAATCTTAATATGCAATTCTTTTCCTATAGTTTTATAGTCTCTTTTCATCTTCAATATACATATGTAAATATTAGCTTTAGTTCATTTTATTTTAATGTGTCAGTCACATAATTTTATATTCATGTTACGTTTTCATATATTGACTTACATCATAATATTCTTATTTTCATTTTCTCACATTATTATTTTGTAAATATGTTATTGTAGTTTTATGTAGACAGATCCCAGGGAAGATTGCCTTGTGCAACTGGGTCTCTAATAAAGTTATTATTATTATTATTATTATAATATGACAGGCACCAGAGGCTTTGCACCTGACAAAGCCTGAATCTGTGTCTGACATTGTCTGTGACAGGTGCCTTATTTCCAGGTTTCAATGACTTTGCATTTGTCAGAAAATATTAAATTCCTGTCGATTCAGGGATGGTGTAGACAAGTAGGATGTTAACCCCCTTTCGAAAGGAGGGTGGTCTAGAATGCTGCACTTCGACCTCAAGCTAGCTGGTCACCTTTGGCTTGCAGTTGTGGTTTCGATCCCTAGTGTGAGCGTATGTGGCCTGGAGATAGGGCATCTATTGTGGGTTTACTCCGGGTTCCTTCTACAGGAATATAACCCTGCGCATGCGCTAAGATAAAGAAAACAAGAAAATGTGTCTGCAATACCGCATTCGGTGGATCGAACGTTTAGCACTCAGAAAAATAACAACCCATTTTGAATGTCATTTAAATTTATTTATTTTATTTTTAGTTTGACTTGATTGGAAAAGACATCGAGAGTATAATTCATCCGGAAGACCGCAAATTATTCTTAGCTCAATTTTATCCACGTTGCTCTTCCTCGGGTGAGTAAAATAAACCCGGATATATCAGGCATCTAGTCCACATTGCCACGTCCATGGGAACATATGTGACCCTCCAGTACAAAACAGTACACTTGGGTCAAATTGAAGAAATGGGGATAATGGTGTCAAATGAAAAAGGACCTGAATTCTAAGAATCGGACAAAAATTGGCAGAGACATGGGAGTTGAAAATGGATGTATGTTGCTAAGGAGTTTATATTGATCGGCTTCAAGACCATTTCTGTCAAAAGTTGCTTTTCCCCGAATTACTAAAATTCAAAACTTAAAACTCCCATATATCTGCCAATTTTTGTCCGATTCTTAGAATTCAGGTACCAATAAAAAAAGGTTTTTATACTCTTTCATTTGACACCATTATCTCCATTTCTTCAATTTGACCAAGTGTACTGTTTTGTACTGGAGGGTCACATATACCAGATATATCACACCATCTATTCCACATTGCCATGTCCATCGGAACATATCCCATATATATCACGCCATCTAGTCCACATTGCCACGCCCATCGGAACATATCCCAGATATATCACGCCATCTATTCCACATTGCCACGGCCAATTGGAACATATCCCATATATATCACGACATCTATTCTTTGTTGCCACGACCGTCGGAATGAAAATTAAATTGCAGAGAGCTACCAGCGTAGCGAGGGTAAAATGTGGTCCTGGGGAGGTGCATTTGAAGCTAATGAACACAGATTAATTTTTTGTTAAGCTGAGACCTAAAAACAATCGGCAACTAGTTTTCGTGTGGTACATGTACATCTGATGTGTACATAAAGGAACCCATGGCAGTTTGAATTCCCTCATACCACATTACATATTAGGATGTGTCCTGTCTTCTGTAGCCCAGTTGGTGCATAAACCAAATTACATATTAGGATGTACCAAAATAATGTAAAAATAACTGTGAGAAAAACACATGAACATTAACAACATATGATTTATTTATTGATTTCTGGGTGTGTGGGTGGGGTTTTATTTCGTTGCCTGGCAACAGATCTATTTTCTATGACTGGATATAGGGTGATATATCTATGTCTTTATACTGTACACTAATAACTTTCAAAAGAATAGATTTTAGAAAAATTGTAAATTCTCACATTTTTATTTCTTAATAAATAGAGTGAGCAGTCCTACGTCTGAATATCTGATTTGAATTAAAGCCAGCAGTTTGAAGTATTTATTTTAAACACCAAGTTTTTTTTTTCTAGTTTCTGATAATGGAGTGAGCACTCCATCCTTTTGTTAATGTTTTAAGTCTATTTATTGTATCCTTACCCTTATGTCAATGTATGCATTTTGTAAATTGATGTGACGTATTACTGAGCCAATAAACTTTAAAAAAAAAAATTAAAAAAAAAAATAAAAAAATGTTTTAACTTAAAAAATACAGAACCATTTTTTTTAAATTCTAGGTTCAGATAACGAAGTT
The DNA here is from genome assembly GCA_917208275.1 of Patella pellucida. Classification (NCBI taxonomy): domain Eukaryota; kingdom Metazoa; phylum Mollusca; class Gastropoda; family Patellidae; genus Patella; species Patella pellucida. Next base: position 54,740,891 of record OU795043.1, read on the forward strand.
AGTACGAGATCGTTTTATGTCCGTTTTTTAAACGTCAACGGTCGGGATGATGCTTCGTATACCATGATTCATATCAAAGGCCAGTTACAGGAAATGTCGTTGTTAGCACGAGATGCAAACACAGGTAAAACTAATCAATTCTTTTGATTGACGTGCAAATTAGTGTTATTATGTTGTAAAAAAACATCTACAAAACGACAGGTGCCACACAGGTAGACTAATTTCAAGCACGTTGAGAGAAGACTCTTCGAAACGTCGCCTAAATAAATCAGTAATTGTTCTTCCATAAGTATGTGTTATAGTTTATTAAAATATAAATGAATACTCTGATATTGAATTAAATAAAATGGGGTTCAACGTCATACTAAAGGAATATACTAGTAGAATTCACTTAAATATGTGCAAAGTATACCTGAAGTCGATAGAAATCTCAATTGTAAATGGCCTTTCCAGCATTTTATCTTATTAGAAATAATATTTACAAAGAAATTTTTTTTTATTAACAATTTATTAATGCTATAAGTAGATTTTGGTATGTTTCGTTGTTAATAGTGTGAGTTGAGTGGTATAACTGATATTGTTTAAAGGGACAATAACACTCTTGCTGGCATGACAGTTCCAGAAAAAAAAATTAGCCTTATTCTAACTACAAGATGTTTAAGTGTCCTACCTGTTGTGTAAATTATCCATCACAACCTATCTTACTTGTCGAGAGGGTTCGAAAATATGTTTAAATCCAAGTTGCATTTCAAAGTGCTTATGTAAGGCTTTTCAAACCATGTTACGGCATGTAGTTAAATTTTTCCAATTTTTAAAATAATGTGTGTTAAGATGAAATTTGTATTATTTTTTAATTGAAAAATATTACAAATTGTTGACCAGAATAAAGATTGGAACATACTAGAGTGGTATTGGGGCTAATGTGTTGAATGGTACAATAAATGTTATTTTGTGAAATGTGTTGAATGGTATAAGTAATGTTGTTTGTGAATTTAAGGATATAAATAATGTTGTTTAATGAGTCAAATGTTAAAAGTGTTGTTTAATGGGTTGAATGTGACAAGTAATGTTATTTAATTAGTAGAGTGGTATAAGTTATGTTGTTTAATGAGTTGAATGTGACAAGTAATGTTGTTTGGTGTTGTTTTGGGAGTAGATTAATGCTGTTTAATGAGTTGAATGTGACAAGTAATGATGTTTAATGAGTTGAATGTGACAAGTAATGTTGTTTAATGAGTAGAATGTGACAAGTAATGTTGTTTAATGAGTTGAATGTGACAAGTAATGTTGTTGTTTTATATTTCATTAGGTAACGAGAAAGATGTGTGGTTCACGGGTTGCGGACGTTTAGTAAATAATGAAACTATAACAAACATATCATTGATGGATCCCACGAAAGATGAGTGGATAACCCAACATGCCTTAGATGGTAAAATACTGTACACTGATCCAAGGTTAGTATATCATGTTATTGTTGTAGTCTAGGGAGAAACTAATGGGGGTGTTTTTTTTAATTTTATTTCAACGATTCGCTTGCGCATAGGGGTCTTTAGTAGTGGGAGGAAACCGGAGTGCCTGGAGGAAACCCACAAGGTTGAGAAGGCCCCCTTATCCCTCATGCCACATACGCTTACACCAGGGCTCGAAACCACAGCCGCAAGCCGGAGGTGGCTGGCCAGCTACAGGTCGAAACGCGGCACTCTAGACCACTAGGCCATCCCAACCCCCCCGAGGGATCGAGAGGATCTGCAGAAAACCCATGAGACTGAACAAGCGACTATGTTCCTTGTCACATATATAATCAGGGAATTGTAACCACGACACTGGACTCGATGACAGATCTTATGGTTTCATACGCATATGTTCAACAAAACACTAAACTATCCAACCCTCCTTTTAATCTAGGAGAGAGAGAGAGATGGTCAGCTAGAGGTCGAAGAGCGGCACTCTAGGCTATCCCAACCCTCCTTTTAATCTAGGAGAGAGAGAGAGAGAGAAATTGCCAGCTAGAGGTCGAAGAGCGGCACTCTAGGCTATCCCAACCCTCCTTTTAATCTAGGAGAGAGAGAGAGAGAGAAATTGCCAGCTAGAGGTCGAAGAGCGGCACTCTAGGCTATCCCAACCCTCCTTTTAATCTAGGAGAGAGAGAAATGGCAAGCTAGAAGTCGAAGAGCGGCACTCTAGGCTATCCCAACCCTCCTTTTAATCTAGGAGAGAGAGAGAGAAATTGCCAGCTAGAGGTCGAAGAGCGGCACTCTAGGCTATCCCAACCCTCCTTTTAATCTAGGAGAGAGAGAAATGGCCAGCTAGAAGTCGAAGAGCGGCACTCTAGGCTATCCCAACCCTCCTTTTAATCTAGGAGAGAGAGAGAGAAATGACCAGCTAGAGGTCGAAGAGCGCACTCTAAACTACCCAAACCCTCCTTTTAATCTAGGGGTTGCAGGATAAACTACTGTATGCAATCAAATGTGCTTTCATGGAAAATTGACCTACTCTTTTTTTTTCAAATGAAACAATTAAACAAAGTGTTATAAAGAATAAACTTCAATAAACACCACTTGTTATTCTATTTAAAATCTGTCTGTTGAGCTGGGATTATTTCTATTTTCATTTATCAATAATATTAGCATATTCCTGAAGCAATGGCCCCGAGAAATCCCTCTCTGGCCATTGCTGGAATGGCGTCTGTTTCTTGAACTTACGCAGGAATGTGTCTATTTTTTCCATTCAATGAAAGCTATCACTTAAGTACAGCAACATGACAGCCCTTCATTTATTCTGGGTCTTTCCTAAAACTTTGGACAATGATTAAAGGTATTAAAGACCGTGAAAGTATGTTTGTTTCCAAACAGTATTGTTTACATTTTATTCGTCTTGATAGCCTCGTTTGTCACGCAATTAGTTTTACTGCAGTATTCTTCTATGCACTGGTTAATTAGTCATAATAAAATCATAACATTATGTAAACATATTTGATCCAATACTGGCACTTGTTTTAATCAAAATCAAAATTTAAAACAACAATATCCACTCAGAATAGTAGTGTGTAGTGGGATTACCTCTAATCAAACGAAACGCTGTGAGGAGTATGTAATATTAGTGGTGTACATGTTTTATACATACTGGGGATTTGGATGGCGGAATGGTTAGCGTACGCTCGCTGTATCATAAAGCCTGTCATTGAGTCAACAAGCGTGGTTTCGAATGCCCGGTTGTAGTTGACAAGGAGTAGGGTCGTCTGTCCAACCTCGTGGGTTTCTCTGAATGGTTAGCGTACGCGCGCTGTACCATAAAGCCTGTCATTGAGTCAACTAGCGTGGTTTTGAATGCCCGGTTGTCCAACCTCATGGGTTTCTCCGGTTCCTCTGGTTTCCTCCCACTGCTAAAGACACCCCTACGCGCAAGTGAATTATTGAAATAAAAATTAAACCGTAGTTTGTGTCAAGTGGACGTTTAACCCCATTTCTCTTTCTCTTTCTTTATACATACCCAGTTGATATGTCTACTTATTGTGTGACAGCTAGAATCAATATTACAAGATAACATACAAAACAAAAGGATCCACACTTACATATATCTATCATTGATCTAGAAGTAGGCTATAGTTATTGACATCCGATTTAAACGTGACTTCCCTTGTACAAACTTAGACCGTAGAAACATAATGAAATGGGGTTTAAAGTCCTACTGTTCTGCTCCTAAACTTGGCTAATGAAGACTCGCATACGCCATACTGTGTCCTATAAGGGAAATTTTGCCTGGGCAGCAGCCCTATGGCCTACTCTTCAGATTCCAACTGCCAAGGGATCTTTTACGTGCATGTCAATGTGTACACAGGACTTCTGTTTTTCGTACTGCCGAATGACTAGACAACTGTCCTTGTCAGGTTCTACTTCCTTCAACATTGACAATGGGAAATTCCGAAGAACTTTAGAAACATAAATACCGGTATGTGTATGAATAGTTTGCTTCGAATCCTCTAAAACCCATTACAATCTCGAGTAAACTACCACATGCAGTAAGGTATAATTTAATCATATGTAAGTCCGAAACTGTCTGATTTGTGTTGACCCCCCCCCCTATCTCTCTCTCTCTCTCTCTCTCTCTCTCTCTCTCTCTTTCTCCAGTTTAATGCAGAAACAGATGTTATTTCACTTTACATTTGGAATTTTATGTGTGGTGTCAATTATAAAAAAGCTGAAATCTTGCAGTTGACAGCTGAAGTTTTATATTGATTTTCGATTTTCTAATTGTTTTTAGTTTGATCAATACTCCATGTTTTCAGGGCATACTGACTTTAACAAAGGTCAACCATATATATGTTTGGGGTTTTATCAGTTTGATATCCCACCAGTTAAATGGTTCACATGGTAGGGACCCCAGTTTAATCTATCTGGGTTGACACACCATTTATCTTAAACCCTGGATGTTAAAGGGAAAGTTTCTGATTTCACAGCCTCATAGATAGGAGAAGTTCTAAATTTCGTGGTTTTAATGGCAAGGCCCAACTTTCATGGTTTCAATGGCAAGGCCCAAATTTAACAGGTTCAAGGAGAAGGACTAATTTCGCGGATTCAGCGAGAAGGACCAAATTTCAAAGGTTCAAGGAGAAGGCCCACAAGTGCAATGTCCCGCACCACTGACAACTTGACAAGGGGAAACTACTCGGAAAAATCCTAATGAACTTTCTTGGCCAACACCTGGAGCAACCCTGCGACCTCAAGGCTAGTGAACTAGCGTCTTACTCGCTTAGTCTTTGTGGCTCCCCAAATTCCTCCATATTTTATAGATATTTTACTAACACTGTACACTGGATCTCAGATTTCCCTCCTATCCCAACAGCTAAACACTGTTCTTTCCTCCATCCACTGGGGGGGTGGGGGTGGTATGGCGATAGGGGAGACTTCTCCACCTCCGGGCACTCCGCTTTCCTCCCACTGCTAAAGACCCCTACGTGCAAGTGAATTATTGAAATAAGATTGGATCATATGTTAGTCCCGAAATTACCTAGTTGTGTTGAGTGGACGTTAAACCCCATTTCTCTCTCTCTATTTTCCACTGACCAGGATACACCACACTGAAAAATCATTAAAAAAATTTCTTGGGGATCAACAGGTTTGTGAGCCAGCACCTTGCGGAGCACTGAGCCACCACAACTCAATCGAACAGCTACTGAAGAATAACTCATTTCTGTCACGCAGAAGTAATGAGTTTTATTCAATAAGATATAAATCTACATGTGGTTCATTAGGTGCAATTTTTGGACGTTTTTGTAATTGTAATGAGACTGTTTCCATGAAACTGTCGAAAACCTGCACAAAAATAAAACAGTTCTATTTTAAAAAGCCTGTCATTGAGTCCTGGCGTGGATTCGAATCCCTAAGTGTTACAAGACCAGGAGTAGGGTCCCCTGTCCAACCTCGTGGGTTTTCTCCGGGTCCTCTGGTTTGTTTCCTCCTAATGCTAAAGAACCGTACGAGTAGGCGAATTATTGAAATAAAATTAAACCATATGTTAGTCCCTTTAGATGTTTGCTAACTCAATGCAAAATAGTGTAATCAGCATATGGATTGTTCATGATAGAACTTCTTTAAAGATACGTTCCAAGAAAAATATTTATCTTTACATGAGTTTTATTCAAGATATAGATAAAGAACTAGCCATTCTTGCTATAATAGTTGGAAAGTAGATGATGTAATATGAAAAATTTGAAAATTTCATTCAAATTACTCTATTGCAAGCGAAGATATTGGCATTTGAATGTATGACAGACTTGTGCAATAATTTCAACCGCGGTCCTGGTTGATCGAAGCTAAGCCTGGGTACGCCATATTTGATTAAATCAGAGTATCGCTGAAACGATTTAATCTGTTTAATATCGGAGAAATCTGATGCCATCCAGAGTTGATTAAGGCCTGGATCCGTTAATTAATGTCTAATTAATACTTTAGAAAACATTTCAGGCCCAAAGAAAGATCTGTTATAGGCATATTTAGCTCTCGAATAATGTAACTTTAATGGAATATATGAGAGATATAGCTCCTTTAAATGTATGATAAGAGAATATATGAGAGATAAAGCTCCTTTAAATGTATGATAAGAGAATATAGGCCATCCCTCAAATAAATCAACAGTTATGTGCAGATTAAAGAGAGGGGGATCACGGTGGCTAAGTGGATAAGGCGCTGGTTCGCTAGCCTGGAGGTTGAGTGTTCGATCCCTGCATTGGCCGAGAAATTCATCTCGATTTTCCGGCCTGATTTCCCCTTGTCAGTGATGCAAAGTCATTAGGATGGGACAAAAATCCGAGGTCCCGTGTACTAATTGGAGTGCACGTAAAAGATCCCTTGGCAGTTGGAATTCGATATAAGAGTAGGCCGTAGCGCCGCTGCCCGGGCAAAATTTCCCTCATAGCACACTGTATGGTGTATGCCCGTCTTCAATTAGCCCAGGTTAGGTGCTTAAGCGTAGGACGTTAAACCCCATTTCATTCATTCAGATTAAAGAGATTGCCTGTGTGTATAGATATTTGATCTGATTGCTCTCTATCTCAACCTGTAAATTGAAAGATATTTGATCCTATCTCTAAAGATTTTTTTCATCTGGTCACTAAGGCCACAGAAATAATGCATCTGATACAGTTGACTTCTTTCTTTACATTGGCGTGGGATGAATTAGCGGATTGAATTCAAATTACTGTGTCTGACATATCAATCAGTGAATGGAACAGCGCCTTCAAACCTACAACAGATTGTCCATCACACTACGCGCAAGCGAATTATTGAAATAAATTTAAACCATATGTTAATCCCGAAAAGACCTAGTTTGTGTCAAGTGGACGTTAAACCCCTTTTCTCTATCTCTCTCTCTCCGTATAAATTGTGTTGTGTTTTTTATATTGTACTAAAACGCTAAATGGCACTAAAACGCTAAATGGCACTAAAACGCTACATGGCATTGTACGATGATTATTTTTATTTTCAGAAGTTGCCAAGTGACAGGATTGATGCCAGATGAAATTTTTGAATCCTCAGTTTATGTTCATATAGTTCCTGAGGATCTGGATATTGTCGGACGTAGTCATCAAAAGAGTAAGTGGTGGTCGTACAACCCTAGATAAGCTTTACTTCTGAGTCAGAGATTCTTCGTATCACGGGATTTTATGATTTAATACAAAATATGCTATTTTTCCGGCATGCAAAATGACCTATGGGTCTGATCCGGTTTCGGTCATTTTCCAGAGCCGTAGGTCCAGACCGGCATATACGGCCGACAGGGCTCTATAAAAGTTGAGTGTGCCTGCGCACACACTTGAAAATGTGCCTGCAGGGTCATACTCAAAAGGAGAGTATTCAATTGCCAGGTATATAGTATGATTGTGCGGCTTCAAAAAAGTTCATTAAACCCCTTTTTTTTACATTATTAACATGACAGTAATAATTTTTTTTTTTTTTGTCCCCCGCCTTTCGAAGAAAGCAGGGGACTATTAAAATGGGTTCGTCCGTCCGTCTGTCTGTCTGTCTGTCTGTCTGTCCGTCTGTCTGTCTGTCACACTTTTTGGGACACAATAACTCTCTTTCTAATTGAGCTAGAATATTCAAACTTGGTGTAGGTGTTTATTAGGTCATTACCTTGATGGAGTTCGAAGATGAGCATTTTCCGCTTAGGGTAAGCAGAGATAAGCAATTTGATTGGTTGATGCTTTGGGACACGATAACTTAAGTTGTAATTAAGTGAGAGTGATGAAACTTGGTATATAGTTTTATTTCATCAATACCTTGACTAAGTTCGATAATGAGCATTTTCTGCTCAGGGTAAGCCGAGCGATAAGCAATTTGATTGGCTGAGACTTTGAAACATAATAACTCTCCTTCTAATTGAGCTAGGATATTCAAACTTGGTGTAGGTGTTTATTAGGTCAATACCGTGATGAAATTCGAAGATGAGCATTTACCGCTTAGGGTAAGCAGAGATAAGCAATATAATTGGTTGATGCTTTGGGACGCGATAACTTGAGTTGTAATTAAGTTAGAGTGATGAAACTTGGTATATAGTTTCATTTCATCAATACCTTCACTGAGTTCAATAATGCGCATTTACTGCTCAGGGTAAGCAGAGCGATAAGCAATATGATTGGCCGAGACTTTGGAACATAATAACTCTCCTTCAAATTGAGCTAGGATATTCAAACTTGATGTAGGTGTTCATTAGGTCAATACCTTGATGGAGTTCGAAGATGGGCATTTTCTGCTTAGGGTAAGCAGAGATAAGCAATTTGATTGGTTCATGCTTTGGGACGCAATAACTTTAGTTGTAATTAAGTGAGAGTGATGAAACTTGGTATATAGTTTTATTTCATCGATACCTTGACTTAGTTCAATAATGAACATTTTCTGTTGAGGGTAAGCAGAGCGATAAGCAACTGATAGGTCTAGACTTTGAAACACAAAAATTCTCCTTCTAATTAAGGTAGAATGTTCAAACTAGGTGTAGGCGTACATTAGGTGAATGCCTTGATGGAGTTCGATGATGAACAATGTCTGATTCTATCTGGTAGAGAGTGATGAAACTTAGTGTATAGTTTGATTGCTCAATACTTTTGAAAAAAATAAATGTGCGATTAATTAATAAGTGTCATCTATTTATTTTGGGATTTCGGCGGGGGACATCAGCCTCACTGTTGGCTTGTTTTTTTTTAAATGTGCCTGCAAATTTTTTTTCAAAGCAAATGTGCCTGCGCACGCCGTGCGCATGTGCGCGGAAATATCGATGCCTGGCAGCCGACATGGAACTCACGAAGCATTCTTAGACCTAAATTTTTTTTAAAAAAAAACATATTTTTATTGAAAATCTTGTATTTTTTGTATTGTGGTTATAATAGAGGGTGAAACACTGATCCTATAATGAATCTGTTATTAATAGAAAATCCTGTTTTTTGTATATTGTAGTAATGATAGAGGGTGAAGTACCTCGTACCGTTTGGCGGCTTCAAACCAAGTCTCAAGCAATCGAGTATGTTGAATCAAGGTCCTGTATGGCTCGGGACAAATGGACCAATCATCCAAAGTTCATCGTCAGTCTTAACACAAAATTAAGGTAGGAGATAAAGGATGCTTTACCTCGTAATTTGATGGGAGCAGTGGTGGCTCGGGAGCAGGGAGTTAATAATAATAATAATAATAATAATAATCACACCATTTTACAAGGGTAGCAAATTAGGCCTGAGGCCTTTTTCCAATTTGGCCCTTGGCACAGATCGTGCGAATGATTTCGATCATTACTGCAGGAAGAAACCGAAGAACTCGGGGGAAACCTGCCTGATCGGACGGAAGACCGAATATCCCTCTCACTTACAACGATAAAGTTCTGCCCTGAGCTGGGATTGAACCCTCGTTGCATTGGTGAGATGCCACCTCTCTTTCGCCACGGCTATCCGACGAGACGTTGGCTTGCTGGCCTGAAGGTCCCATGTCCGGAGAAGGTTCATCAGGAATATATTTCGGCTTGGTTTGCCCTTGTCAGTGGTGCAGAATGGGAAGTTAGTGTTCATGTGAATGATCCCTTCACAGTTGATATTCTCTATAAGAGAAGGCCGTAGCGCAGCTGTCAAGGCTAAATTTCCCTTCTGCACAGTCACAGCCGAATAGTCGGACAATAAAAACAAATTGCAAGGGGGAGGGGGGGTGCACACCCAATTTCTCTCTTTCTTTCTCTCCAATTAGAGATTATATTTTCCGAATCTGTCCAACCTCATGGGTTTTCTTTTTCTCAGATTTCCTTCCGATGCTAAAGACCCTGAAGTGCAAGCCTATTATTAAAGTAAAATTGAACCATGTCATGTTCATTCTGAATTGAACTCATTTCTCTCACATTAAAAATGTGTTGGGTTTTTTTATTTTCAGTCTGGAAGAAGGAATTGAGAAACTAGAAAGACAAAGACAGGCCTGTCCAGCAATAAGTTCCAGTGAAGCTGAGGAACTGTTGTCCGACGTCATAAAAAGTGCTTCTGATCTGACAAGCGGTGATACTACAAAGAAGGCAATCAGTACATCGGGTTCAGAAAATGTCAATTCCTTTGCGTACAGTGATCATGGTGATGTGTTATTGGGACATCTGGACAAGAATCAAGCATATTTTACCGAATATAATCCCTGTGACGATAGTCCAAACATGGTGCATAATATCTCATCCAATCAGCAGGGTTCTTCTCTAGTCCATCATCCAACCACGAACATGTCTTCAACAACTAGTTTAGCTGAATTTCCCGATCTCACCAATATACGCTTAGCGACGATTAACGCGACCACATCCATGGATATACCTACTGACAACGAATCACGTGTGACAACATTAAACAACTCTCCATTTTTCCCCACCGACCCATCCATCGATTTCTTGGACTGTGATCTAACGGACGTGTCCGTTGACAGTATCTCAACCGATACCGCCATGTGCGGCACACCGGAAGACATTCTCATCGCCAAAAACTCAGTGGTTTCTGACTCTATTGATATGTATGCCACGCCACATTCTTTTTCATCGTCAAATCAAAGGACCATGGGTAGCTTTTATCAGGCACCTTACTTACCTCCGATCAACTCTAGTCCTGCATTTCAAGGTCAACCATCTATATTGGCAGACATTTTGAATAGAAAACCAGTATCCCAAGATTACACAACGAGCTCAGCGACGATGATGTCCTCCGCATATTCAAATTCCCATTCCGTTAATACCTGTGGCACACAATCGACGACGATGTCCGCGTATCCCCATTCCGTTAATACCTGTGGCACACAATCGACGACGATGTCCACGTATCCCCATTCTGTTAATACCTGTGGCACACAATCGACGACGATGTCCGCGTATCCCCATTCTGTTAATACCTGTGACACACAATCGACGACGATGTCCGCGTATCCCCATACCGTTAATACCTGTGGCACACAATCGACAACGATGTCCGTGTATCCCCATTCCGTTAATACCTGTGACACACAATCGACGACGATGTCCGTGTATCCCCATTCCGTTAATACCTGTGACACACATTATTCTCGAGGTGTCTACTCATCGGTTTGGTCGGATACTAGTAGTTCAGGTAGGTTATTATGAATGATAATAATAATACTAATAATAATGTATTTCTATAGCGCCTCGTATCCAAAAGTTTGCTCACTGGCGCCGAGTTAGTCTGTCACATTTACGACAGTTTCCCCATCAACTATCATCTGTCTGTGGGGAATAAAGGAGTGCCAGGCAAGGAATAGTGTCAAGTTCTTCGGATGGGTTGAAAAACGGAGGTCCTGTGTACACACAAATCAGCTATCTCTACCACTGGAAAATCGTGGGTCACTGGGATTGGAATACAGAGGGATAAGAATATAAACACTGTCATGTCTTGTGTGGGGTGTTGTGTATGTCTTGCGTGGGTGTAAGGTTTAAATGGTTGAATGTCTGCCTTTTAGATCATAAGGTCTGTCATTGAGACAACTGAACGGTGCATGTATGTATATGAGGTCCATTTTCCATTTGAGACGAAAAAGTCTATCTAATGCAAATGTAATGTGATCAGTTCCATGTATCTGGCAACAAAAGTAGTGTGATTTTATTCTACTTTCAGTTTCAGCTGGTTCCCCTCAACCAAGTCTATATACAGTCTGTAGTTCACCATCCATATGTACCATGGATGTAAGTATATTTTTTATTATCTGGGGGTTGGATGGCCGGATGGTTAGCATGTGCATGCTTATTATAAGGTCTGTCATTGAGTCAACTGGCATGGTTTCGATTCCCCAGTTGTACGTGACAAGCAGTATGGTTCTCTGGTTTTCCCCCACTGCTAAAGACCCCTACGCGCAAGGTAAGTATTAAGATAAAATTGGACCATCTGTTAGACCCATAATGACCCAGTTTGTGTTAAGTGGCCGTTAAACCTCATTTCTCTCTCTGTCTTATACGGACCACAAACGTAAAGGAACTTCTTGTACCACAAGACATTCAAGCCTTGCCATAATCAACTCTTGATGCCATCTTATAATTGCCGATTTTCATTGGATTTGAATCCGATCTGCCTGTTGATGATTGACTGCAAATATGGATAATCGAGACTTTGTTAATTTTCATCATATTCCTTTTACATTATCTATTATATATAGCTATTATAATGAGAACTGCCCATTCTATATCTAATCTCCAACCCGTGCGTTTTCTCAGGTCCTCTGGTTTCCTCCCATTGCTAAAGACCACTACGCACTAGTGAATTATTGAAATAAAATTAAACCATATGTTAGTCCCTAAATGACCTAGTTTGTGTCAAGTGGACATTCAACACCATCTCTCTCTCTCTCTTTCTCTCTCTCTCTTTATCTAATCTCCCATAATGTATGTTAAATGCCTATTAAAGAAATACTATTTTATGATTTCAGCAATCACCCAGTGAGACCGTTGATGATAATAATGGCAGTAATGGAAATTTTGATGAATTCCGAGTTTTTTCTGATCAATTACACCGTAAGCACGAAGAAATTGAGCACTGTTTGTTAATTCAAGCATCAGAAATATCAAAGTTAGACTCAATTCTACGTAATACAGCTCAGTATAAAGACACCCCACAATATCAGAAGTTACAGCAGCGCTTGATAGAAATAAAGGTAATTGATTAAAATATACATGGGCCCTGTTTCACGACATTTTAACAAAAGATAAAATCCAAATTATAGTACATACTTCAATTTTGATTGGTTAAGCACTAAAATCAATCCAATATTATCCAATCAAATTACTAAAATTAAGATTTTATCTTAGTTAAAATTTCGTGAAACAAGTTGTAGTTGAACATATGGGGGAGGGGGCACACTGGTTCGCTAGCCTGGAGGTCGGGTGTTTGATCCCTGCATTGGTCGAGAAAGTTCATCCAGATTAATCCGGCGTTGTTTACCCTTGTCAGTGATGCAGGACGAAGGACCTGACAAGACAGCTGCCTAGTCGTTCGGATGGACGAAAAAACGAGGTCCCGTGTACGCATTGGAGTGCACATAAAAGATCCCTTGGCAGTTGGAATTTGATATAGTCGTTAGGATGGGTCGAAATACTCTCTTAGTATACTGTATGGCGTATGCTCGTCTTCGTTAGCCCAGCTCGGAGCGGACCAGTAGGACGTTACACCCCATTTCATTTCATTTAAACATACATTATGTATTTGAATACATACATTTTGTGATGGATGATTTTCAGCATATTCTCTCTACTTTATCTATTCTTTAACTATTATCATGCAAACTGTCAGCTCTATATTTTATGTCCCATAATGCCTCTTTAATGCGTGAGAGGAAGCTAGGCAGAAATAAGCAATTTTTGAAAAGAGGCAGGGGCGCCGGAACCCGGGTACCAGGGTATACAAATGGTACCCTGCCCTTTTCTGGGATACATGTATACTCATGCCCTAATGATGAAAGTGTTAAACCTTTCAATCTATTCATTTTTAAATGATAGATATGTAATTGATCTCATTATCATATATTTCAAAGGGTTTTATGCTGGAATTTGGAATGCTAGAGGCGCTCTAAACAGCGTTCTCGGAATTGACATATTTCAAAATTTCAAGAGGGACCAACGCCCCTGACAAGAGGAGACTTTAGAACGCAATAACTATGTGATGAAACTATGTTCATGTACATGTACATGTATGAGAGTCATCTATTTATTGTGGAATGAATGAAATGGGGTTTAACGTCCTACTATTATGCCCCTAACCTGGGCTAATTGAAAACGGGAATACGCCATACAGTGTGCTATGAGGGAAATTTTGCCCGGGCAGCGGCGTTACGGCCTACTCTTATATCGAATTCCAACTGCCAAGGGATTTTTTATGTGCACTCCAATTTGTACACGGGACCTCGGTTTTTCGTCCCATCCGAACGACTAGGCAGCTGTCCTTGTCAGGCCCTCCTTCTGCATCACGTGGGGCTGGATGGCCGTGGGGTTGGATGGCCGAATGTTTACCGTATCATGAGGTCTGTCATTGAGTCAACTAGCGTGGGTTTCCATTCTCAGATTGTACGTGACAAAGAGTTAAGGTAGAGCTGGGCGATATTTCGATATAAAACCGTCACAGAAAAAAAAATCGTCAAAAATACCGTCGTCAGAAAAATATCGAAAAACCGAACATACCGCGATATATCACGGTTTTGATTTTTCTGGATAATATTTAACTTAAATATTGAACAGAATGTGTTCCTTTTTATGTTATTTACGATATTTTTATGCTTAATGATGACTAAATACTGTTATAATCTCCCGAGTTCTCATTCCACAAGGTTTGCAAATGCCGATAATGAGTTCTGTTTACATCACGTGACTATTCGCTCACCTTTCCACCCGTTAGAATTATCCCTGTTTCTGTTCAATTTCTACACATCTTGCCGAATTGTTTATATCGACACTTTTATTTTCCAAAGGAATCATTTATTTTCAGATTGAAATAAATTTTAATAGAGAAGAAATATAAATAATGCCATTTATATTGAGAGTTCCGGTTAACTGATTATCATTCAGCGTCGGACGTTCAAGTAATGGCGGTCGTGTTTCGGGAAAAAATATTTGACTAAATCAATGGACACTTTTTGACAAAGTACATATGTTTTATAATTTAATTTAGTATAATTGTATTGTATGATGCATTTTCAAGAAGGCATTTGCTTGAATGAGAAAAAACGAGTTTGCCAGGGAAAATGAACAGCATTCAATCGTAACGCCAGTAGCTATAATATAATATAATTAAATAAAAAAAATGCACGCCGAAAGAAGACAAACTTTTCGTTTTGTTTTTACCGACTCCTGATTTAAATAAAATATTATATTTAATAATTTGAAAATTAAAATTGTAATAAACACCAAGTTTTCAAGGCTATAGATCTGTGTTTGAACCAGCTCATTAAATTTTGTTTGTAAATTCGTTACTGCATGCTAAAAATAATATTGACTTAATGACTAGAAATAATATTATTGAGTTCAAGTTCAAAATGTCAAGTGCATATCCAGGGGTATTTCCAACTTTTTATGCATCTTTTTTGACATTTAAAAAGTGTTAAACTGAAAGTATGGGCATTTTATAAAATATCGCGATATAGTGATTATATCGCGATATTTTTTTAAAATATCGCGATATCTGTTTTCAGCGATATCGCCCAGCTCTAGAGTAAGGTCGCCTGTCCAACCTCGTAGGTTTACTTCGGGTCTTCCAGTTTCCTCCCACTGCTAAAGACACCTACGCACAAGCGAATTATTGAGCTAAAATTGAACCATATTATGTTAGTCCCGAAATGAACTAGTTTGTGTTACATGGACATTAAACCCCATTCCTCTCTCTCATCTATTTTGTGGGGAATCAGACCTCACTGATGGCTTGGGTTTATTGTTGGTAGAACTATTTTTCTGAAAAATTTACATAATATAATACGTACATAATTTGTATTACAGGCCAATCAACGTAAAATGGAGATCGAACTTCTGCAGTTGAAAAGTGACGTTAATGAAGCGAACGAGCGTTTACCACATTCCACCAATCACCATCTAGCACCTTTGTCACCTGACAGCACCTCATTGATGTCAATCAGCGAATCAAATTCCATAAATGGTCACATGATTTCTTCGCCAAGCACTCCAAGTAGTTCGAATTCCCTTTATTGTATCCCAAAAGGCAGCCCATCGTCATCAGATTTACAGTGTGTTCCAAATGACCCGATATCGACAGTGTGTGATGGATATCGTAATTTGACAGCTAAGGAGCGAGTGGAGCGTATCAAAAAAGCAATGGAAAAAATCCCTGCACCTGTGGAAGGCATTCAACCGAAACATAAACTCTTTTTATTGTGATTCATTGAAACTTAGTGTGATATAACTGTTTTATACAGAGTTATGGCCCTTGATTAGATTGTTATACAGAGTTATGGCCCTTGAAAATAGTCTTTGGGCTACAACGCAAAAAAAAATATCTCAACCAATCATGGCAGCTGAAACATATTTGTTACTTAAAATACTACTAACACCTCCTGACATGACTGAATTCCGGATGTTCTGTCAATTCGGGATGTTCTGTAAATTTGGGATGTTCTGTCAATTCGGGATGTCTGGACTATGAATTGAACATCCCCGTTGAGTGTTATACAAGTATTTTATACAGAGTTAAGGCCCTTGATTAGGTGTTAAGTGTGATATAGCTGTTATACAGAGTTATTGCCCTTGATTAAGTATTTTTGAGAAAGATGTATAGCTGTTTATTACAGAGTAATGGCCCTTGATTAGGTAGTGACACAGCTGATTACAGCAGCCTTTGTGATTAAGTAGTAGCATGACTGATGTAGCTGTTTTATACAGAGTAATGGCCCTTGATTAGGTAGTGACACAGCTGATTACAGCAGCCTTTGTGATTAAGTAGTAGCATGAGTGTGATGAAGCTGTTTTATACAGAGTAACAGCCCTTGATTAAGTAGTGATACAGCTGTTTTATACAGAGTAACTGCCCTTGATTAAGCTGTTTATGACGAGTTACGACCCTGATTGTATGATTTAATTAAGGCACACAATAAAAGATTTAGTTGACTTGAAACAAAGAATAGGACCAAAACATGAACATGTGTATTCAGTGTTTTATATCTGTTTTAGTAAGAGTTACTGCCCTTGAAACAATATGAGCAGTGACTGATAGTCCAAGACCAAAATAAAAAATGTGTATAGTCATTGTGATATGACTATTTTGTGCAGAGTTGCGGTTCTTGATTAAGTATTATAAGATTAATATATAGATGAAATAGAACCAGAACTAATACTAATTTACTACTATTCATACTTCTTGTCCCCCGCCTTTCGAAGAAAGCAGAGGACTGTTAAAATAGGTTGGTCTGTCTGTCTGTCTGTCTGTCTGTCTGTCTGTCCGTCTAATTGAGCTAGAATGTTCAAACTTGATGTAGATGTTTATTAGGTCAATGCCTTGATGGAGTTCGAAGATGAACATTTTCTGCTTAAGGTAAGCAGAGATAAGCAGTTTGGTTGGTTGATGCTTTGGGACTTTTGTTCAATTAAGTGAGAGTAATGAAACTTGGTGTATAGTTTCATTACATCAATACCTTGACTAAGTTCGATAATGAGCATTTTCTGCTAATGGTAAGCAGATCGATAAGCAATTTGATTGTTTGAGACTTTGGAACACAATAAATCTCCTTCTTATTGAGGAAGAATGTTCAAACTTAGTGTAGGCCTTCATTAAGTCAATGCCTTGATGGAGATCAAAGATGAGCATTTTCTGTGTAGGATAAGCAGATATAAGCAATCTGATTGGTTGATTCTTTGGGGCACAATAACTTTGGTGATAATGAAGTGAGAGCTATGAAACAATGAGCGATGAGATTCATTATATCAAAACCTTGACTAAGTTTGATGGTGAGAATTTTCGGCTTAGGCTAAGGAGCAACAGGCAATTTGATTGGTCAAATAACAACTCTGCTTTTAATTTATTTTGAGCTAATGAGCTAATGAGCGATCTCATATGTCGATGCTTTGGGACAAGATAATCTTGATTCTATATTATAGAGAGTGATGAAACTTAGTGTATAGTTTGCTTGCTCCATACTTTTGAAAGAAATAATTGTGCAATTAATTTATTAGACTGGTGGCCAGTCTCCTCCACACACCAAAAATTGGCCAGTCCTCTCCAAAAAAAAAACAAAAAAAAAAACGTAATCTCTAGAGACTGGGCAAATAGAGCTTCAATCTCATCTAGTAGGTCAACCTGCATTATGTAGGTCGTGTGACGTCGTGCACGTGATCACGACATATCTAACAACAACGTGACGTCAACCCTCAGACGGTCTAAGCATGACTGCTTTGCACTCCAGTCGAGACGCATGATTCATGTCACGTGACTCAGGGCTTGCTTGATAACTGTCAATCATTCCAAATAAGGAAGAACGTAAAACATGACAGGAACGCCCATTTTATTGTGAAGCTCGCAAATTGTCCAGTCTCTGGTGCTGGTTACAGGTTTACTCAAATTTCTTTTTTTTATACAAATGGAAACGAAAGTGTTGGTTTACTAAAAATTAATACTTTCATATAAATCGAAATGTAAAATAAATAGAAGAGACTGGGCCAGTCTATTAATTTATATGTTTCATCTATTTATATTGGGATGTAGGGTGGGACATCAACCTCACAGTTGGCTTGTTGTTTTTCATTAATTCTAAGCTCATTTTTAATAACATAATTAATGACATTTTAACTTTGAACAAACTCTGCGAAACATATTTATTCGTGCTCATGACAAAATTTTAGACCACAGAAGTATGTCACCGAAAGGATTTAATAACTGAGAGCAGGGAGGGACAGAGCTTCCGTTGTCACGGATATGCGAGAATGGTGTTTTGCTCTTCAGAAAGATAAGATGTAACTTGTGAATTAACGAAGGATTTTATAATATGGTCCATGTTTTAATTGACAAATATTTACTTAAATAAGGTAATCATTTTAATTCCGCCTTTATTGAAATAATAAAATACATACTTATGTAAAAACAGCTACTTAATTATTTTGGCCGCTTTTCGAAGAGTATTCGCTCAAGCGTCTTCCAAATAAATAAACAGCTGTTATAGCTCATTAATCTATCCAGTTATTTAGTGCTTTCAAAATATTATTCATTTATTTCAATCAAGTTTTATATTGATGTCTGAACAAAAAGTTCTGGGTGCCTTAGTGAAACAAACTGCAAGAGAGTTATGGATGCCTTGAAGCCAAAAGCCTTACTTGACATGGTTTTATAGCCAATGTTAGCCTTGAACACGACGGTTGCTACAAAATAACTGCGGCCTTAATTATAAACCATATCTTACGCTAAAATATTTGAATAATAATTCAGCGTATTCATTGGTTAAGAATCAAAATACTGTGACAAGTTTTAACTTTTAACCAATGAAAATGCATCATTCTTCGAATATTTCAGTTCTAAATTTTGTGAGTATAAAGTTAATAGAGTGACTTCTGGGAAGTGTTTTTGCTCAATCCGTTAATTTACAATGCACACTTCACAAGTCACCACTATCATGCATTTATATTTCACGGAAGAAGACAATACTCAGCACTCCACAAACCCCAACAGACACCAGAACCCTCCATAGCCTCGGCTGGATTACGAATAATGCCATTGGAACTACTTCTAAGTTCCCGGTAGGCCGTAGCGCCGCTGCCCGGGCAAAATTCCCCTCATTGCACACTGTGGCATATGCCCGTCTTCAATTAGCCCGTCTTCAATTAGCCCAGGTACGGTGCTTAAGCGTATGACGTTAAACCCCATTTCATTCATTCATTCTAAGTTCCCGGATTATAAATGGCGTCGCCCATGAGGACGACTGTGAAGTGTGTTTTATCAAACAAGACTTTCAATGTCTGAATCTTTCAAGGCCATCCAATTTTCTTTAAAAAAAGAACAAATTTGCAATGAAAACTCTAAACAATCTTGGAACGACTTAATTTTGAGTACACCTTTCTAAAAGCTTCCAAGTTTTTCTGTTAAGTAAACCGGTGACCGCATCGCAATTGTATTGTTGTAGGTAGATATTCCTTACTGTCATGTAACTGATGCTAGATGTAGGGTACCGAAGTCTGTCGATGTTTGCCGAGTGCGATACTCAGTTGTTGTTGTCATCGCCTTAAGGTTTTGAAGATGACGATTCCACGCCTGGCGATTCGCAAATAATCGAGATTCTAGACACCACGAGAATACCTTAAAATAACAATACATGGCAACCATCTGATGTTTTTAATTCATGTTGTTAATTAATATATTATAATGTCTCTTTGTTGTTAATTATTGGCCTTAATGGCCTTAATGTTTGTCAATATATTTAAATGTTGTTTTTGTTAATTGTTTACTTGAAATTCTATAAATTGTATTAAAATATTGAATTTTATTTAATTAAATATATTGAATTTTTATTTAATTAAATATATATCGAATTTTATTTAATTAAATATATCGAATTTTATTTAATTAAATATATTGAATTTTATTTAATTAAATATATTGAATTTTATTTAATTAAAGATATTGAATTTTATTTAATTAAATATATTGAATCTATTTAATTAAATATATTGAATTTTATTAAATTAAATATATTGAATTTTATTTTATTAAATATAATGAATTTTATTTAATTAAATATATTGAATTTTATTTAATTAAATATATTGAATTTTATTTAATTAAATATATTGAATTTTATTTAATTAAATATATTGAATTTTATTTAATTAAATATATTGAATTTTATTTAATTAAATATATTGAATTGTATTTAATTAAATATATTGAATTGTATTTAATTATATCTCAGGCTGTATCACGTGAACAAGTGTCACATATTCTAGAAAATTTGATGTGAAATATTAAATCTTGTGCATGGCCATCTGACAAGTTTATAAATGGTAAGTCAGTTATATTATTAAATATCCTTAAATGACATTTAGAACTAGAAGTATATTATTCATAATAACAAAACTTTATGGATTTACTACTTCTTCGTTTATTACATGCAACGTTTCAATACTCTTACACGTATCTTTATCAAGCATTAATCAATAATGAATAACAGCGAGAGAGAGAAATGGGTTTTAACGGCCACTCAACACAACGAGGTTATTTCGGGACTAACACGGTTAATGAATAACAACCTTTAATCAATGTTATGTTATTATTGTCTTACTCATGGATGTACTGTACTATAAATGTAGGTTGTTATTCATTATTTATCATTGCCTTACATGTATACGCTCTGTAAGTCTGTCATATTTCCTCTGAGAGTCCGTTATTGCCATCTATTATAGACAGTGTGTAGTGGGATTACCTCTAATCAAACGAAACGCTGCAAGGAGTATGTCTATTAAAGACTGGTTTATCCTTTGAAAGTCCGTCTTTGCCATTTATGGTAGACTTGCATACGCCTTGAAAGTTTGTCTTTGCCTAAATTCTGAGAGCCTTCTATAGAGCAGATGGCTATGTAAAGTTCGTTACTAAGGTAACTTCATGACGTGGTCTTTGCCTTACATGTGTATATCGTCTGACAGTCTCTCTTTGCAAACGCTCATTCGGCAAACCTCGACAGATTCCGGTACCCTCCGTAACCCTTCATCTAGACTCGGATGTAGGGCAGTAAGTGCTTTACCTACGACCATACATTTGCGATGCGGCTAGTCGACTACCGATTTACTTTAACAGGAAAACGTGCCGCTTTACAAAAAAGTTCCAAAATGACAGCCACTTTTTAGATTGTTGATATAATCTCCATGGTGGCAGTCATTTTTTATCCGGGTCCTTTAAAATAGTTCCAAAATAGCGGAATTCGTCATACATCCGAGTCTAGATGTAGGGTACCAGAATCTGTCGAGATTATCCGAGTGGCAAACGCTATGAAAGTTTGTCTTTGTCATGTAGCCTCTGAAAATCTGTCCTTACGATGTATCCTAGACTATTGTGATTGAGCCGAAAATGGGCCCTTCTAGATTTTTGGGCCTTAAAGTATTGTCACGCCACAAGAATCATGTATAAATCATTACAGAGACATTAAAATTCATCATAATATTATACTATGTGATCATACATTTGGTAATTTATCCAAATTGTGTTGTAGGTTATAATATATATATATTTAAAATATGAAAATAAAATTATCGTTTTTATTATTGGTTTTTACAAGTGTAGATCTGTTTGAGGGGGGAGGTGTGCTATTCAACACAGACAATGCCATTTCCAGAGTGACATGCAACAATTGTATTTCAATAATTCGCATTTGCGCGAATATGACATTCGGTAGAAGGCGGAAACCAGATGATCCAAAGAACGCATCACGACGCTAGACAGGGGAATCAACCCCAAACCCCTGGTCACGACGCTAGGCAGGGGAATCAACCCCCAACCCCTGGTTGTGATGTGGGCTATAAGATTATGTCTGAATATGACCGTGCTTGTCAAAAAGGCCCAGTGGTCCCGGGGGTCCCTACTCTTCAACCTCGGGATTTTCCTTCGTGGCCACCCCCTCATCAGAAGTGGGCGATGGAGGGCTGTATCGTTTACCCATTTGTATGGGAAGATATTTACGTCACTATGAAAATTTTCCGACTCGATTTCCCCTTGTCAGCGATACAGAAGGAGGGCCTGACAAGGACAGCTGCCTAGAAGTTCGGATGGGACGAAAAACCGAGGCCCCGTGTACACATTGGAGTGCACGTAAAAGATCCCCTGGCAGTTGGAATTCGATATAAGAGTAGGCCGTAGCGCCGCTGCCCGGGCAACATTTCCCTCATAGCACCCTGTATGGCGTATGCCCGTCTTCAATTAGCTCAGGTAAAGTGCATAACAGTAGGACGTTAAACCCCATTTCATTCATTCTATATGAAAATTACATTTACATTTTCCTTGATTATAGTTCTACTGCCAGTACCTCTCCATAAATAGCCCCACACCCTGCAAGTAGCGCCAAGGGAACTGTTTTCACCTATCGAATTCACACCTTCCATTTCAAGATCAAAAATCTAATGGCCTAAACTAGAGGCTAAGTGAATGGGACACGCTTAGCATCGTGGATTTTGCCGGTAGCTCTCTCTCTAGAGAGAAATGGGGTTTAACGTCCACTCGACACAAACTAGGTCATTTTGGGACTAACATGGTTTTCAATTTCAATAATTCGCTTGCGCGTAGGGGTCTTGAGCAGTGGGGGGAAACCGGAGTGCCCGGAGGAAACCCACGAGGTTGAGAATGCGCTCTTATCTCCATGTCACATACGCTCACGCTAGAGCTCGAAACCACAGCCGCAAGCCAGAGGTGACCGGCCAGCTAGAGGTCGAAGCGCGGCACTCTAGACCACTAGGCTAGATTTGTGGACAAGGCTAATACAGACGTACATACGTCATACAGTGTACTATAATGAAATATTTGCCACTGTAGCGGCAATATGGCCAAGAGATATTTTACGCGCACGTCAATGTATACACGGGACTTCGGTTTTTTCGTCCCATACGAACGACTAGACAGCTGTCCTTGCCAGGTACTCTGTCCAGTGCTATTTTGTCTGCTGCATCCAGGGTGGGATTTCGGCACTACCCAGTGGCAGTACTCACACTGGCTTTTTACTTACCCCCCCTCCATCCCCGCCAAAATGGATAATAATTTTTATATAAAGAAATGTTCATAGTTTTTTTTCCGCCAACTGGAATATTTCTCATCTGCCAAAAGTATGTGATAACAAATACAATATCTTACAATTTTAATAATGTCTCAGCTAGGTTTATTATAAAACAAATATCGATATATACAATACAATATATACAACTTTAGAAATCTGCTCAGAGGCGGATCCAGGGGCGGGGGGGGGGGGCTAGGGGCCCGGGCCCCCCCTAAATAACAGTATAAAATTAGATATGCGCCACAAATCGACACTGTCACCCCGATGTTTTCAAAATTTTTCTCGGGGGACCCCCACGGCCCCCCTAACAGGATTTCCTGGGTGCGCCTCTGAATCTGTTTTTACATAATACATAAGCACAGTTTGGATTAAATAAGACCAGTTTCTATTTATAATAATAATAATAATCGCGTCATTTTACAAGGGTAGCAAATTAGGCCTGAGGCCTTTTTCCAATTTGGCCCTTGGCACAGACCGTGCGAATGATTTCGATCATTACTGCAGGAAGAAACCGAAGAACTCGGGGGAAACCTGCCTGATCGGACGGGAGACCGAATATCCCTCTCACTTACAACGATAAAGTTCTTGCCCTGAGCTGGAATTGAACCCTCGTTGCATTGGTGAGAAGCCGTCTATCTATCGCCACGGCTATTCTTTGGGTTACTTTAGCCCATTTGAACATCGTCGTACTGCATTATGCTATTTACACGTCACATCTAATCCAAGGATTGCGAAATTTCTATAAATGTATGTGCTGCGTGTACAATAGACCTAAAAACGTTTGACAGTCGTGCCTTTAATGTCATTGGAGCAACATGGTGGAATGAGCTGCCGAACGACGTTAAGAAATCTCAAGATGTACAAAAGTTCAAGCATGCCCTCAAGACTCACCTCTTTAACAATTTCTGATCCTGTAGTACATTATGTACAGCGCTATTGAAGATTATTATCAAAATTAGCGCTATATCAAATAAATAGTTTATAGTTTATAGTTTTTATTGTTATTTTCAGGTACCGTTATCTTTGTACGCAGTTCACTATACCCACCCTAATGGCTTCCCACCCCCTTTGATGGTTTCCAAATGATTATTGTATATAAATGTTTGTCTTTGTTCCATATTGTGTATATATCTTCAATGTACCATGGTTGTCATCCTTTGCTTGATGGGATCGCGGTGGCTAAGTGGATAAGGCGCTGGTTCGCTAGCCTGTAGGTTGAGTGTTCGATCCCTGCATTGGCCGAGAAAGTTCATCTTGATTTTCCGGCGTGATTTCCCCTTGTCAGTGATGCAGAAGGAGGGCCTGACAAGGACAGCTGCCTTGTCGTTCGGATGGGACGAAAAACCGAGGTCCCGTGTACAAATTGGAGTGCACGTAAAAGATCCCTTGGCAGTTGGAATTCGATATAAGAGTAGGCCGTAGCGCCGCTGCCCGGGCAAAATTTCCCTCATTGCACACTGTGGCGTATGCCCGTCTTCAATTAGCCCAGGTACGGTGCTTAAGCGTAGGACGTTAAACCCCATTTCATTCATTCATTCATTCTTTGCTTGATAAAGACGGGAGAACCCTCGTCGAAACGTCGCTGAAATAAACTTTAAAAGTAACTTCTATTCCATATAATTGTGTCATGTGTTATTCTCATCCAGTTACTAAATGCCACTTAAACAATTTACCGTAAAGGTATCAGAATCTGAATCCCTGATAGAATGATATAAGGATGCAGCTATGGCGTGGCGCGCCAGGCAGGATAAGCTTACTCTTCCGGACACCTGTTACCACTGTTTGTCGTGTATTTTGTACACGGTGAACAGTCCATATGCTGATTACACTATTTTGCCATATTACACTATTTTGCCAGATTACACTATTTTGCCAGATTACACTACTTTGCCTATACCGTTTTTTTAGGACTTCGAATTTTGTCTAATGGTTTGGATTGTTCGTACTTGGTTTTATTTTATTTCAATTATATTTCTAAGAGATGCTTCTGTGTTTTGATTATATGTTTTACCATTCTTTGTTTTAAGGCGAAACGAAACATCAAATAATCACCGGTAATGACTTAAAGGAGCTAAATCGCGAATATTTGGGACCTAGAAATTGACCCTAATGGGTACCAACGCATATAATAATATAAATCTGAATGCAAATAAACTAATTTACATTGAATTGTTTCCGTTTTGGCTCTAATTTCAAATCAGTTATGTCCAGCGAAATACGGCATTGGTCTTAACCAAATAGACATTTCTAGTGTCTGGTTATTCCAGTCTACTGCGCATGCCCTCCAGATAAGATATGGCCTTACCGAATGACAGGAGCACTGAGGAGTTGTTGTATATGTCTAGCCTCGGTCTTTCTTGTCACTTGTCACAAGTGACGCTAAAACGAGCTATGGTACACGATTCGTGTACCAATGGTAAACAATTTATTTTGTTTTAAATATTGGATATCAAAGGCCTTCCGTTTCCAGGTAAGATCACTACATCAATGTTGTTGATTTAAATTGACCAATAATTCGTGTTTTCGATGTCGAAGATTTTGGAGGATTTTAAGTTACGGACTTTGGTCCTTTATTGAAGATAAGGTGTAATATATATCATTGGCAATCAACTAATCAATAATCCAAGACACATGATTAGAATTTTACGATTTTTTCCCACCAATCCTCAAAAAGAATCGTCAGTAGCCTACCTCAAAACATTATCGCCAGAATCAAATTTTAATCGCCACTTTCATATTTTTATCGCAAATTTCGACTTTGGCGACCGACAGTGTAAGTTCATCATGGGTAGAACGCCACTCTACTCTTGTTATTTTCCCCAAATAACAGAGAGAGGGAGAAATGGGATTTAACATCCACTCGACACAACTAGGTCATTTCGGGACTAACAGATGGTTTAATTTTATTTCAATAATTCGCTTGAGCGTAGGGGTCTTTAGCTGGAGGTCGAAGCGCGGAACTCTAGACCACTAGCCCCCCCCCCCCCCCCAAATAACAGATTTTACAGTACTTTTTAATGTTGTATTTTACAAAACAGTTTCAAGTTATCACCGGGGCGGTCTGACAAACAGTGTTTGATATATGGAATCCTTAATTCTCCCGACACCTGCCAATTAACAGAAACAATTAAGACAATAATGTCGTTAAAACAAATTCATGTTCCACTTCGTAATAGTTTTTTAAAAATTGTTTTGTCTTTGAGTTGTTTAGGTTTTTTTTTAAGTTTTCAACCCCGAATAGTTTTTCTTTTAATAATAAAAACCCCCACCACGAACAAAGTTTGGCTGTTAATAATTATATCATCTGCAGATTGTTAAATCGTGATGGTGGTGTTTTACAAATCACTATGTGCCGCCATTACTCTCCATGTACTTCCCATCATGCACTTGGCGGTCTGTGGCCATTTTGAATTGGAGACGCTAGAACTGTTGTGGTTGTTTCACGAGGGATGAGTCTTTTAAAAACGATACCCATACCAATCAGGGTTAAAACCAAAACTCCA
This sequence comes from Patella pellucida, assembly GCA_917208275.1. Lineage (NCBI taxonomy): Eukaryota > Metazoa > Mollusca > Gastropoda > Patellidae > Patella > Patella pellucida. The sequence continues at coordinate 54,767,625 of OU795043.1, forward strand.
CAGCAAGCACTGAAGGTCACCCTAGGCCCATAACCATCGTATATCTGGGTGACGAATATTGGTCCTACAGCTCTAGCTGCACTACCTGCCGCTGTTAACCAGCCCATCCAGATAGCCTGTAAATATATAATAATAATAATCTCGTAATTTTACAAGGGTAGCAAATTAGGCCCGAGGCCTGTTTTCAATTTGGTCCTTGGCACAGAAAGAAACCGAAGAACTCGGGGGAAACCTGCCTGATCGGACGGGAGACCGAATATCCCTTTCACTCACAAAGATAAAGTCCTTTTTCTGAACTTGAATTGAACCCTCGATGCATTGGTGAGAAGCCGCCCCTCTATCGCCACGGCTATCTGACCAGCTATATACATCATATACAAGTTAATTTAGAGAGCTATGGGGTTTAACGTCCACTCGACACAATCTTCATCATTTTGTAGGGGTCTTAAGCAGTAGGAGAAAACCGGAGGGACCCAGAGAAAACCAACGAGGTTGGACAGGCGGCCCTACTCCTTGTCACGTACAACCGGCGATTAGAAACCACACCAGTTGACTCAACGACAGGCTTTAGAAAACAGTACGAACGTGTTAACCATTCGGCGCATCCAATCCCCTTAATTAAAGATACATTGTGGGAGATTACATAAAGAGCTGGCAGTGCTCACTAGAATAAGTAAAATTGATCCATCCAGATCTGGGCATTTAGCGATTGAATATTAGGCCTAGGCTTGATTCCCATTACTGAAGTCGGTACGTTAAAAACATAGTCTCGATTATAATTTATTTGATTTAATCAACAATGAGTGTTTGATCAGCAGATCTGATTCTAATCCAGTAAATATTACAGGCTAATAATGACACCGATAGTTGATTATGGTCTAGGTAAGTTCATCTATGCCTAATTAATAATTGGCACAACTTATCAGGCCTAAAGAAAGACCTGCAATAGGCAGGCATAGACCTTGTGTAATGCACGTTTAAGCAACATTTGGTCCAGTTAATGAATGAATGAATGAAATGGGGTTTAACGTCCTACGCTTAAGCACCTAACCTGGGCTAATTGAAGACGGCAGGTCCAGTTAATACATGGCTCCATAATAAATAAATTGTAATACAAATAGTTATTCGTTTTAGCTACACAACATAGCCCTTAATACACATTAAAAGTATAGAAACATCCACAAAACGAAAATATAAACAGATTCGAAAAAAACAAACAAAACGTAACTAGAATTCTGACGCGAATGGGTCACCATAGATGAAACTCACATCAACATGGTGGAATGACGTTCAGCAAGTAGAATTCTGACGCGGATGGGCCACCATAGATGAAACTAACGTCAACATGGTGGAATGACGTTCAGCAAGTAGAATTCTGACGCGGATGGGCCACCGTAGATGAAACTAACGTCAACATGGCGGAATGACGATCAGCAACATAGAAGATTTTTATTCTAATTATCGACAAATCTTTAAAAATCCTCGTTCATAGAACAGTAGGACGTTAAACCCCATTTCATTTTCAGATATACAATAAAAAATATAATGGGGTTTAACGTACCACTATTCTTCTCTGTCTGGGCTAATGAAGACAGGCATGATACGTTATACAGTGTGCTATGAGGGTAATTTTACCCGGACAGCGGTACTACAGCCTACTCAAACTGCCTAGCGATCTTTTAAGTGTACGCCAATGTGTACACAGGACCTTGGGTTTTCTTCCCAGCCGAACGACTAGACAACTTGTCATGGGCTATGACCTGCACCACTGACAATGGGAATCCATGCTGAAAAATCCCGATGAACTTCCTCGGTCAACACCGGCAACGAACCGGCGATCTCCAAGGTAGGGGGCCAGCGTCTTACTCATTTAGCCACAGCGGTGGTTTCCTCGATTATAATACAATATCTCAGTTTTTGATTTGATTAATACCACACACTGTTTAATTTCTGGCTATATGTGCCAATCGCAGCTAAATTGAAAAGAAATGAAATGAGGTTTAACGTCCTACTGTTCTGCCCCTTAACTGGGCTAATGAAGACGGGCATACGCCATAAAGTGAGCTATGAGGAATTTGCCCGGGCAGCGACGCTATGACCTTTTCTTATATCGAATTTCCAACTGCCAAGGGATCTGTTACCTGCACGCTAACGTGTACACGGAAACCTCGTTTTTTTGTCCCATCCAAACGACTAGACAGCTGTCCTTGCCAGGCCCTCCGTCCTGCATTACTGGCGGGGACGAACCCCGCTGGATGAACTTTCTCGGCCATTGCAGGGATCTAACACCTCCAGACCTCCAGACTAGCGAACCAGCGCCTTACTCTACTTAGCCACGTGATTCCCAAGCTAAATTGAAAGTACTTAGCATCTATTTTTAGCCTTATTATGTGGATGATAACAAAGATTTTTATATCATCAATCATTAGATGCAGCTATGGCGGGTGTGGCGCCAGGCAGGGTAAGCTTACTCTTCCGGACACCTGTTACCACTGCTTGTCGTGTATTTTTGTACACGAGGAGCAGTCCATTTGGTGATTACACTATTTTGCTTGAATACACTATTTTGCCCTATAACGTTTTTATGACTTCGAATTCTGTCTTGATAAATGATACATAAAACAGCTATTTATATAAGATTATCAGAGGTCCCCGAGAGGGAAGACTTTCTTTTTTATGTATGGTTTCATATTATATTACTTTTTTTATATAAAATACGGGGGTTGGGATGACCTAGTGGTCTAGAGTGCCGCGCTTCGACCTCTAGCTGGGCGGTCACCTCTGGCTTGCGGCTGTTGTTTCGAGCCCTAGTGTGAACGTATGTTACATGGAGATAGGGGCGCCTTCTCAACCTCGTGGGTTTCCTCCGGGCACTCCGGTTTCCTCCCACTGCTAAAGACCCCTACACGCAAGCGAATTATCGAAATCAAAATTAAAAACCATACGTTAGTCCCAAAATGACCTAGTTTGTGTCGAGTGGACGTTAAACCTCATTCCTCTCTCTCTATTATAAAATACAATTATTTATATTCCATTACTCGAGAAGCCCCCTCGTGGGGAAAGAAGAGTTTGTTTACTTCTTTTAGTTTTAAATTGGATTGAGCGATAAAATTGATGTTTAGCTGAAGAAACCCTACATAGTACAATCTGTATTATGCTGTATGTATACATCTATGCTATATAAAATGTAAATGCGAACTGTGGCATTGTTATAACTGAGAAGACAAACGTCTTAAGCAACCCGACACGTAACACAAATTAATTGCGGCAGTCACCATTAAAGCGCCAATTTCATATTTTCTAAGAAAGTCAACACATATATTTTGTTTACTATGTCTTTTGCTCAATAGCTTGTCAACTCACTATTATACGATCAAATGTGTCATTCTCGCACTTAAAACTCATTTACACCGGAAATAATAACACAATTACCTCCCAATTACCCCCCTTGTTTTCCTATTCCTAATGCATACTCCCAAACAATTGACGCCCCTTGCAGTTCGCAGTAATATGAGAAAGGTATTAGTTTTGATGACAGTGCGTGACAGCATTGACGCATGTCTTCTGTCTTACAGTGAAATGCTGGTATCGAGCTTCTTGTGCAACACTATTCCATATTAAATTGAAATGAAAACATTAGTTGTTAAAGTTACATTATGGGATATTTTTCTAACGAGTTGGCCATTCTTGCTATAACAGTTCAAAAATAGATGATGAAAGACGAATATATTAAAAATTTCAGTCAAATTACTTTATTCTAAACCGAGTTATCAGCTTTAGAATATTTGACTAGAAATGGGAGCCAAATCCATCTTCACCCTCTCCGATAATGTCCGATCGTTTGAGTGACAGGCGTTAACCCCACCTACATAATCTCGATTATCAAGCGTTGTCTGCCATGTTAAAACGGTATCTAAAGACGCGGAAAAAGCCTCGATGAGCACTGTCTTCTATGGACAGTTTTCGGATAATGACGTCAACATAACGGTGAAGTTACGGAGCTTGGGGCGCAATATTTGATTAAATTAGTCAGTGAATTCCTATTAAAATCCAAGCTGTAGCCTAGCCATCCGTGGGTCTACAGAGTTTTTTTGGGCTTGTTGTCTAAATGAAGACCTAATTTATAATTTCCATAACATCTTGATGTCTAAACTAAGACCTGCGATAAGCAGATTTAGCTCTTGAATAATGTAACTTTAATAGACCTACCTGTGGCATTGGTCCAAGTATTTTTGAATAGAGAGTGTAGCTCATGATCTGAGCTATCGGGTAGCCTACCCCTATACACGCAACGCCCGCTAGATACTGCTGGAAATAAACCACTGGTGTGTACGAACACCACTCGTAATACTCTGGACATCCTTCCGGTTCCACCGTCGTCGTCGTCACGTTGGTAACCATGGGGACTTGAGTCGACGTGGAATTAACGACGGTCCAATCGTCGGACAGGAATCGGATGTCGTCTCCCGTGCTAATATTTTTTAAAATGTATTCAGGTGTGACGCTGTTCAGATCTATAGATACGGTGACATTCGAAGATGGATTCAGAGCTGAAATATAAAAAAAAGGCTTGAATGCGCGTCCTCGCTACAGATAAAGGGACATAACTCATAGGCAAGGCGGTCCCACGTGACCTCATTGTTTACCCTATAGCACGGTTTTCCTGTACATTCATTACGAACTCGTGTGTTGACAAACGTTAGTTTTTGTCGTTCATATAGAATTTAATGCTGATACGGTTCTCTTACCATCGATAAGGTCACGTGGAACCGAGTTGTTACTTGCGACACATGGTGGGAATTCCTTCAGCGAGGACGCCCATTAGAATGATCGAGAGAGGAGACGGGTTGTTTCATACTAATAGTAACAAAATGAAATTTAATCGGGTTTAAGGAAGACGGACATAAGCTATACAGTGTGCTACGAGAGAAATTTGGCCAACGGCACTACGACCTACTATTATATCGAATTCCAACTGTCAATGGATCTTTTACGGGTACGCCAATGAGCACATCGGTTTGTCGTCCCATCCGAACGACTAGACAAGGAGAAACCACACCAGAAAATCTTGATAAACTTTCTAGACCAATGCAGGGATCGAATACCCGACCTCCAGGCTAGCAACCACATACTTTTAGTAGAATTTTTGCACGTTAAATTAAGGATTAAGATGATATTATATTATACTAACTATTGATTTGGCAAGTTGGTAGTTTCACATATATATTATTCAAAAAAAGTAGGGGATATTTGATTTTTAAGTGTTATTAAAGTCACCTAATGAAACTGACAAAGAAACAAATGACAAAATGAAATGAAGTTGACATTCATCGATTTATTCCAACTGATCGTTACACTAAGTAAGGCACAGACTGACCATTATAAGGGTAAAATGATACCCGGGGTCAAACAGCAAAGTTACCACAGCATCACAACAAAGTCAGTAACGGGTAAATCCTCCTCTGTCTGCCAAACACGCATTGATCCGACGTGGCATACTCCCAATGAGACGTCTAAGGTCATTTTGGTCCAGATTGTCCCATTCCTGTTGCAACGCAGCAGCAAGTTCTTGGACATTGGCAGGACGTTGTTGACGTTGACGTAACCTCCAATCATGTCCCAGACATGCTCGATGGGGGAGAGGTCGGGACTCAGTGCTGGCCAAGGTAATGTGGTGATGTTATGTTTTTTGGGGTAACATTTAACGATCCTGGCCCTGTGACATCTTGCGTTGTCATCCTGGAAGATGAAACGGCGGCCATGACGTCGTGCGAACAGCACAACATGGACTGCCAAGATGTTGTCCCGGTAGTACTGGCCTGTAACACGCCCTGCAACAACATGTAAAGCCGTTCTTCCAGCAACAGTGATGCCTCCCCACACCATAACAGAACCACCTCCAAATCGATCATGTCTGATGACGTTAACGTCTTCGAAGCGCTCGTTTCGACTACGCCACACCCACCCACGTTTGTCCAAAAAATCAACAGTGAACCTTGACTCATTTGAGAACATCACATTGCTCCAGTGTCGATTATCCCAGTGTTGACGATCCCTACACCAACGACGTCTTGCCTGAATGTGATGATCTGTCAAACAAGGGATCACGCGAGGACGTCGGGCGCGAAGGTGACCTATGCAGTAGATTCCCAATCGTCTGGCCACTTACTCTCACACCAGTGTCTGTTTGAAGACGAGCGCTGATCTGATTTGCTGTGATGACACGATTTCTCAAGGCCAAGGTACCGATACATCGATCCTGGGCTTGAGTTGTCGCCCTTGATCGACCTGAGCGTGGTCTGTCCTGTACAGATTGTGTATCACAGTATCTGGACCATAGCCTGCTTATGACAGACTGAGAAACATTCATCGTCCACGCCACAACTGCCTGTGTTGTGCCGATCTGTAGCATGTTAAGGGCACGTAATCTGTAATTTTGGGTAAGCCGACGCATATCAAAATTTGTTTTCTGGTCACTAAAACAATTAAACTGATGTTTCCATACTGGAATTCAATGCCACAATGACTGTAACATTCAAAGTCAGAGTCGTGCAAATCTTGGGTTGGACCCCTATGATGATCCCAAGCATCACCTGCATTCCATGCGGTAGCTATTGGTGCGTGTAGGCGTCACGTGTAACTGGAAACGTTTCTTCTGTTCTATAGTGACTTTTTTCGTAGTCATTTGCATATTTTAGTATTATGCCCCAATATTATATATTGTGTGTACTTAAATCAACTAAGAGTAAAAATGACAAATTCACAACAGGCGCAAAATCCCATTAAATTGAAAAATTGAACTATTACAACTACTTAAAGATCAGTATAACCAAACCTGGTCGGCTAATATCCAGAACTCGAATAAAGCTGTTAATTATAGAATTTATAAGACGGAATTTAAATTAGAACCATATCTTACCACATTGCCGAATAATTATACTTTTATAAGATATAGAACATGTAATCATAAACTCCGTGTCCAGGTCGGGTGATGGATCAGTGTAGATTATGAACAAAGAATTTGTCCTTTATGTGAAGTAAATACAGTCGGCGATGAATATCACTACTTATTCAATTATAACTTATTTAATTAAAGAACGTGAAAACTATATATATACAGATATTATTATACCAGACCGAATACTTTTAAATATACTAAACTTTTTAATTCAAAGAAACAATCAATAATCCTAAAATTATGTATGTTTTTAAAGATGATACTTAACAAATTTATGTTCATTAATTAAGAAATTAAAAGCCTCCATCTTGTAAATATGTAAATAACCTATCACTCATATGTCATATATTTGATCTGAGTTGTAAATAAATGTATGTTCTTCTGTTCTCCGTTCTTCTAAAACAGACTGATAGAGCCACAACAGACTGGTCTATAATTCAACAAAACGCATGTGATATGCACTTTACTGATTGCGTCATTGGGTTAATTTAAGGAATCTTATTATTAGTTACACAAGTTCAGGGCAATGGGCCGATAAAATTCATCTCGATTTTCCGACGTGATTTTCCCTGGTGAGTGATGCAGAAGGAGGGCCTGACAAGGACGGACGAAAAACCGAGGTCCCGTGTACGCATTGTAGTGCACGTAAAAGATCCCTTGGTAGTTGGAAATCGATATAAGAGTAGGCCGTAGCGCCGCTGCCCGGACAAAATTTCCCTCATAGCACACTGTATGGCGTATGCCCGTCTTCCATTAGCCCAATTTCATTCATTCATAACTAAGAAATTTGACTGAAATGTTTAACTGTCTTATTGTGTGTATTTGAACTATTGCAGCAATAGCGGACTGGTAGCGGACTGGGGACGGCTGTCGAAATGAAATTGACCTTTCCCGCAATAAAAATCTAAAGGACCGTTAACAAACGTCACATTAGCAAGTTAACTATCCGTTAAAGTTTAACGAACCGTTAAAATAACTGAGTTTTGAGCAACCGGCTCTTTCACCAAATCTTAAATGCACCTTTAAAGCCCCAATACCACTCTTGTTGTAACTGAATAATATGTCCCAATCTTTATTCTGGTCAACAAATAGTACTATTTTACAATATTTCAATTAAAAAATAATACAAATTTCATCTTAACACACCTAATTTTAAAAATTGGAAAAATTCAACTACATGCCGTAACATGGTTTGAAAAGCCTTTCGTAAGCCCTTTCAAATGCAACTTGGATTTAAACATATTTTCGAACCCTCTAGAAAAGTATGATAGGTTGTAATGGATAATTTACACAACAGGTAGGACACTTAAATATCTTGTGGTTAGAATAAGGCTAATTTTTTTTTCGGGACCTGTCAAGCCAGCAAGAGTGTTATTGTCCCTTTAACTATCCGTTAAAGTTTAACGAATCGTTAAAATAACTGAGTTTTGAGCAACCGGCTCTTTAACTAAATCTTAAATGCACCTTTAAAGATGCTAAAAGAAAGAGCCACGAAAGGCAGATTATTTAACTCTGCGTGAACGACATAAGTCAAATGAGTTCTATATATTAAAATCCAATATTATATTCCTCATTTTGACAACATTAATGTATTTTAAATCTATTTTATTTACCTAATTATTTCTCCTGTGGGATACGTGTTGATTTAACAGATACTGACATGAGTGACATTATTGTCCTTATAAAAACACATAGAGTAAATCTTAATACAATCCAATATTTTATAACAACAGATAAAAATCCATAGCTTACATAAATAAAAAAAACCCCAGCCCATGTATTCTTAATGTTTTTAATATTTACCATGTTTAAAAAGGGCGGGGTAGGGGTGGAACCATGGGGAGTAAGCTCTATTCTAGATATCGTCCTAGATACAGTCCACGGTGTCCAGTTTGATACCCTTTGACCAGACTCTGTCTCTATATATGGTCTGTCCCAGCAGAGGCGGATCCAGGGGGAGGGCCCTAGGTGCCCGGGCCCCACCTAAAAAACAGTATAAAAATAGATATGCGCCACAAATCACCACTGACACCCCGATTTTTTCAAAAAATTTCTCGGGGGACCCCCACGCCCCTCCCCCTAACAAGATTTCCTGGGTCCGCCTCTGTGTCCCAGGAATAGACTGAGAACGAGGCTGTGATTATGGTAGGGTCGGGGCCCTCTAAAGAAGGGCTAGATCTATTTAAGTCCAGAGTCATATACTTCCTCGGTCTAGAGTTTCATACTCGCAGGCGTGGTTCCTCCTTGTCAGTAATACGGGATGGAAGGCCTGGCATGGACACGTAAAATACTCCTTGGCAGTTGGAATTCGATATACGAGTAGGCCGTAGCGCCCTGCTCGGGTAAAATTGCCCCCATATAGCACTATCTGGCGTATGCCTGTCTTCATTAACCCAGTTTAGGAGCAGAACAGTAGAACGTTGAACTCCTTCAGTACAAAAAACAAATCATCGGCGTCATTGTTAAGCCTGTCGATTAAACGCTATAGGGATTAATTTTGAATAATTACCTTGTGGAGAATTCTGCACAAAAACACGTTCGATGTATATATCGATGTTATAGTTCTGAAAGGTCTTAAGTGTAAAAAATTGTTGGATTTAGTTTTTGAGATATAAGAGGAAAACCTACTGCAATTTTAATAACGCAAATAGGATATCAACATTTTAAAAAAGTAATTTTATTGTGGAAGTTACAACCTTACAGTTCTGAAATTTTGCAAGGAGAAGCCATCCAAAGTGATAAGTGATCGTATGCAAAAAAATCCATTAGGGTCATAAGTTGCACTTACATCCTTCCAGAACTATGGAATCGATATGTAGGGTAGGTTTTATATTGATCGATTGTTATTTATATCGATCTCTAACATCACTAATTGTTCCAGATGAAAATCAAACAGCCTCTAATAGATGGATGATTGGTGAGTTAATTGATCGGAGTAATCTGTTATCTGTAATTAGTCGCGTTCATTCACTGATGTTTGTCAATGTTTTAAAGTGCGCCCTATATTTATTATAAAAGGTTAACAACCCGCCCTCTGTGCTACGTACTAGTGAAATAAAATTTGAACAAGTGTTAGTCTGGAAATGACTTGTGCTAAGAGATCTTATAGTCTCTCTCTCTCTCTTTCACTTTCCTTTTGGCATTCCTGTCAATGTTTAAAAGTGCGCACCATAGTTATTAGTAAAGGTTAACAACCCGCCCTCTGTGCTACGTACAAGTGAACTCGTTATAAACTGTTATTAAAGTAGCCAAATCTTTATCTCAATCTGGAGATGCTAATTAATTGTAGGTTGCTTTATATAAAGGAGTATTTTGGGGAATACTAACCCGAACCCTAACCCTAACTCTTTTAAGAGGTGTAAAAGTAATATAAAGCGGCCATTTTGAACGCCGAAAACACGCGAACCTCCCTAACCGGCCTACATTTAGCATCTCTAAACTCAATATCATCAAAAATCATCGACATTGAAAACACGAATTATACAAAATTGATGTTGTGATCTTGCCGGGAAAAGATGGGCTTCTGATATTCAATACTCAAGACAAATTAAACAGTTGTGCAGGAATCGTGTACCATAATGCGTTTCTGCGCCATTTGTAACAAGGGCTCAAAGAACGAGGCTAACCATATTCCACAAGTCTATGTCAAACGGTGACGTCATATTCTTTTCTGGAGAGCTTGCGCAATAAATACTATCGGTGTTGGCTGGAATAACCAGATGCTATAGAGATTGCCATTCGATTGAGACGTCTGGCGTATGTCGCCGAACATAACTGATTAGTAATTACTGTAAAAACAGAAACGATTGAATGTAAATCTGTTGACGTACGTTCATATTACATTATTGTAAGCGTTGCGACCCAATTGAGTCATTGCCAGGTCCCAAATATTAAAGATTTAGCCCCTATACAGCCTACCTTACAACTCGTGTGTTGGGCGCCGACGGGCCGTGGAAGATCGCAGACTTGCCGTAGACACTTTTGGTCCTGCACACACAGCCGCCGCCCTCATCCCCACACACACACTACTACCCATCCAAGTGCGTATCAATTCATAAAACAAAACGTATATTTACGATTAAAGGGGGTCGCCCCTCCCCTCTCTAAAATACATTAACCTCTTTATTAAGGCTACATCTATTTCACAAGGCCAATTGCATATTTTCCAAAGGTCATGGGATGTAAACGGGGTTAGGGCACATGATTGTTGTCGCAGTAACTGCGTAAGGGTTAGTGTAACGTATGTTTACATTTCATCGACCCTACCATAATCACAGCCTCGCTCTGAGTCTACCCCTGGGGACAGACCATATATAGATATCTCGAATAGAACTAATTCACAATGGTTCCACCCCGTACCCCGCCCACCCCACCGCCTTTAAACATGATCAATATAAAAACATTAAGAATAAATGAGCTGGGTTTTTCCATTAATGTAAACTATTGATTGTGATGTACTTTTATCTTGGAGGTTCGATATACTTCTAGAATAAACAGTAAATTATAGAGATGACGTGGTCTGTTACTCGCCAGCAGATTCCCTCTTCCTCTTCTTGATGAATTAGAGAATGAATGAATGAAATGGGGTTTAACGTCCTACTATTATGCACCTAACCTGGGCTAATTGAAGACGGACATACGCCATACTGTGTGTTATGAGGGAAATTTTGCCCGGACAGAATTCCAACTGCCAAGGGATCTTTTATGTGCACTCCAATTTGTACACGGGACCTCAGTTTTTCGTCCCATCCGAACGACTAGGCAGCTGTTCTTGTCAGGCCCTCCTTCTGAATCACTGACAAGGGGAATCACGCCGGAAAATCGAGATGAACTTTCTCGGCCAATGCAGGGATCGAACACTCAACCCCCAGGCTAGCGAACCAGCGCCTTATCCACTTAGCCACCGTGATCCCCTTCATTGGGATTATAAACATATCTATGAGAATGTTTCATCGTGAGAGAGAGAGATAGAAGGAGAAAGAGAGAGAGAGAGATTGAGTGTGTGTGAGAGAGGGAGTGAGAGAGAGATGAAGAGAGAGAGGCTTAACGTCCACTCAAAACAAACTAGGTCATTTCGGAACTTAAATATGGTTCAATTTTTATTTCAAAAATGCACTTGCGGGTAGGGGTCATTAGCAGTAAGGGGGGGACGGGCGGAGACCCGGAGAATAACCACGCGATTGGACCGTGTAAGCAGGGAATCTAATCCACCTCCACCCCCACCCCATCCCTCTGGCTAATTTCAAATTGATAAACTTCAACGCATACCGGGAGCCGCGGTGACTCAGTCGGGTCACGTGTTCCATCCCGGGTGTTGACCGAGAAAGTTGCCCAGGTTTCTATCAGCGTGGCTTCCCCATGTCAGTGATGCTGGGCCGAAGGCCTGCCAAGGACAGTGTCTAGTCGTTTTGATTGTACGAAAAAACAGTTGTAGGATTAGGTTGTAGCGTAGCTGTCCTGGTAAATTTTCCCTCATGGTGCACAGAAAAGTGGGACGGAAACGCTTATTAGAAACTTTTTTTTAAAATCCATGTAGTTAAAGCCCATTTCTATTGAACGAATTAACCCTTCCTTAGCGTTTTTGACCGCTGATAGCGTCTGCCGACAAATGTCGGGAAATTAGAATGCATGGTTCAGTGACCGTGTATCACGTGAAATCTAACTCGGGAGTGTGTAACTAGTGTAAGTATTACTAGCGACCGAATATAGCCAACATCCGGGTCAAACACAACCATAACATCCGACTAAAATATCAACAAATACTACGCATTTCAACACGCCCTAGATTTCATTTTCAACGGCTCAGCTGACGAAGATGGAGGGCCCGATAGCTTTGGCAGTGAATACGATATACCGACAAACGACATATCTCCTGAAAGCTCAGATAATGAGGCGTGTGATGACATAGCTGACAATGTTCCTGGACCGTTGCAAAATAATTAGCCGACCATAGCTTTCCCGCCTACCTTCGCTGCCCCCCCCCCCAAGATGAGGTTAGTTTTGGCGATGATCCAACATGTCCCATAACATATTTTATATTTCTCTTTGTTCACAATGAGATAGTTATATATTTTGTTCAAAAAACACCTTGAAGTTTATTGATGACAAAATAAATGTTTTTTGTAAGTCTTTGTGCGAAAAAAAAAATTCTCGAAAAATCTGTCTTTAATAAGTTATCACACAATTATTTTTTAAATTTTAGATGTTATCCCCCTTTTTTGGTGGTAAAATATTGGAAAACATGTTAGGCCCCATATTCTATACAATTGGCACTATTTTTATATCTATTTTATAGCCTACGGCACTTGATTATCTTGAAAATGTGATTTTTTTCAAAAAGTGGCGGCCATCTTGGATTACCTGGTTACCATGGCAACTTGGTAGAAGTAGGTCAAAACTTGCCAAGTACAACCTGAGATAGTGATAAGTAGTCCTTGAAAATTTGAAAGTTCTATATTCATTAGTTACTTAGCTGGACTAATTCTAATAATGCATACAGTATTTGGCACATTTTGCCTAAAAATATTGCGCTACCTCAGTGAATATTTATGTACTCAAGACGATGTATAATTCAATTCAATTCTTGTCAAGGTGAAGACACTAGACGTAACGAGAAATATCAATAACCGGAATGTCTCGATTGTAAAGTCAATTGAAATTCAAGTATACAAAATCAAATCTATTTGTACACGCTAGTATTATCAAACTTATTATGCTACGACGAAACCCCATTTCATTCATTTCATTCATTCTCTATGTGGTATTAAATACCTCAAGGGTTTCGTCGTAGCATAATAAGTTTGATAATACTAGAATGGGGTTTAACGTCCTACTCTTAAGCACCTAACCTGGGCTAATTGAAGACGGGCATACACCATACAGTGTGCTATGAGGGAAATTTTGCCCGGTCAGCGGCGCTACGGCCTACTCTTATATCGAATTCCAACTGCCAAGGTGTCTTTTACGTGCACTCTAATGTGTACACGGGACCTCGGTTTTTCGTCCCATCCGAACGACTAGGCAGCTGTCCTTGTCAGGCCCTCCTTCTGCATCACTGACAAGGGGGAATCACGCCGGAAAATCGAGATGAACTTTCTCGGCCAATGCAGGGATCGAACACTCGACCCCCAGGCTAGAGAAACCACATAGAGAAATAAGAGATCCGATGGGAAATAAAAAACCTCAACATAAAGTCGAACATTATGTGGGTGTTTTCTCTACAGAATTACACTATTTTCTAGCATGACAATATAAGTTGCCGAAATCAGAGATCTATCGATTAAAGAATCGTTTTGTTTTTGTTATTTGATCTGGCATTCCCGCAACACGACTGTCGTATTGATTGACCTCCTCCAGCGGCGGCGCCAGCCGGTGCTGAGTGGGGGGGGTGGGGTAAAAAGCTATGCCCCCCAATTTTTTTTTTTAGGTTGGCCATGATTTTCAAAAGTGGGAGGCTCCGCCACTGATCTCCTCTATAAAGTGTTAAAGGTAACGTTTGTTGTGTTAAAGAGAGAGAGGGAGAGAGAGAGAGAGAAACAGAGAGAGAAGCAGAGAGAGGGGTGTTAACGTCAACTTGACACAAACTATGTTATTTAGGGACTAACATATCGTTCTATTTTTTGTTTCAATAATTCGCTTGCGCGTAGGGATCTTTAGCAGTGGGAAGGAACCTGAGGTACCCGGGGAAACCCCACGAGGTACGACAGGCGACCCTAATCATTGTCACATACAACCGGGGATTCGAAACCACGTCAGTTGACTCAATGACAGACCTTATGATACAGCGCGCACACGCTAGTCATTCGGCCATCCAACCCCCTACAATGGTCTAATACAGACGGACTTACGTCATACTATATGGTATGATGAGAGGTCTGCCCCGATAACGGTGCCACGCCTGCATAGTCTTATTTCGAATTCCGGATCTTTTACGTGCAGTCAAATGTGTCCACGGGACCGGGTCGGTATACTTACTCGCTACAGCTCTGACTGGTAATTCATGGCCCCAGGGAAGAAATATAAAATATCCACAAAGACACACCGAAAACCCAAATATCAAGAGAGTTCTTTCACTAAACCTGAAACAAAAACACACACTTTTTATATTCTCGCAGGTTTGTAATAATAATTTTGTCATTTTACAAGGGTAGCAAATTAAGCCTGAGGCTTGTTTTCAATTTTGCCCTTGACACAGATCGTGCGAATGATTTCGATCATTACTGCAGGAAGAAACCGGAGAACTCGGGGGGGGGGGGGGAACCTGCCTGATCGGACGGGAGACCAAATATCCCTCTCAATTACAGCGATAAAGTTCTTGCCCTGAGCTGGGATTGAACCCTCGATGCATTGGTGAGAAGCCAGTTTAAGTATTTTAAAATCACATTTAGTCCAGGGCCGTATCTAACGGGGGTGCGAGGGTACATTGCACACCCCCCTCCCCCCCAAAAAAATTGCCCCGGCCTACACAATTATTTGTGACAGTCTTCCAATTATAAAATGATACACTTGATTATTATCAATAATATCAGTAACTTGGACATTATATTGGCACCCCACCACTCTGCTGCACTCCTACTTTTGAAATCCCACATACGGTCCTGATTTAGGCTGTCGATTTTTGACTGTTTATAGTCACAGATTGTATGGCGGTTCTGTAATAATAATATAATATCAATGTCATTCATTCAGCACATGTAGAGTACCGTATTACATCGAATACAACCCCGGCCTCGAATAGAACCCGGGCCTCGAATAGAACCCGGGGGTAAAAGGTTATTGAGATAAATACAACCCGGGTCTCTAATATAACCCGGGTCTAACGTAAAAACTGAATACTCCCGGCTTGTTTGAACTTGTCCAAAATGTCACTCCTATAGGAGATTTTGAAACCCGGCCTCGATTATAACCCGGGCCTCGAATAGAACCCGGGGGTCGGGGGTGGGGGTGCTGAACGAAATAGAACCCCGGGTTTGTAATCGAGGAAAAACGGTATGTTTAAAGCGCTTATGATTCAGTTCTGTACAATAAACGTTCAATACCATACTAGCTCGGAGGTTGGGTGTTCGATGATCGATCCCTGCATTGGCCGATAAAAATTCATCCAGATTTTCCGGCGTGACTTCCCCTTGTCAGTGATGCAGGAGTGAGAGCCTGACAATGACAGCTGTCTAGTCGTTCGGATGGGACGACAAACCGAGAACCCGCGTACACATTGGCGTGCACGTAAAAGATCCCTTGGCAGTTGGAATTCTATATAAGAGTAGGCCGTAGCGCCGCTGCCCGGGCATAATTTCTCTCGTAGCGTATGGCAATCTTTATTAGCCTAGGTTAGGAACAAAATAGTAGGACGTTAAACCCTATTTCATTTCATTTCAATACCACGGCACCAGTAAACATAATGTCTAAATAAATATGTCCGTGATAAGGTTTTGAATGTCGATAAGGATGGCATGTTCCACGTGGAAGACTGTTCCAGTATATTACAGCAGTGTATTTATATGATCGTGCACCAAAAGATTTCAAGTTGTAATTGGGAATCGTCAGAAGAAACGAAGGTTTCTAGATGAAAGATGGTTAAGGTCTTGTGGGTATGAAGGCGCTGTTTCATTCACTGATTGGTATGTCAGACACAGCAATTTGAATTCAATCCGCTCAAACTCCCTAGCCAATGTAAAGATGATATGGCGATTTTATAATCAAATCACAGATAGTAAGGCGGTTTTATGATCAAATCACAGATAGAATGGCGGTTTTATGATCAAATCACAGATAGAATGGCGGTTTTATGATCAAATCACAGATAGTATGGCGGTTTTATAATCAATCATAGAAAGAATGACGGTTTTATAACAAATCACAGATAGAATGGCGGTTTTACAATCAAATCACAGATAGAATGGCGGTTTTATAATCAAAGCACAGATAGAATGACGGTTTTATAACAAATCACAGATAGAATGGCCGTTTTATAATTAATCACAGATAGTATGACGGTTTTATAATCAATCACAGATAGTATGACGGTTTTATAATCAATCACAGATAGAATGACGGTTTTATAATCAAATCACAGATAGTAAGGCGGTTTTATAATCACAGATAGAATGGCCGTTTTACAATCAAATCACAGATAGAATGGCGGTTTTATAATCAAATCACAGATAGTATGACGGTTTTATGATTAATAACAGATAGAATGACTGTTTTATAATCATAGATAGTATGACGGTTTTATGATCAAATCACAGATAGTATGTCGGTTTTATAATCAAATTACAGATATAATGACGGTTTTATAATCAAATCACAGATATAATGACGGTTTTATAATTACAATTAGTGTGACTGTGTAATGATCACAGATACATAGGCGGTTTTACCTATTGGATTATCATTGAATTGGTAAGTCTGAGATAAATTTACAACATAATTACACGAGGAATATAGTCGCTAACCTAATTCTATTATTGTGAACGATGCATAGATAACAAACAATCCTTGGTTATTCAAGTTATATTGAAACACTATCTTTCAGTTCCATTATACAGAGAATCAAAACCCTAACCCTACCCTAACCCTAACCCTAACATGACCCAATCCTAACCCTAATATTTTATTCAAACTATGTTGAAACACTATCTTTCAGTTCCATTATACCGAGAATCATAATTTTATATAAATTTCCCTTTTATCTATTCTTTTTTTTTTCTTCTTTGTTTTTCAAAATGTTGTAATGTTATGTAATTTATTGTAACCCGGAGAAGGGACTATATAGGCCTTGCCTGTTCCCCGATCCCCTTAGTTTCTAAAAATACAGAGGCGGACCCATGAAATCCTGTTAGGGAGGGCGTCGGGGTCCCCCGAGAAATTTTTTGAAAAAATCGGGGTTAGTGGTGATTTGTGGCGCATATCTTTTTTTTATACTGTTATTTAGGGGGGGGGGGGACGGGCCCCTAGCCCCCCCCTTGGATCCGCCTCTGTCTGAATAAATATTGTTTATATAAAACAAATCATAATTTTATCCGTAAACCTTTTATATAAAAATTATGATATAAAAACAATATTTCAGTTTGAATCAAATATAAAATATTTTTATCTGTGAACTCTGCCTTTAATAGAAAATTATTGTGACCAATCTTAATAGTTTTATCTAATCTGTTATCGTGTGAACCAGTTCTACAAATCTAGTATAAAAACAGATCTTCTCAAAGGTTCTGTAATCTAAGATTTTTTGGGGGATTCCATCATGTGGTGTTTTTTACTTCTCATTGGTAAATTATTATTATCTTTCCTTCTTTTTTATTTTTTATTATGTGACTTGGAGTTTAGCGAATCTAGGGGGTCACGGCGGCTTAGTTGGTAAGACGCTAGTCTGGAGGTCGGGTGTTCGATCCCTGCATTGATCGAGAGAGTTAATTCAGATTTTCAGGCATGTCCCCTCCCCCTTGTCAGCAGTCTAGTCGTTCGAATGGGACGAAAAACAGAGGTATACACATTGGCGTGCATATTAAAGACCCTTTTGCAGTTGGAATTATATATAAAAGTAGGCCGTAGCACATTGTATTGCGTATGCCCGTCTTTATTAGTTCAGGTCGGAGCAGAACAGTTGGACATCATTTTATTCTAAACAATTATTGACGTCATCGCTAGCCTGTGATATTTACTGGATTTGAATCCGATTTGCTGCCCAACGCTCCAAATGGATAATCGAGACTATGTTTTTTTTATCGAACCGACTTAAGTAATGACGATCGAGGCTATGCCTAAAATTCAAAGGCTATTATCTCGGCTGGGAGTGGATCGATTTGATTGAAATTTTTAGCACTTTCCCTTTACATTATCTAGGCTGCAACTACTATAGTGAGAACTGTCATCTCTTTATTTAATCTTCCATAATGTATCTTTAAGCACCTTCCAGCACGATACTGGCCGTCATCATAATTATTTTATAAGATACATGATTGAACGATTTTAACTACGCCACTGGAAAAAAACACGAAACCATAATTAATACTGTAATTTTAGCAATTTCCCTTTACATTATCTAGTTTTTAACTGTCATCTCGTTATTTAATCTTCCATAATATATCTTTAAGCACCTTTCAGCACGATACTGGCCGTCATCATAATTATTTTATAAGATACATGATTGAACGATTTTAACTACGCCATTTGAAAAAAAAACACGAAACCATAATACTGTTGTCGTGTATAGCACATCAAGACAAACTGTTTGATCACCAGTAGTTGATTCTTGTAGCCTTGACCAACATATAGAAGTACATTTCTATGGAGGGGGATCCTCGCCAAAACTCTCAATTTGTGAAAATACATTTGTCGATTTGTGAAAGTACATTTGTTGATTTGTCAAAATACAAAGTACATTTGTCGATTTGTGAAAGTACATTTGTCGATTTGTGAAAATGCAAAATACATTTGTCGAACCTACAAAGTACAAATTTTGTAGGTTCGACAAATGTATTTTGCATTTTGACAAATTAACAAATGTACTTTCACAAATCGACAAATGTACTTTCACAAATCGACAAATGTACTTTGTATTTTGACAAATCAACAAATGTACTTTCACAAATCGACAAATGTACTTTCACAAATCGACAAATGTACTTTGTATATTGACAAATCAACAAATGTACTTTCACAAATCGACAAATGTATTTTCACAAATTGAGAGTTTTGGCGAGGATCCCCCTCCATACATTTCTTTAGATCGATATTATTGGTGTTTAAAGTACATGTTTTAATATCTTTTACTAGGATTCTTCAATCAAGCTCTGTCTGTGCCCGAAGATGTTATTTATACAACAGGAAAACTAAGGTATCTATCTACGTAGAACTCAAACTTGGGAAATTAAATTTAGTTAAAGGGGGTTAACGCCCGACGTTTCTGCACCAGATTTAACGTCCGACGTTTCTGCACCAGGGTTAACGTCCGACGTTTCTGCACCTAGCAACGTAAACTACTGTTGATTTCGGTGACGTAGACCAATATTTCAACTTGCTCACACTGTCTTTCACTGCATGGGTTGTTAGGTGGCCGAATAGTAGGCGTGTGCGCGCTATATCATATAGTCTGTCATTGAGTCAACTGGCGTGGTTTCAGTTCCCTGGTTGCACGTGGCAGGGAGTAGGGTCGCCTGTCCAACCTCGTGGATTTTTTCCGGGTCTCTCCCCCCACTGCTAAAATTCCCTATAGACGCGCAAGCGTATTATTGAAATAAAATTGATTCATATGTTATTCCCGAAAATACCTAGTTAAACCCAATTTCTCCCCCTCGCTTTCGCGCTCACTCTCCCTCGCTCTCTCTATTTCACTGCATTTTATTATACGATCATCAACACCAAAGACTAGCACCCAAAACCAATAGAGTTATCCACCCCTCTCTGCAACTTCTACCGATTTTCACGAGTTCTATACCGACGAAGTCAGACATGAAGTGGAGGAAAAATAAACTACAAATGACGATAGAAACCATATCAATTTCTAATGTCTTGGTTTGTACGAACAGGTCGATTTTCACAGATAATTAAATATACTCATGTTTTTCAGTGAACTCGACTTAATCCAAGTGGTGAAATCTCGGTTAATCGACTTAATGTTTTCTTCCTTAATATATTCCGATTTTCTTTTTGTTTTATTTTAATATGTAAGTCCACAGGATTACGAATATCTAAGAGGACTTCCTACACCTAGAGCGTCCGCTAGCGGCTACAAGTATAAATATGTAAGCAGGGATGGGATCATTCACGAGTCCAAACCATCCCAGCACACAGTACAGGTATCTGCTACCTTGAAAACATCAGAGAAGGGTCACTACGAGGTAGTTATATAAACTGTTAATTATTCCTAATACGTTTTAGGTCGTAAACCACGATTATAAAGGAGGATAGACGGGGTTCCTGGGGATCCATAGTCTGGCCACGTTAAAGTATCCAATATTTAAGACAAAATAAACATTTTACCATTGGTAAACGAGTCGTGTACCACAGTGCGTTTCAGCATTATTTGTAATAAGTGACCAGAAAGAACGAGGCTAGACATATTCCACAGCTCATTTTAAACGGCTACGTCATAACTAATCTGGTGCGCAAGCGCCATAGACTGGAATAACCAGACGCTAGAAATTTCTTTTCGGTTCCGTATTTTGCTGGACATAACTGATTTGAAATTAGAGTAAAATCGGAAACAATTGAATTCAAATCAGTTCATATACAATCAGATTACATTATTATATGCGTTGCGACCTAGGTGCCAAATATTAGCGATTTAGCTCCTTTAACGGTCATGGCCGGAGGTGGGAAGTTATTGTAATACTAACTGTGAATGTTGCTTATTAACTCAAACATTTCATCACGTTTCTCGCGAACCGACGAATCTGAGTGATATATAATTAAGTATGGAGAATTTGTATTGAGAAATTTATACTATGTTCCAAAGAAATGTTTAGCCGTCGGAGTTTGAAGGACCGTCGAGTCGTAGCCGAACAGGCCCCCGCTGGAGCCGGCTTTGCGGATAAAGTTGATTGCTCTCGCTCCCTATCTCCGGCACAACCGCTTCCAGGGTCAGCGAGCGCACCTCAAAAAGAAAAGTTAACTCTTCTCGACTCTCCCGATGGCGTATCCGACCTTCTTTGCGTCACCGCTTGTGCTCCGCCTTCGGGTACGGGAATCCTAACCCGTTTCCTATTCGGCCCGTGCATTGGGTGAGACTTTTTCTGAATAACAAAACGTCCCGCTTCCCGTAGACTTTCGGGACTTCGCGGGCACACCGCCCCAGTTAAATTCAGAACTGACTCTGCCCTCGGTTGCCCGGCCATCCGCCTTTAGCGCTCGCCGACACCGCCCCGAATGCGGCCGCTCTCGTGGTCCTCATCGAGTGAGTTGAACGAGGAACGCAGTAGTGGTCTTCCACTTGCGCCGTGACGATTTATAGGCATGAACTCGTTCGAGATGGCTGTGTTCATTCCCGGTGCTGACCAAGACAGTTCTTCGCGATTAACTATGCCTGGTCTTCCAGAACACAATTTTGGTTTTATCGTTCTTAATTAAATCTGTAATGTCCAATTTGAATACATTTTAGCACGTACCAAGGCACATATTAAAAATTAGATATTACCCAAAAGATGGAAACAGCGACCAGCTACTCTCTTTGTTATTTATTACTTTTTCAATCGTTTCTACAGCTCTCTAGTCGTTCGGATGGGACAAAAAACCGAGGTCCCGTTCACACATTAGCATGCACGTAAAAGATCATTTGGCAGTTGGAATTACATATAAGAGAAGGCCGTAGCACAGCTGCCTGGGCAAAATTCCTCCCATAGCACACTGTATGGCCTATGCCCGTCTACATTAGCCCAGTTTAAGAGCAGAACAGTAGACGTTAAACCCCATTTCATTTCATTTACTTTTCAATCGTTTTAGGCAGCTTTGATCTGTAGCTATATGATACGTCACATGCCAAGCATTGTTTTTGAGAGATTAGCCACCCGTTCAAAAGGGATCGGGATCTTTGCCCATGGAGAAGGTTTATCATCTTATCCGGAAATGGCTCACACTAAAGATAGTGCTGCTTGTAGAGGTTAGATACACATTCTTCTAGTTTGGCGCGGTTTCGATTCCCCAGTTGTACGTGTCAAGGAATGGGATCGCCTGTCCAACCTCGTGGGTTTTATAATGGTCCTCCAGTTTCCTCCCACTGCTAAAGACCCCTACGCGCATGCGAATTATTGAAATAAATTAAACCATATGTTAGTCCCGAAATGACCTACTAGTAATTTGTGTCGAGTGAACGTTAAACCACATTTCTCTCTCCCCCTCTCCCTCTCTCTCTCTTTCTCTCTCTCTCTGGGACCCGCGCTACCAAGAGATTTTGCAGCATGGGGTTCGATTGCTAGTGACGCAGGAGAGAGGGTCTGACAGGGACAGTTGTCTAGACGTTCGGATAGGTTGGACAACGGAGGTCCCATGTACACATCGGCGTGCACGCAGCGGAGCCCATCCAATGGCAGTTGGAATTTGGCATAAGATTAGGCCTTAGCGCCAGTGTCGGAGCAAAATGTCCGTCATAGCACACCTCAAGGCGTATAGGTTTTCACTTCTGGACAGTGAAGTCTGAAGTCTCGATTGTCCTTGCTGGCGTTGTTACGATAGTAAACAAAGTCTCGATTGTCCATTTTAAAAAAAAAATAAACCATTGACCACCAATCGGGTTTACATCCGTTGACAACCTCGAGCACGGGATGACATCAAGGGTTGATAATGGGCTTCGTCAGTTAGTAATGGTCATCGTCAGTTAGTAATGGTCTTTCAGTTAGTAATGGTCTTCGTCAGTTAGTAATGGTCTAATTAGTAGTGTCTATAACATTTAAGCCCTAACGAAAGTCCATGATATCAGATAAAATGTATTGGACGTTAAATCTTTTATAAACAACATCAACAAGACCATCAATAGGCTTAAAATACAGATGTGACGTCATCCTTTGATGTTGGCGTACCATTATCTCAAATAATGTACGGGCAATTTGCCAATAGTACATTATTTCAATATTACTACTGGCATGATGTTTTTCACTGCAAACGCACGTGCGGAGTGTGACCGAGTGTCTGAATTTTAAGAAGTTTAATGCTCTCGCGCTTAAGACATTGCGTAATATATTGAAACAACACTCGGCTATCGCCTCGTGCAGTATCAATATATTACTTAATGTCTCGCGCTCGACCATTAAACTACACATAATAACCTCTTATAATGTCTGTTAAACAAGTTAACTTTCAAACGAAAATACACTAGCCTATATTTCATAGTAAATATGTGTTTTTAATTTTCACAGGACGGTGCGACGGATCGTGTAAGGCAACCTGTACGTTTGATGGTCGTAAATGGGATACGGTAGCTGGTTCCGGTGGCTCACGAGCTCTCGTTCTAGAAGATAACGTTCTGTGTTTAAGTAACGACCCCTACCGACATAGATACAATGTTCTTATACACGAGTTCGGCCATAATATCAAATTCTACGGTGCCGAAAGGGTTTATCTGTCGAAGGTACGTCTTTATTTCTTGCGCCAGGAAATGAGAGAGAGAGAGAGATAGGGAGAGGGAGAAATGGGGTTTAACGCCCACCCGACACAAACTAGGTCATTTCGGGACTAAACCAGGATATGAAATGGGATTTAACGTCATACTGTTTTTTTCTGAACTGGGTTAATGAAGACGAGAATACGCCATCCAAGGTGCTAATGCGAAACTTTTGTCCGAACAGTGGCACTACGGCCCACTCTTATATCGAATTCCAACTGTCAAGGGATCTTTTACACATGGCGATACGTACACGGAGCCTCGGTTTTGCGACTAACCCGAACGACTTAATACTGTAGTTTGAAAATGGATATTATCTTAGAAGCGTAGAAATATAATTAAAATACAAATCTCTATTTCGTTACGTTTTTTCGACGGCCTAGTGTAGTAAAGACAAGTAATACGAAATTTTGAACTATACAAACGAAACGAAATGGGATCTGTGTTTTAATCAGATTGCAACGGTAGCAATGACAATCAAGGTCCGATCAGGCAGGTTCCCCCGAGTTCTTCGGTTTCTTCCTGCAGTAATGATCGAAATCATTCGCACGATCTGTGCAAATGGCCAAATTCTAAAAAAGGCCTCAGGCCTAATTTGCTACCCTTGTAAAATAACGCGATTATTATTATTTTTATCATTAAGGCGATAACTCGACAACTCGGCTCAGAGGGAAATAATTTTAATGACATTTCTACATACTCCCTCTACATTATCTAAAAGAACTGTGAGCTCTATATCTAAATCTCACATAAAGCGCATTTAGTGAACTGTATTAATTTTAATAATTTCAGCTTACTGCGGCTTTTGCTAATGCCAAAAATCATCACATATACGGACCGTCATATGCTCTATCCAATGAAGACGAGTATTTTGCTGAAGGAACTTCCGGTTGGTTCAACGTCAATCATCAGAATTATGATGGCGGACTCACAGAGTAAGAACTGAACTATAATGGGGTTTAACATCATATTGCTATTCTCCGAATGGGCTAATGAAGACGGGCATACGCCAGACAGTGTGCTATGAAGAAAAGTTTGCACGGACAAGGTCAAGGAGCTACGACCTACTCTTATATCCAATTTCAACTGCCAGTGGATCTTTTACGTGCACGTTAATGTGTAGGCCTACACGCGACCTTAGGGTGTCGTCGCATCCGAAGGAGTATATATGGGGGGAGGGAGGGGGTGGCACGGCGATAAATCTCAATAAACTTTCTCGAAGAAACAATTGCCAGTGAATCCTTAAGGTCTGACATTACGTCAATTGGCGTGGTTCCGATTCCCCGGCTGTACGTGACAAGGAGTAGGGCCGTCTGTCTAACTTCGTTGGGTTTTTTTCTCGGACACACGGTTTCCTCCCACTGCCAAGGAATCTTACACATAGGCCAATTATTGAAATAAAATTGAACCATATACATGGAATAATAAACTACGTGATATTTTTGGTTTATTTTCAGATGTAGTCATACATTTTGTAAAGATGAAATCGAGGCGAGGTTAAACATCAAACAACATACACCTGATCTCTATGAAATATTAAATCATATTTATGATGACGGCAATATGAACCTGCGCAGTGGACTCAAGGTCTGTCAGTCGAATTAACATGTAGACTAGTTGAACCAGTCTGGTCGTAGACTAGGTTACCTTAGTCTGATATACAGTGTTTCTGTCAGAATAAAACATATTAAAATAAATATTGACAGTATTACGTTGACATCAACACGAGACTGGTTGGTTACGGGGAGAGAGGGAGAGAGAGAGAGAGGGGGGAGGGAGACACAAACTAGGCCATTTCGACAACAAACTAGGGGGAAGACAACAAAAATTCATTTTCGGAACAGAATCCGTCGGAAATTTTGAACAAGGATGAAAATTGACCTGTGGAAATTCAGTTTATTCAAAATGGCGGCCAAATTTCTTGTTTTTTCAAGTTTTGGTCAAATATATATTAAAAATACTGTCTAATACCTCTACATATAGGTTTAAGATGGAGGAAAGCACGAAAGAAAACATTTTAGTTGTGAAGAATCTAAACTTTCAAACTATGAAATACTAAATACTACGAAAAATCTCATTTTGTATATCAAAATTTGACATTTTGTTTAAAACAATACTTTCCAGATTCAAAGGACACCCTAGGTCAAAATGTCCGACGGATTGGTGTTCAGAGTCCAAATTGGCCATATAAACCACAAGTCACGTGGAAAAGTTCAGGTATACGCCTACTTTACGTCGATTTCCAACTACTAAGGGTTCCTTAACGTACACGCTCAACATCGTAGAAGTTTCTTTTTTCTCACACCTGAACGACTGAGCTCCCTGGTCCTAAAATACCCTCCTTCCTGCAACATCCAGGCCGACAAATGCCCTTGAACTTTCTCACTGAAGATCGTGATCGAACCCGTCACGTCCTGGTTAATGGGCAAACGGTAACCTCATTGATCCACTGTGGTGCCCAGGGCTAAAAGACGTACGAAGTACTGCAAAAGAGCGACTTTTTGAACGCGAGAACATACTAGACCAATGAAAATGAAAACCAGAGAGAGAGAGAGAGATAGAGAGAGAGAGTGTGGGTGTTTAACGTCAACTAGACACAAACTAGGTCATTTCGGGACTAACATATGTATCTATTTTTGTTTCAGTAGCTCGCTTGGGCGTAGGGGGTCTGGTCTTATGCGTAGGAGGAAACCGGAGGACCCGGAGAAAACCCACAAGGTTGGACAGGCGACCCCACTCCTTGCCACGAACAACCGGGGATTCGAGACCAGCTAGTTTACTCAATGACAAGGTTTATGATATAGCGCGCGCACGCTAAACATTTAGTCATCCAAATAAGGCAATGTTTAATAAGCTCGTTCCATAGTTTCCATGATCTACAGGTTTAGGTTATTTTGAATATGGTAAATCGTACTTACCTTTTAGCTAATTTTTTTAGTAAAAGAGAAACGACAATGGCTTCACATCCGGCTCCTACTAATATTATACCCTGATATAAGGTAGCTTTCTTTTTACTCCAACCATACATGTCCATAGTTAATGGGGAACCTATTCTATATACAAAAGGCATGGGTTAATGGTGAACCTATTCTATATACAAAAGGCATGGGTTAATGGGGAACCTATTCTATATACAAAATGTGTTAATGGTGAACCTATTCTATATACAAAGGGTATGTGTTAACGGTGAACCTACTATATACAAAAGGTGGGTTAACGGGGAACCTATTCTATATACAAAAGGCATGGGTTAATGGGGAACCTATTCTATATACAAAAGGTGGGTTAATGGTGAACCTATTCTATATACAAAGGGTATGTGTTAACGGGGAACCTATCCTATATACAAAAGGCATGGGTTAATGGTGAACCTATTCTATATACAAAAGGCATGGGTTAATGGTGAACCTATTCTATATACAAAAGGCATGGGTTAATGGTGAACCTATTCTATATACAAAAGGCATGGGTTAATGGTGAACCTATTCTATATACAAAAGGCATGGGTTAATGGTGAAACTATTCTATATACAAAAGGCATGGGTTAATGGTGAACATATTCTATACACAAACGATATGCGTTACTGGTGAACCTATTCTATATACATAATGTGTTAATGGTGAATCTATTCTATATACAAAAGGCATGGGTTAATGGTGAACCTATTCTATATACAAAAGGCATGGGTTAATGGGGAACCTATTCTATATACAAAAGATATACGTTAATAGTGAACCTATTCTGTATACAAAATGTGTTAATGGGGAACCTATTCTATATACAAAAGGCATGTTAATGGTGAGCCTATTCTATATACAAAAGGCATGGGTTAATGGGGAACCTATTCTATATACAAAAGGCATGTTAATGGTGAGCCTATTCTATATACAAAAGGCATGTTAATGGTGAACCTATTCTATATACAAAAGGCATGTTAATGGTGAACCTATTCTATATACAAAAGGTGTATTAATGGGGAACCTATGTTATATACAAAAAGTGTGTTATAAAATGGAATGAACTGGGTTAAACATAATAATAATAATAATCGCGTCATTTTACAAGGGTAGCAAATAAGGCCTGAGGCCTTTTTCCAATTTGGCCCTTGGCACAGATCGTGCGAATGATTTCGATCATTACTGCAGGAAGAAACCGAAGAACTCGGTGGAAACCTGCCTGATCGGACGGGAGACCGAATATCCCTCTCACTTACAACGATAAAGTTCTTGCCCTGAGCTGGGATTGAACCCTCGTTGCATTGGTGAGAAGCCGCCTCTCTATCGCCACGGATATTTTGCTGAAAGTACTTTCGGTTGGTCCAACTTCAATCATCAGAGTTATGATGGCAATTCACAGAGTAAGAAATGAAATGGGTTTAAAGTCATACTGTTCTTCTCCGAACTGGGCTAATAAAGATGGGCATACGGCATACAGTGTGCTATGAGGAAAATTTTCCCGGGCAGCGTCTCTATTATCTACTCCTATATCAAATTCCAACTGCCAGAAATATTTTATGTATACGCCAATGTGTACACGGGACATTATCTTTTTGTACCATCCGTTCTGCATAACTGACTAGGGGCAACGCCTCGGAAACTCCCGATTAACCTTCTCCGAGAACTCCAGGCTAGCGAGCAAATGACTTACACACTGATCAACTAAGATCAAATCCAAATTTTAGTAATTTGATTGGATAATATTATATTGATTTTAGTGCTTGGCCAATCAAAATTGAAGATTCTACTAAAATCTGGTATTTATTTTGGTTAAAATTTTGTGAAACAGGCCCTAGATCTTTAAGAGACACGGGGAGGGGGGGGGGGGGCGACGGGGGGGGGGGGGCGCAGTTTGTCAACTTACGTTTCAAATATAGTGAAGATGAAGAGAACGACGAAGAAGATCATGATTGAACAAATAACAGCAAAATAATCCGGTTTATTTTCAGAGTTTACATTCATTGATTCTGAAATAAAAAAAATATAATCCCTTTTTAAGATACAACCAACTCTTCTCTCGAATTTAAACTGTCAGGGGGAGAGAGAGAGAGAGAGAGAGAGAGAGAGAAATGGGGTTTAACGTCAACTTGACATAAATTACGTTTTTTCGGGACTAACATGTTTCAATTCGATTTCCATAATTTGCTTGGAAGTGGTGGTCTCTAGCCGTGGGAGAAACCCCACTTTCATGGGATCTTTAACGTGTTGTCAGCACATTATACTTGGCGCACACGGGACATAGGCGTACAAGGGTACAGGGGCGGATCCAGGGAGGGGCCCTAGGTGCCCGGGCTCCCTTAAATCCCTACAAAACAGTATAAAAAAATAGATATGCGCCACAAATCACCACTGACACCCCGATTTTTTCAAAATTTTTCTCAGGGGACCCCCAGCCCCCCCCTAACTGGATTTCCTGGATCCGCCTCTGCAAGGGTATACGGGACATTGGCGTACACGAATACGAGACATTGGCGTACACGGGTACATAGGACATCGGCGTACACGAATACGGGACATTGGCGTACACGGGTAAATGGTACATCGGCGTACACGAATACGGGACATTGGCGTACACGGGTACATGAGACATTGGCGTACACGAATACGGGACATTGGCGTACACGGGTACATGGGACATTGGCGTACACGGGTACGGGACATTGGCGTACACGGGGACATAGGCGTATAAGGGTATACGGGACATTGGCGTACACGGGTAAATGGTACATCGGCGTACAAGAATACGGGACATTGGCGTACATGGGCGCATGAGACATTGGCGTACACGGGTACACGGGACATTGGGATACACGAATATGGGACATTGGCGTACACGGGTACATGGGACATTGGCGTACACGGGTACGGGACATTGGCGTACACGGGGACATAGGCGTATAAGGGTATACGGGACATTGGCGTACACGGGTACATGGGACATTGGCGTTTACAGGACATTGGTTTTTCGTACCATTCTAACAAGACACTTTTCCTTACAAGGCCCCCGTCAAGCAGTGACAAGTGGCGATTAAGGATAAAGCAACTTCTTTGCGACGGTTTTCACCTCTGGGACCATGGAAAGATTTTTAAATTTTCATGGTACCACAAATAGATAATATAGCGGTTTAATTACGATTCAAGTTGTACTGTCAATTTACAAACACGCTATAACTTTCATCAAGCTAAAGTTTATCGTCCTACTTCCGCAGGTTCTGTTCCAAAACTCGGCTAATGAAGACGGGCATACGCCAATACAATGTGCTTTTGGGGACATTTTGCAGCGTCATTATTGTCTACTCTTACATCGAATTCCAACTGCCAAGGGATTTTTTACGTGCACGTCAATGTGTACACGGGACCTCGTTTTTTCGTCCCATCCGAACGACTAGATATCTGTCCTTGTCAGACCCTCCGTTCTACATCACTTTCTCGGCCAAAGTAGGGATCGAGCACACGACCTCCATGCTAGCGAGGCAGCGTCTTACCACTTAGCCACGACTGCTGTTATAATTTGGCGAATTTCTATTGACGTGCACGGTAACGTGCCATGAGGACTAAACCCTAGTGGTAAATCAAGGACGGCTGCTTTTTAAACTCGTAGTTACGGTAAATACGATATAGAAACAGTACTCACCACTATCGCCCCCTTGTACACTCAACGTTGTAACTTCTGTAAATCGAGTTTCTCTAAATAACGTCACGAGTAATAGAATATTGATGAAACCAGCTATAGCACTGAGAAAGGCTGGTGCTGTATACAGATCCAGATGAAACTCTACCATGGAAACTGGTCCAGGGTATCCTAGTGGTACCACGGCAGCCTGAAACGCTTTAAACATATTATACAACTTAAACAATTTATAAAATTAAATATGAAGACACCCCTGTTCACCATTAAACGGACCCCTGTACACCATTAAACGGACCCCTGTACACCATTAAACGGACCCCTGTACACCATTAAACGGAAGCAGTTGCTCCTGTGATACAGCACTGCTCATGTCCATCCGAGATCCTTTTTTGCGCTCCGGTCCCTGAAGGGAATATCCGCACAATTTCATTTAAGCCTGATGAGTTCAAAATGAACGAAACTAGTAGCTTCATGAGAGAAATCTGGGACGGATACTCGCCACTCATCGATTTCTTATTTGATAAAATTTAACTTATTTATTTATTAAATGGGATAAATGTAGAGAAACTTGTCCGTTTTCAAAGTCGGGCATTTATTCATCTTTCAAAAAAAAAATCTATTTTAAACAAATAGACTTCAAGTTGTCTAAAGAACTATTTGAAGCTCTGAGAACGTGTTTCAGAAAACACACCAACGTCACACAGAAATATTGCGGCGCTGTTCCTAAGTCTTAAGATAATAATTAAAAAAAACAAGTACGAACAATTCAAACCATAAGACAGAATTCGAAGTCCTGAAAACGTTATAGGCAAAATAGTCTATTCAAGCAAAATAGTGTAATCAGCAAATGGACTGCTCCTCGTGTACAAAAATACACGACAAACAGAGGTAACAGGTGCCCAGAAGAGTAAGCTTACCCACATATTTATTGTTTTTTTTACTTTCCCCATAATTCTATCAGGATTGTCTGTCACCGTCGTTGTTGTTGTTAATTTCCGTACGTCAACTGGCAGATAGTCGCCATTCACAATTTTTCTTGTGAATGATTGTTTTGTTTTTCATTTTGTGGGAAATCTGCACCACTACAGCCCATGGGATGCTTACGACTACCACCCCCATAATTTGATATTTGATGTTTATATTTGCAATGTCTTTGTAGTTTGTCCTGAACGAATGTGTCTCTTATCGGTTGTGTTTGCGTGTATGGTGCGGTCCTCCTGCACTTGCTATATAAGTATAAGTGTGTTTCAATAAACCAATGGTCGAATTCATTGTTGATGACATACAAGAAAACATCCATGAAGATTTTCTAGAATAAAGTTTCGAGGTGTAAAATGGTTGGTCACTGCAAACAGAGTCTAGTTCCAAGAAAATATTCATTTGCAGTGAGTCGCCCAAGAAACTTAGAGGACTGTTATACTCATTCAACGTCACTTTTCGACCAATGAGAGTCCACAAAATTTCTACTTTGGGCTAGGGGGGTTGGGATGACCTAGTGGTCTAGAGTGCAGCGCTTCCACGTCTAGCTGGCCGGCCACGTCTGGATGGGCGGCTGTGATTTCGAGCCCTGGTGTGAGCGAATGTGGCATGGAAATAGGGGCGCCTCCTCAACCTCGTGGGTTTCCTTCCTACGCGAAAGCGAATTATCGAAATAAAATTAAACCTTATGTTAGTCCCGAAATGACCTAGTTGTGTTGATTTGACGTTAAATCCCATCTCTCTCTCTCTCTCTCTCTCCCTCTCTCTCTCTCTTTTTAAGGGTACAATCTACTGTAACGGTATATAGGTGATCTGTATTTACCTGGTCCTAGAATAAATCCTACAGATTGAAAGATACTAACATTCGCCATCACAGCTGTCCTTTCTTCATTAGTTGTAGCACCGGCTACATACGATCTTACTACGGCTACGTTACCTGAAATACAAGACATTATGTTACTACGGCTACGTTACCGGGAATACAAACAAGACGTTATCTTACTGCGGCTACGTTACCGGTTACATACGATCTTACTACGGCTACGTTACCGGGAATACAAGACGTTATCTTACTACGGCTACGTTACCGGTTACATACGATCTTACTACGGCTACGTAACTGAAATAAAAGACGTTATCTTACTACGACTACGTTACCGGCTACATACGATCTTACTACGGCTACGTCACCTGAAATAAAAGACGTTATCTTACTACAGCTACGTTACCGGGAATACAAGACGTTATCTTACTACGACTACGTTATCTGGAATAAAAGACGTTATCTTACTACGGCTACGTTACCGGGAATACAAGACGTTATCTTACTACGGCTACGTTATCTGGAATAAAAGACGTTATCTTACTACGGCTACGTTACCGGGAATACAAGACGTTATCTTACTACGACTACGTTGTCTGGAATACAAGACGTTATCTTACTACGATTACGTTATCTGGAATAAAAGACGTTATCTTACTACGGCTACGTTTCCTGCTGGAATACAATACGTTATCTTACTACGACTACGTTACCGGGAATACAAGACGTTATGTTACTACGGCTACGTCACCTGCTGAAATACAAGACGGTATCTTACTACGGCTACGTTTCCTGCTGAAATACAAGACGTTATCTTACTACGGCTACGTGCTGGTTGAAAAATGTGGAAACATCTCCGATAACGACGCCATTTGACAATAGTTTGGTTGGCGTGTCTAACACCGGGAATGGAATCTCGAAAGACAGCATTTTGGTTGGCCTGGGGAAAAGAGATCTAACGTAACGCCTGGTTTAAAACCAATGCGAAATCGCCCATTTCTATTTCAGACCTAAGTTAACCATACATATTAAAATAGGCCAGGCCATTAGGGAATATTTGTGTGTGGGGTTGGAGAGAGAGAGGGAGAGAGAGAGAGAGGGGAGAAAGAGGGGGAGAGAGAGAGAGGGGGAGAGAGAGTGTATGGACAAATATTTAAAGAGTATTTACCTGCACCGAAACCAACTAAACCCCTAGCTAGTAATAAATAGTATTGTCTCGTATCTGGAAAACTCTCTATATAAGCATACATTATATTTGCTACGATATTAATACCGATAGAAAGTAGCAGCGGCCATCTTGTCGTATTAAATCTGTTGGACCAGTAACCAAATAACGGTGAAGCTACTAGCTGACCAATACTATATCCAGCTACAATCCAGCCAAAGAAATCAGCCGATGCCCCCCGATCCACCTGATAAAATAATAATAATAATAATAATAATAATAATAATAATAATTATAATAATAATAATAATAGTTTATTGAAATTGTTTAGTTCCAAAATCCAGCTTGTAAACCTGTTCCGGTGGCGCTTGTACACGCATCCATTACATGACTCACCACACGTAAAAATATATAGAATATTCCCTCAAAATAACAATAGTAGTGCACAGATAGAATACCATAAATGTATATATAGCAGAGTAAAAATAGGAATATTACACCCAAGATAAATGTGGCCGAGTACGGATGGAATACCACAACTACCGTATTTCCTCGAATACAACCCCGGCCTCGATAACAACCCGGTCCTCGAATAGAACCCGGGGGTAAGGGGTGTTGAGATAAATACAACCCGGATCTCGAATAGAACCCGGGTCTCGAATAGAACCCGGGTCTAACGTAAAAACTGAATACTACTTGTCAAAATATAAATTAATTGATGATCCCTGCACAGGAAGTAGAATTGTCTCATGTCACGCACAGAGAGTTTAGCCTTCGTATTTGCAAGACTGACCCTCTTTGCTTGTTTTACTTGTCCAAAATGTCACTCCTATAGAAGATTTTGAAACATTAATTCTGGTCTGAAAAAATACAACCCGGCCTCGATTATAACCCGGGCCTCGAATAGAGCCCGTGGGTCGGCGGGTGCTGAACGAAATAGAACCCCGGGGTTGTATTCGAGGAAATACGGTAAAATAAATGTGGCAGTGTACAAATAGAATATTACACACAAAATAAATATTGATTAGGGAGATAGAAGGGGATATTTTAAACCACAATAACTATAGTGGAATCACAAATATGGTTCAATACCTAATTACTACTGTAATGGACTATTTTTCATGAAGTAGTGCGAGTTATTTATAGACTATTTTTCTCTTATTTGTTTTTCTCCACTCTTCCAGCATTTTTGGGTTGACTTTTTGGTCTAGAATAGGAGAAAAGGGATCAAATTTGTAATTTTATAGCAGTTTTGGGTTATACTGGTGATATTACAGCGGAGGGACGGGGGTGTAAAATGTCTTTCTGCGGAGCAATGAAATGTATCAGAAGTTAGATTTTCGCCCCAGTCAACTCCAAATCCCTGTAGCAAAAAATCGAAATCATCAACTTCCTACAAGTTTATGATGAGGAGGTTGCCAAATGTGGTCTCCACGTGCCTAAAAAGATTGGAACCAACGGAATGTTGAGCAAAAAGCTACAGCCTGTGATGTTACAGCCATTTAACATTGAAGTCAATGGGCAAATAATTACTAGTCTGAGTCCTAATAAGTTGATAGAAAGTTATGCACCAG
Organism: Patella pellucida; assembly: GCA_917208275.1. NCBI lineage: Eukaryota > Metazoa > Mollusca > Gastropoda > Patellidae > Patella > Patella pellucida. Next base: position 54,802,846 of record OU795043.1, read on the forward strand.
ACATGTTTCTGGAAATAGAGTGAGAAAGCACGGGTTGTTCTAAGAGCGATTCATACAACAAGGAAGCACTGGTTATTCTAGGCGATTCATCAGGCATGATTCATCAAAGATATAGTAAGGAAGGGCGGACGGATGGACGGAATCCATTTGAATATCAATTTCTTATCTTCGTTCGGCGAGGGTTTAGCCTATCATCTTTGATACACTGTTCTTCGTGTTCCGGAAAAACAATATGGACGAGTAGACGGGACACATTTCAATATCCGTCCTTCAGTAATCCGTTCAACGTGGAATTATAATCCTTTATTCGTGCAGTTGGGAAAATGGCATCCTGAGAACTATTTCGTGGAACGTGAATCTGACATTTCGGGACTACTTTAGGACCTTCACGAGAATCCCACCTTTTATTCGCCATTTCCTAGCCGAGATCGAAGTCTTGGCATCAGTTGTTAGATTAAAGCCTTGACGTGTGTTATTAACTGAGATCATAGCCTCGGCATCTGTTATTTATCAAGCAACTTTACAAGTGTGAATCTACAGCCATGTCTGATTTTCTAGACTTACCAGTTCCAAATAAGGCCATAATGACGCCATGGTGATAGTAAACGTCACACTGCTCAGAAACATTGTTAAATACATGATGCGTATAGACCGCCATCTTGCTTTTTTCTTGTCCGGTGGTTCAAATGTTCTTGGGTCATCATTTACACTGAAAAAAATTTGAATAAACTTAAAAATACCACCATAACTTCCTGGATTCGGACAATTGACAACATTCCTCATGTTTATCAATAAAATCGTTACATACTATTGGCAACCAATAATCGATAATCGAAAATCAATAATACAGAATTGACTGATCGATATGATCAGACAAAATATATCTGAAACAACTTTGTACCATATTGATGTTGTATATAATATATTGATAATCGATAATACAGAATTAAATGATCGATATGCACAGGGCCCACAAAATAGTTCTAAAACAACTTCGCACCATATTGATGTTGTATATATATATGTTTGTGTCCAATAATACCATCTATCTACCATACGAATTACATTTGTGTGAGTTTAACGGATAATGACGAGAACGCCCCCCCCCCTAACCCCTTTATTATTTCAGTAAAAGCCCCAAGTGATCATCTTCAGCCAGGGGATTCATGCAAGTTTAATCCGGCCTTGGATAGTCTCATTCCGTTAACACCCAGTATAGTCTGGATAGTCCCTCATTCCGTTCAAACCAAGTATAGTCTGGATAGTCCCTCATTCCGTTCAAACCAAGTATAGTCTGGATAGTCTCATTCCGTTCAAACCCAGTATAGTCTGGATAGTCTCATTCCGTTCAGACCCAGTATAGTCTGGATAGTCTCATTCCGTTCAAACCCAGTATAGTCTGGATTCATCCGGTGGGTTTCGTGTTTTCAAATTGTCTGCCCTTGATCGCAGCTTGATTCCACGAACCAATCAAAGAAAACCTGCAGTAATGATCGAAATCATTCGCACGATCTGTGCCAAGGGCCAAATTTGATTATTATTATTATTATTATTATTCATATTATTATTAAAACCCAGTTTACAAACCAGTCTTAGCCACATTGCTTACGTTCAAAACAACATGGATGCTTGTTCACTCGATTCTGAGATAGTTTAATATAAAAGAAGTGACATATGCACACAAAAAGATGTCCTGAAACATCTGTCTGTCCAACCTCGTGGGTTTTCACCGGGTCAACCGGTTTCCTCCCCTACGTACAAGCGAATTATTGAAATAAAATTAAACGATATGTTAGTTTGTGTCGAGTGGACGTTAACCCCCATTCTCTCTCTCTCTCTCTCTCTCTCTCTCTCTCCTAAAATTTGTATATCAGTTAAAACAGACAGTGGCACGTCGTTATGCGATCAAGCGTATTGGTCGATAAAAATAGCACAACCGCTAAGGGCAGATAATATGAATGTGTTTTTCCCCATGGATGAAACCAGCGGAATGAGACCACTGGGTGATACCGAGAATGAATACAGAGTTGTTATAGAAAGTTTGTTAGATAACGCAACAGAATAATAAAGGGATATAATTTGATATGAATGTTAGTATTACCTATATAAATAAATCGATATAGATCACGATATTTAATTAGATTAAATGATATGAATGTCACGTAGATAACCAGGTGTTACACGTGACCTATCATGTGATCCATATAGATGAGTATACATGATTGGTGTAACTTTAACTGTTATAACATGTGAACCGGTATTACATATTTAATCCCTATGATAATAACCATTCGTAATAGAACTTGACACGGGGGAGTGGATGACCGAGTGGTTAGCACGTGCGCGTTGTATCATAAGGTCTGTCATTGAATCAACTGGCGTGGTTTCGATTCCCCTAGTTGTACAACCTCGTGGGTTTTCTCCGTGTCCCCTGGTTTCGCTCCACTGCTAAAGACCCCTAAAATTGAACCATATGCTAGTTCCGAAATGACCTAGTTTGTGTCGAGTTTTGGCATTTAGGATTCGATATATTGAATCATATAACCATTGGTATTGGTATTTAAACGTTTCTTATTATTACATATTTAAACCTACAACAACCACTTTGAAGCCCTATAAGAAATAGTTGTATTGTTAAATCATATAATAACCGTTTGTAGGCCCGATGGAGTAGGGGGGGGGGCATTAATTTGACCGCAAGTACTCTTCTCTCCAGGTTACTGTGGCCCCTGGACCCTCGCCTATAAGGACCTAGGATGGAAGCCCCCCAATCAAGAATGGCTTCAGCCGGCCCTTTGCCTATAATATTAACATCCATTTGCCTATAATATTAAACATACTTAATATCTAGTCATTTCGAGAAAGTGTGATTAGAAGCGACCGGATTAGAAGCTACCTTCGTTCGTCAATCTATTGTTAGGACTCGGATGTAATGTAACTATTTTAGGTTAGGTCGACAATAACACAATCTATGATGAGCAGAAACGAGAAACAACAATGTCCAACTTGAAGAAACCCCCGGAAGCCAACATAGTTCAGTGTTCATTGATTTTATTTAATTATAAGTCCCCCCCCCCCCCGGTTAATATTCCCATGGATGGAAGGTGGAAGTGGGATAGGGTACTCGTGGAATCTTGATGAGAGATGTAGTGCGTGTGGATGGAAGATGGAAGTGGTTTGGATGGGATGGGGTGCGGGTGGGGGACTCGAGAAGTGCGATGGATGCTAGGAGTAAGAGTCAGGTAACGGAGGATGGGGTGCAGGTGGGGGACTCGAGAAGTGGGATGGATGCTAGGAGTTAGTCAGGTAACGGGGATGGGGTGTAGGTGGGGGACTCGAGAAGTGGGATGGGGTGCAGGTGAGGGGCTCGAGAAGTGGGATGGATGCTAGGAGTTAGTCAGGTAACGAGGGATGGGGTGCAGGTGAGGGACTCGAGAAGTGGGATGGATGCTAGGAGTTAGAGTCAGGTAACGGGGGATTGGGTGCAGGTGAAGGGCTCGAGAAGTGGGATGGATGCTAGGAGTTAGAGTCATGTAACGGGGGATGGGGTGCAGGTGAGGGGCTCGAGAAGTGGGATGGATGCTAGGAGTTAGAGTCATGTAACGGGGGATGGGGTGCAGGTGAGGGACTCGAGAAGTGGGATGGATGCTAGGAGTTAATTAGGTAACGGGGATGGGGTGCAGGTGAGGGACTCGAGAAGTGGGATGGATGCTAGGAGTTAATTAGGTAACGAGGGATGGGGTGCAGGTGAGGGACTCGAGAAGTGGGATGGATGCTAGGAGTTAATTAGGTAACGGGGGATGGGGTGCAGGTGAGGGACTCGAGAAGTGGGATGGATGCTAGGAGTTAATTAGGTAACGAGGGATGGGGTGCAGGTGAGGGACTCGAGAAGTGGGATGGATGCTAGGAGTTAGTCAGGTAACGGGGTATGGGGTGAGGTGGGGACTCGAGAAGTGGGATGGGTGCTAGGAGTTAATTAGGTAACGAGGGATGGGGTGCAGGTGAGGACTCGAGAAGTGGGATGGATGCTAGGAGTTAGAGTCAGGTAACGGGGGATTGGGTGCAGGTGAAGGGCTCGAGAAGTGGGATGGATGCTAGGAGTTAGAGTCATGTAACGGGGGATGGGGTGCAGGTGAGGGGCTCGAGAAGTGGGATGGATGCTAGGAGTTAGAGTCAGGTAACGGGGGATGGGGTGCATGCGAGGGGCTCGAGAAGTGGGATGGATGCTAGGAGTTAGAGTCAGGTAACGGGGGATGGGGTGCAGGTGGGGGGCTCGAGAAGTTGAATGGGGCGCTCGGGAAATGTTGAAGAGAGATGCAGTGCGTTTATGTTCGTTCGGGGCGGGTCCATAGCCAGCTCATAAAATTTGTCGGGGCTACGGAATCTTTTGGAGGGGCCGCCGAGGATGTTGCCGGCTTAGAACACTACTAAGAAATCATTATTGTTGGCGAAATTTAGGGGTGGGGGCCCGGGGGGGGCTAATTCGATGTTTTGGGGGGCTACGGGCCCTGGTTTTGGGGTGGGGTCGGGCTACATTAATCTTTATAGAACTAATATTATACATATACCTACAATATACAGGGTGTTGGATTCCAATAACGTCATTATATTCGACATATAGAATGCATAAATCATTCGTCATGCTCGAGTCTACTTTCATTAAATTACATATTTGTGACTAACACCACTGACCGGTCGATTATTCACGTTATTTATAAGCAGAGAATTGTCATCATAGTCCATTAATAAACATTTATATAATATGACTATGTTAATCGTCATTATACAGTGACGGATTTAAATTTAGGCAGGGTAAAGCCTAGGGCCTCAAGAATTGCAAGAAGGAGGTGGGGCTCCAGTCAAAGCAATTATTAATATGTTTGATACTGTCATGGGCCTTCTTACACTCAGCCTCGACTTAATGTATTTTATTACATCTACTTTCGGCTTCCTCTATTCGAGGTGGTGTGTGTGTGCGTGGGGGTTGGGGGGGGGGGGCTAGGACCTCTCTTCGTCTGAATCCGGCGTTGTGAAATGGTTTAGCGAAGACCATTTTTATTAAAGACTGTGTGATAATGTTTACAAGCATAACCCTCCTCCTTTTGCACCCGGGCTTGGGACCGGCGTTGGCAGAGTTATATTGGGGTTTTTTTGTTTTTTGTTTATATTTTGATGTCTATGATCGGTGCAAGTTTGGTCCGAGTGGTCTATCAATTAGTCCGAGTGGTCTTGGTCCGAGTGGTCTTGGTCCGAGTGGTCTTTGGTCCGAGTGGTCAGGTATTCACTGGCATACTATGAACCAGGAACTCATTATAGAGTCATCGCCAATTGTCCAAGGAACGACCGTGTCCAGTGCCCTGTCGATAATACACAAATTGATTGATGAACTTTGATAGACTTTTCGAAGCGGGTTGGTCCCGAAATAACCTAGTTTGTGTCGAGTGGACGTTAAACCCTTTCTCCATCTCTCTCTCTCTAAGCGGGTAGACCCAAGGAACAAGAGCAACACGATTACTGCTCCAAAACTATCATTTAAAATTTTAACAGAGAGAACGGAACACACTATGCAGGTTAAATACGCATTGACGTGTGCTATATGGGACATTTTGCCACGACAGCGGCGCTGTACGTTCTACTCTTATTTCGGTTTCAAGGTATTTTCATTGTTCTGCCAATGGTATGCACTCTTTTCAAATCCTATACTTATTACTCCCGGTCAGTTAAGTAATGAGCCCCGAGAGACATTTCGCCACGGCAGCGGCGCTATACCACCTCCTCTTGCGTTAATCTCCTACGTACTTACGTCAGATCAGTTAATCGATGAGCACCTGTAGCTCGCTGAAGTTTGATCTATAAACATTAATAATATTACAATAGTTCAAATTATTCTAGGTATACATGTATCTATAAATATGTGAGGAGTCTTACCCCGAAGCGACCGACGGTGAGTCGTGGTCTAAAAGATGTGTCCTTTCATTGGGAAGTTTATCATATCCATTTCTCCCCTGCTTATTCATATTTCACGTAGTTTGGTCCAAACATGAAGTGATGCTGAGAACAGCCATAAGTACGCGTATCACACTAATTATCATATGTTCTTCTCACTATCAGGTCAAAGTTCATAGTATATCAGTTTAACTGTATGTATATGTGTGATAGGTATATATATATATGGTCTATTTGTCTCGTGCTTTGATATACAAGGTAGATAATTTACTGATGCATAACTAAATGATATATTATTATAAGCTTAAAGGGACTTCCACTCGATTAGACATGTACACGTTATTATTATTATTCGATTTATATAGCGCTTCATTACACATAAGTTTTACTAAGCGCATTCACAACAAAACAGTTCAAAAACATGTTTGAAATAGGAAGTTGGAAGTTAGTCTTAAAGCTCTGGGGCCTGTTTCACGAAATTTTAACTTAAGATAAAATCCAAATTTTAGTACATACTTAAATCTGATTGGCTAAGCGCTAAATTGATTCTAATAATATCCAATCGAGTTACTAAAATCGGGTTTTATCTTAGTTAAAATTTCGTGAAACAGGCCCCAGGATGGAAGAGGACTCTCGAAGAGTTTTTGGAAGATTATTCCACATTTTAGCTGCTCTAACGGAGAAAGCATATTCACCAGAACGCTTATTAGCCTATATTTAGACATATAGTGTATTTAGTTCTGTGATTTAGGGATCCTCACTCAATATGCTACAATCACTTGCAGAACGAAGGTTGGATCGCCGGGGAGGAAATCAAAGAGTTCAATTTTTAAATCTCGCGGCCGTTCTAATTCATGAAAATCACGTCCATCCGATGATCTAGAGAGTTGACTGTGTTCTTGTCTTGTGATGTTAATAAATATCTTAATAATTATGTTAAGCCAACCTGATGCAGATTTAGCTGTTAAATAATGTTGTGTGTTTTTTTAATATTGAATATTGGATATCGATCAGCAGCCCATATTTTGACAGTAAGATAACAACACCAATATCGATTATAATAATAATAATAATAATCACGTCATTTTACAAGGGTAGCAAATTAGGCCTGAGGCCTTATTCAAATTTGGCCCTTGGCACAGATCGTGCGAATGATTTCGATCATTACTGCAGGAAGAAACCGAAGAACTCGGGGGAAACCTGCCTGATCGGACGGATGAACTGGAACTGAATTATAGTTCTGTTTTGTTAATTTTGAATAATATTGATAATATCGGTTTCCTCCCACTGTTTAAAGACCCCTACGCGCAAGCGAATTATTGAAATAAAATTGAACCATATGTTAGTCACGAAATGACCCCCCCCCCTATCTCTCTCTCTATATATATAATACCTCTCTCTCTCTCTCTCTTTCTCTCTCTCTCTCTCTTTAAAAGGACAATATACGCTTGACTAACAATGCGAAGTATAATAGGGTTCAATGCCCAGTCAACACTTTACATTGATGACCACACGGTAATTATTATTTCTATGATTCTGTGTTCAGAGACAGGGAGAGAATGTTGCCCACGCAGCGACATTTTCTACAACTCGTGGTTTACGTTTAGTACCTTATGTGTACGTGGCACCTCGCTGGACTACAAACATACCGTTTGTGCTTAACTTATTAATTCATGGTATGTGAATGAATGAATGAATGAATGAAATGGGGTTTAACGTCCTACGCTTAAGCACCTAACCTGGGCTAATTGAAGACGGGCATACGCCATACAGTGTGCTATGAGGGGAAATTTTGCCCGGGCAGCGGCACTACGGCCTACTCTTATATCGAACTCCAACTGCCAAGGGATCTTTTACGTGCACTCCAATGTGTGCACGGGACCTCGGGTTTTCGTGCCATTCGAACGACTTGTCAGGCCCTCCTTCTGCATCACTGACAAGGGGAAATCACGTCGGGAAATCGAGATGAACTTTCTCGGCCAATGCAGGGATCGAACACGCGACCTCCAGGCTAGCGAACCGGCGCCTTACCCACTCAGCCACCGTGATCCCCTAATTCATGATATGTAATTGAGTCAAGAGGCGTAAGTTCGATTCTTATCTTGTACAGTACACAGATCACCGTCGCCTGTCCAGTCTGGTGAGTTTTGTCCAGCCCCCCTCACGCACTTCTACTGGCTGGTTGCAAGGGACTCTTATAGCGCTAAAATCACGCTGATGTGTTTTTTTTAAAGTGTTGGTAGTTTTCTTTGTACAATATCCTCTGTTTTCCGATATTAGGCGACTAATATTATATCCCCCCCCCCATCCCCCTCTGGCCAGCTGAGAATAGTATCTATTCTTCTAACAATACTACAGTTCAGATTGGTACAGACTAAGCCTGATTTGGTTCTAACCCCTTTAATTAAATGAAATGGGGTTTAACGTCCTAGCCTGATTTGGTTCTAACACCTTTAATTAATATAATGGGGTTTATCGTCCTACTTTTCTGCAAACACGGTGATAATGAACACTGGCAAACGTCATGCAGTGTGCTCTGAGCGACATTTACCACGACGTTTTCATTAATCTTTGTCTTATTCAAACTGTCCTCGGGTTTTCTCTCCATCAACTTATTAGAGAGAGAGAGAGAGAGAGAGAGAGAGAGAAATGGGGTTTAACGTCCACTCAACACAACTAGGTCATTTCGGGACTAACATATGGTTTAATTTTATTTTAAAAATTCGCTTGCGCGTAGGGGTCTTTAGCAGTGGGAGGAAACTGGAGTGCCCGGAGGAAACCCACGAAGTTGAGAAGGCGCCCCTATCTCCATACCACATACGCTCACACCAGGGCTCGAAACCACAGTCGCAAGCCAGAGGTGGCCGGTCAGCTATAGGTCGAAGCTCGGCACTCTAGACCACTAGGCCATCCTAACCCCCCAACTAATTAGAACCGGCGACCCCTGATTATTGCGTCACCTCCATGACCCCCATCAAACCTAGTCCAGGTATAATTGTGAATGAGGTAGGTACTTACATGTATTTAGTAGAGTTGTTAGTAACAGGTATATCATCAGAGATTTTCTCTCTGAAATAAAAAAAACAAGATACAGGTTGAAGTAATGATTCGCTATTTACATTCTGTCTTGTTTCTAATCTGCTTGCATTTCGAACTGTCCCCACTAATAAGACTATACCGTTCTCATCTGTTTTGGGCCTTTATGTGATAGAATTACATTTGAATGGGAACGTTTTGTCCAAAATATTCTTCAAAAAAGAATTAAAATGCTCATTTTATCATTTTCATGGGCTTAAATTGAATTGTTTTTTTTAAAAACTTCATCTTTTATTCCGGCAACACATGCAGATTTGCAGTTTCGATATTGTATATGTACGTTAGAATTAGGAATGAATGAAATGGGGTTTAACGTCCTACTGTTATGCACTTAACCTGAGCTAATTGAAGACGGGCATACGCCATACAGTGTGCTATGAGGAAATTTTGCCCGGGCAGCGGCGCTACGGCCGAATTCCAACTGCCAAGGGATCTTTTACGTGCACTCCAATGTGTACACGGGACCTCGGTTTTTCGTCCCATTCGAACGACTAGGCAGCTGTCCTTGTCAGGCCCTCCTTCTGCATCTCTGACAAGGGGACATCACGTCGGAAAATCGAGGTGAACTTTCTCGGCCAATGCAGGGATCGAACACCCGACCTCCCGGCTATCGAACCAGCGCCTTATCCACTTAGCCACCGTGATCTCCGTTAGAATTAGGTATATCTATAAAACATCTGGGTAATGATCTGAAATCAGTGAGTCTAGAACTAAAATACCATGAACTTCTTTCCTGGATATCAAACAATTCTTAAACGTACGGCTAACTGTCGGATCGTCTGGATGATCCTCGAAGAAATGCGATTTTTAGTATAATCAGGGGAAAAATTCATTGACGCTACGATCCGATACATGCCAATAAGCCAATATTAATGGTTAATCCAGCCCTGGGCCAAATGCATAATACGTCCACATGAAAATGTAAGCGCATAAAACCAGATAGGAAGGGTCAAGGTCAAGCGTCGACCTACAAGTCGCTCCCCGAAAATGCCGGGATGGTTTCCCCGCTGAACGCTAGACCGGAGACGGTCCTCGCATTCTAGCACATACGACGTCATATGTGGATTGTGAATTAGGTTAGGATAAGGTCTAGGATCTAGGGCAACTTCTCCCATAACACACTGTTTCTGTGTCCATCGTCATTTTGCGAGGCTAGCTAAAGGCAAACACATGCGACAGACAAAATGTTTGAACTAGTTCTCGTTCCGTATTAGTTCTTATCTTTTTCCACAGCTGAAATCCGACATAATCCTATTCTTTACATAACCCTAATTCGACATAACCCTAATCTTTACATAACCCTAATCAGATAATAGTCTTCTATTTTATAACAAGTTCTGGTTCTCACACAACTTACGCTGCCTGTCTATAATTAACTCCGCTTGAGAAAAGTCACGAAGCTGGTTGACCGACATTTTAATTCCTACATCGACAATTTTAGTCGAAAACACTAATAAAGTATGCTTCGAGAACTTTGCGAAATATTTATTATTCCTCCATTAAATAGCGATCGATCCCACTAACAGGAATACCAGTCCAAAAACGGTTCAATTCCGTTCAGTTTGACAAAGTTATGGTAAATCAAAATTCTATGCTGCTCGAGCGTTGCAAGACGCTGGTGTGTCTAGTTTTAATCCCATTGGGTGATCACGATCCCATTGGGGGGATCACGTGGCTAAGACGCTTGCTCGCAACGGCCGCGAGTTTGACAACATCTAACCCTTGCTCCAACACTGGGCAATTCTTGAACTTTTACGCTTGCTGTATTTACAAGTGACTAATTAGCCCAATCGGAGGTCGTGACACATAAAACAACCTGTCGCCGACATTAAACTGGAACGCAATAAACCCACTCACCACGCAATAAAGGACATGTAATAAGGAATTCGCTGATCACGTGCTCTGTATAAGCTAATCCCAGCCTTTGATAAATTAAAGGAATTGAAAGTAGTCTATTTTTAGTAACCCTTTTAACGAAGGAATCTGATTGGATCACAGTTAGGGCCTATACCCAATCAAATTTAGTGCCGAAAAATGTAGAGTGTTGAGTGAAGGGCTTGATAAGCTGTATGTAGTTAAGGCGAAATCAACCCTTCTATTAAAGATGGGAGGTCGGGTGTTCGATCCCTGCAATGGCCGAGATAATTTATCCAGATTGTCCGGCGTGGTTTCCCCTTGCCAGTGATGCAGGACGAGAGGGCCTGACAATGGTCGTTCGGTTTGGGACGAAAAACCGAGGTCCAGTGTTAACATTGATGTGCACGTAAAAGATCCCTTGGCAGTTGGAGTTCGATATAAGAGTATGCCGTAGCGCCGCTGCCCGGGCAAAATGTCCCTAATAGCCCACTGCATGGCGTATGCCCGTCTTCATTAACCCAGTTTAGGAGCAGAAGAGTAGGACGTTAAACCCCATTTCGTTTCATTTTTAATCCCATTGGATCCCGAAGCCGGGCGATAATGTATCATTGATATTTCCATTGTGTTATTTTAATTAAATGTCCAATAATCAACGACGACGGGCACCTGTCGGGTTGTAGACAGGTTTCTTTCTTCTGTAAAGACATTCATTTAAAACAAACATTGTTTCAATTCTAGAACATATTCTTTATGGAAAGCAATAACTGGTTTATTATAAGCAAAAGGTTCGATAAATATCCACATGTCGTTGTTTAAGCACTATTACGATTTTCGATATTTTCAGGAGTGGGCTGAAACGTCACTGCCCGGGAAATCCCCTCGCCACCCGTTACTTCCGGGTAACACCCCCCGCTCCACTCCACAGTGGACATGCAAATTTACATTACCATATTTATGTCTCCAAATATCAGTAAAATTATGCTGACGAGTGACGAAACGACATGAAATGTCCGAACAGGGGCTCCACGGCGTACTCTTATATCGAATTCCAAAAACCCAGGCTTCTTTTAGGGGGGTTGGGTGGCCGAATGGAAAAGCACGTTCGGGCTGTATCATAAAGCCTGTGATGCAGAACGGAGGGCCTGACAAGGACAGCTGCCTAGTCGTTCGGATGGGACGAAAAACCGAGGTCCTGTGTACACATTGGCGTGCACGTAAAAGATCCCTTGGCCATTGGAATTCGATATAAGAGTAGGACGTAGCGCCGCTGCCCGAGTAAAAATTTCCCTCATTGCACACTGTATTGCTTATGCCCCTCCTCAATTAACCCAGGTTAGGTGCAGACGAGGAGGACGTTAAACCCCATTTCATTTCATTTCTTTACTATACTAGGATCTGAAAGAATTGTTATTCAACTCGTGTTCTGCTTGGAATGAGGGGTCAGCCAATCAAATGATCTGTCGAATCGAGTGCTTGACCTTTTTGTACGCGGAACTGTACAAAGCATAGCCACTTGCAACATCTATTCTGATTGGTTAATCTAATGGTTGCCGTTATAGGGTCATAAAATTATGTGGCTTACTTGACACCTGACGTGAAATCCCACTATAACTTGTTAGATCTACATGAAGTGTAGGCATTCGACAGTATAAAAAACGAAACGAAATATAGATCTGTATTTTAATTAGATTGCGTGCAAGCGTTATCTATTCAGCCACCAAACCCCCCGTTATGTAACTTCGTTGGGATCACGGTAGCTAGGACGGTGGCTCACTAGCCTGGAGGTCGTTGTTCGATCCCTGCATTGGCCAAGGAAGCTCATCAAGATTTGCCAGGGGTGGCCGGCCAGCTAGAGGTCGAAGCGCGGCACTCTAGACCACTAGGCAATCCTAACCCCCGAATGAAGAAATAAAAATAGTTGATATTTTTTTTAACGTGAAATAGTTTATCTTTGACCGATATCAGTTTGTGGTTTATCCCTTTAAAGATGAACTAAATCCCAACTATTGTAGATCTTCAAATATTATATTATATTTTTAAATAATATGACATTTATTAATATGGCAAGATTACAATCAACTCTCTTGAATGAATGAATGAATGAAATGGGGTTTAACGTCCTACTGTTATGCACTTAACCTGAGCTAATTGAAGACGGGCATACGCCATACAGTGTGCTATGAGGGAAATTTTGACCGGGCAGCGGCGCTACGGCCTACTCTTATATCGAATTCCAACTGCCAAGGGATCTTTTACGTGCACTCCAATGAGTACACGGGGCCTCGGTTTTTCGTCCCATCCGAACGACTAGGCAGCTGTCCTTGTCAGGCCCTCCTTCTGTATCACTGACAAGGGGAAATCACGTCGGAAAATCGAGATGAACTTTCTCGGCCAATGCAGGGATCGAACACTCGACCTCCAGGCTAGCGAACCAGCGCCTTATCCACTTAGCCACCGTGATCCCCAACTCTCTTGAAAGCCGGGTGGCTGTGATATTTAATAGATTAGAACTTCATCCCAGTTTAAAATTTAGCGATAAAATTCGATACTGTTGATTATCGTAGCAATACGAGACTTTCTTGTTAACGCGTCGAACACTCATAACTTCACGGGACCACGGTGGCTAAGTGGGTAAGGTGCTGGCTTGCTAGTCTGGAGGCCGGGTGTTCGATCCTAGCATTGCCCGAGAAAGTTCATTCAGATTTTCAAGCATGGTTTTCCCTTGTCAGTGATGCAAGACGGGGGCATGACAAGGAAAGCTGTCTAGTCGTTCGGATGGTCCGAAAGTCGGAGGGCCTGTGTACACATTGGCGAGTACGTTAAATATCCCTTGGCAGTTTCAATTCGATATAAGATTAGGCCGTGCCATCGCTGCCCGGGCAAAATTTTCCTCGTAGCACACTGTATGGCATATTCCCTTCTTCATTAACCCAGTTTAGAAGCAGAACAGTAGGATGTTAAACAGCCATTTCATTTCAGTTCATAACTTAGCCCAGAAGAAAGTAATTTGATTGACATTTTTAATACATTTATTTCCGATTATCTATTATTAATCTATTAACAGCAAAAACGACAAGAATTTTTATCATCTAAATCTCACATTAAAACTAACCGGGGGTAAATAAATGTCACCGTGACAGTCCAAGGGTCGGTTGGTACAAAGGTACAAAGTTTGTGTCGAGTGGACGTTAAACCCAATTTCTCTCTCTCTATTGTCAAGAAGCCTTGATTAATTACCTTAATAATACCCGCTGTGTCAATAGAACCCTTGTACCTTTGTGTGTGAGAGAGAGAGAGAGAGAGAGAGAGAGAGAGAGAGAGAGATCATTCAGGGACTAACATATGGTTCAATTTTATTTTAGTATTTCGCTTCTGCGTAGGGATCTTTAGCAGTCGGAGGAACACGCAATGACAAACCTTGATGCAACGCGCATGCATTAACACCCTCACCCCCTCCTCCGAATCGTTTATGAATGAAATGGGGTTTAACGTCCTATGCTTCTGCACCTAACCTGGGCTAATTGAAGACGGGCATACGCCATACAGTGTGCTATGAGATAATTTTTTGCCCGGGCAGCAACTGAATTCCAACTGCCAGGGGATCTTTTACGTGTACGCCAATGTGTACACGGGACCTCGTTTTTTTCGTCTCATCCGAACGACTAAGCAGCTGTCCTTGTCAGGCCCTGAATCGTTTATGATATGGTTCACTTATCTTCACAAAATAAAATGAATTAGGGTTTAACTTTTCTGCCGCGACTTGTCAAATGGACACTGCCATACTCCATACAGTGTGGTATTAGGGACAATTTTATAGGGAGAGAGAGAGAGAGAAATGGGGTTTAACGTCCACTCAACACAACTAGGTCATTTCGGGACTAAAATTTTATAGGGACAGGCGGCGGTACCATGGCCTACTCTTATATGGAAATCCATTTGTCAGGGCATATTTTATGTGTCCGTCCATCTGTACACATGATATCGGGTCAGTGGCGCAGATCGGACGACGAAACAAGGTCCTGTGTACACATGAGAGAAATGGGGTTTAACGTTCACTCGACAAAAACGCTTGCGCGTAGGAGTCTTTAGCAATGGAAGGAAACCGGCGACACCGCTCCTTGTCACGTAAAACCGGGGATTCGAAACCGCGCCAGTTGACTCAATGACAGCCCTTATTTTATGGCGTGTATGTGCTAACCATTCAGCCACCAAAACTCCCTGTGTACACGTAGGCGTGTCCTTAAACGAAACCTTTAAATCATAACACTTGATTTCGTTTCATTTACAGAAAAACGAGACGTTGAAACCGAGGTCCCGTGTACACATTGAAGTGCACGTAAAAGATCCCTTGGCATTTGGAATTCGATATAACAGTAGGCCGTAGCGCCGCTGTCCGGACAAAATTTCCCTCATAGCACACTGTTTGGCGTATGCCCGTCTTCCATTAGCCCAGGTTAGGTGCATAATTGTAGGACGTTAAACCCCATTTCATTCATTCATCCATTGTTAAGAGAGAAGAACCTTTGACATTAAGCGGAAATGCCGCCATTCGGTTAATATTCCCGTCCCAGCACACCGTATTATGCATGTCCGCCTTCATTATACCCCCGTCAGACCAGGTTGACGCCATTATTGCCACGGTTCTGCGATCTGGACTGCAAAGTTGTGAGAATGCGGCTTTTTTTTCAAATTTGTAATTATTTAAACATTTTCTCGAGTTGTGTTCGCGTTTGCCGTCGACCCTGTGCATTTTCTCGTCGCTGTAAGGACGCGGCAGCGCAGTAGGGACGCCACACCCGGTTGGGACGTTCAAACACATTTCGTTTCCAATAATATTAATGAAAAGTCAAACCAAACTGCCATTACTAATAAACGCAAAATAACAACAAATAAATAAATCCATTTCTTACCCTATTCGACCCTTCAAAGAAATATGATAAATTCCATTTGATTGTTTAGAATCTGGGTTGGGTTTTATATCGAAAGTATCCATACATTGATTCAATAATACCTCCAAATGGATTAAAGTATGTGGGCTTTTATCTTTTATATAATCCGGCATTGATAAAAACTCACAACTCTCTGATAAAGCTATGTATGTCGTGTTGGTATTCAAGGGACATTACATCGAACGATCGATCTGAAGAGAGAGAGAAAGAGAGAGAGAGGGGGGAGGAGAGTGAGCGAGAGAAAGAGAGAGATGGGGGAGAAAACCCTCGAAGTTGGACAGGCGAGTCTACTACTTGTCACGTACAACCGGGGATTCGAAACCGCGCCAGTTGACTCAATGACAGTCTGTATGATACAGCACGCGGTCATCCATCCCCCCGATATTTCATCGAACATAATATAACCTCGCTATGACATCCAACAGATAACGTTTCTGTGTCAAAAAAACAGATAACATCTTTACGTCATCGAACAGATAGTCAATATATTATTCAACTATAAACATTGCCGCTGTCAGTCAGTAGGGGGGGGTGGCCTAGTGGTCTACTGGTCTAGAGTGCCACGCTTCGACCTCTAGCTGGCCGGCTACCTCTGGCTTGCGGCTGTGGTTTCGAGCCCTGGTGTGAGCGTATGTGGCATGGAAATAGGGGCGCCTTCTCAACCTCGTGGGTTTCCTCCGGGCACTCCGGTTTCCTCCCACTGCTAGAGACCCCTACGCGCAAGCGAATTATTGAAATAAAATTAAACTATATATTAGTCCCGAAATGACCTAGTTGTGTTGAGTGGACGTTAAACTCCATTTCTCTATCAGTCAGTCAGTGAAGGAAGGTTAACGTCCGCTTCCAACTACAGTGGTGACACGATGGCTAAGGGGGTAAGACGCTGGCTCGCTAGCCTGGAGGTCTGGTTTTCGATCCCTGCATTGGCTGCGAAAGTTCATCCAGATTATCCGACGTGACCTCCCCTTTTATCAGTGACGGGGGGCCTGACAAGAAAAACTGTCTAGTCGTTCAAATGGGACGAAAAACCAAGGTCCCATGTACACATTGCACGCAAAATATCCCTTGATAGTTGGAATCCGATATAGCACACTCTGTGGCATATGTCCATCATCAGCAATCTAATTAAAATACAGATCTATATTTCGTTTCGTTTTATACTTTCAATGGCCTACACTACATGTAGATCTAACAAGTTATAGTGGGAGTTCACATTCTATGACGTCAGGTACCAAGCAAGCGACATTTGACCCGATAACGTCAGTCATTCGATTAACCAATTAGTGACCGCCATCTACTTTTGCTTTGTTTTGATTTCTATCACTAGTAATGTCTACCCACAATTCCGCGCAAAAAAGGTCAAACTCTCGAATCGATTGGCTAACCCCTCATTTCAAGCAGAATAAGAGTTTAATAACAAATCTTCCAGGTCCAAGTGTAGTAAAGACAAATAAATACGAAATTTTGAACTTTAAAAACGAAACGAAATTGGATCTGTGTTTTATTCAGATTGCGTCTTCATAAGCCTAGTTCGGAGCAGAACAGTAGGGCGACGTTAAACTCCATTTCTTTTCATATTATTGCCACCTAGGGTAATATCGGGTAAAACTACAGTGTCTCCACTTATCTCAATTTATATAAAGAGCATTACCGTATGACCTGACAGTGAGGATTCGCGAAAGGCAATGTGTGGCAATTCAGTCGATCAATTTTAGTTTCGGCCATCTAAAGCTAATATTGATGTCATTTGTGTATAGTGTTCATGAAGATGGGCCTATAACAGAGCCCTGTGGTACACCAGCAGCAAGAACATTGCGACCAAGCGAGCTATTTCTGCTGGTCAACCTAACGTGAACTGCGACTTGTGTATAGTGTTCATGAAGATGGGCCTATAACAGAGCCCTGTGGTACACCAGCAGCAAGATAATCGCGACCAAGCGAGCTATTTCTGCTCGTCAACCTAACGTGAACTGCGACTATATTCTTTAATATAACTAACAATTTCATTCTTATTCATAATATAATATAATAATTTTGATATCTTTTTAAAAAGAATATAAGCCATTTCTTACGATATAAGGGTGTCACCATTTTGGCTTCTCAAATACCATAAAACTATTAAATCTGGCATCTATATTTCTTCGACGAAAGTCTGTAACACGGCTACGCTAGTAAAAAAAAGAATTCGAGAAACTGACAGCGATAACCTGCACGAAGTTTACATACATGAATGATGAAGTAGAAATGCGATAGCAGTCCATTATCTTTATGAGCTGTCGATTTTTTTTAAATATTCTTATCCCAAACCATATCAGTTATTATCGAACTCCTAGTTCAGTAGGTGCAATATCCAACGCCAGCCTCTCCCCCCCCCCTCCACATCTACTTAAAACTCCATTTTGATCATTTTTTTCTCCTAATACCTGTTTAAATATTTTCCAACTCCCAATTAAGTATTTGCGATATCCAACGCCAGCCTCTCCCCGCCCCCCATATCTACTTAAAACTCCATTTTGATGATTATTTCTCCAAATACCTGTTTAAATAATTACGTATACGTTTCTAAATACCACCTCTTTCTCGAGGCCTGTAATTTCTAATCAGCTATGACCGGAAAATATATGCTGTCAAAATTGAATGGCATTATTTGATGTCTGGTTATTCCACTCTACACCAGTAGTATTCCATTAAGGGATGTACGTAGCCTTGTTCATTGAGTCGCTTCATTATAAATGGCACTCGAAAGCATCCTGGCGCGCGATTTATTCGAATTGTATCTTAAATATTGGATATTGGAAGCCTATCTTTTCAAGGTAAGATAACAATATTGATTGATATTGACCAATAGTTCGTGTTTACAATGTCGAAGACCTGTGGATGATATTTAGTTAGCGACTTGGCTACTTTAACATAAATGACAACATACAAGACTGTTCAAACCCCATCAGCGCTTCGACCTCTAGCTAGCCGGCCACCTCTGGCTTGCCGGTGTGGTTTCGAACCCTGGTGTG
The DNA here is from genome assembly GCA_917208275.1 of Patella pellucida. Classification (NCBI taxonomy): domain Eukaryota; kingdom Metazoa; phylum Mollusca; class Gastropoda; family Patellidae; genus Patella; species Patella pellucida. Next base: position 54,821,705 of record OU795043.1, read on the forward strand.
AGCGTATGTGGCACTCCAGTTTCCTCCCACTGCTTAAGACCCCTACGCGCAAGCGAATTATTGAAATAAAAATTGAAAAACATACGTTAGTCCCAAAATGACCTAGTTTGTGTCGAGTGGGCGTTAAATCCCTTTTCTCTCTCTCTCTCCCTCCCTCTCTCTCTCTCTCCCTCTCTCTCTCAAAACCCATCGGATGCCGATTTATATGAGATGAAACACATTACATGTATTAGCAAGTCAAGTGTATCTATGTTGTCTCGGTTTCGCTCCTCGTGTTGGCTGATAAAATACATCGGTATTTTTTCCAATGTGTTTTCTCCTTGTCAGTGGTGCTTTACCGAGTGCCTGGCAAGCACCGTGTGTAGTCGTTTGAATGGGACGGAATCCGGGGTCCAGCTTACACATTGGCGTGCACAAAAGAAATGAAATGAAGAGAAATGGGGATTATGTCCTACTGTTCTGCTCCTATACTGGGCTAATGAAGACGGGCATTACGTAAAAGAGCCTTGATAGTTGGAATTATGTATAATAGTAGGCCATAGCACCGCTGTCCTGACAAAATTACCCACATTGCAAATGTATGGTACAGAAGTATTGAGCGCTTAACCCCATTTCATTTCATTTATTTATGTATTAAATATTCTGAGCGATATGTCCATTTAACATTTAACATTTTCCTGACTATATGTATATATCGGTATGTATACTATATAGATATGACTTTAATTGACACACTGTATCAACCCTGTTGTTGACATTTTTACGTGTTCAGGTAAACCTTGTTTATCATTGCACAATTAGTTGTAGATAAATTATAGATAATTGTTACTGATATATCACTGTACGTATTTACTATCAGCCCCCCCCCACTCTCTCTCTCTCTCTCTCTCTCTCTTTCTCTCTGCATCAGGGAACGTCAGTCTCGTGAAATCAAATTTTATTCTAAACCACCGATTATACGTATAGGTGTCCACAATGGGCTATTTACTAGTATGGCGCAGGGGTAGTGGGGAGTGTCAGAGGAACTTAGTGAAGTTTCAGTAGTGTTTGTTGATTGAATTCGAGGAAGCAGGGGATGGGCTTGATAGACCCGTTTAGTTTAGGTAATGGACAAGTAAAGCTAGTAGGTGGTATTCGGGGGACCTTGGCCTTCTTTAATCCCACGTGTAAAATCAAACACGTGGAAATATATCGAGAGAAAGAGACCATGTTTATGTGTGTAAGTCGTGTTGGAAGTATTCTTGTCTGAGAAACACCTGTTTTAATACATCGCGTGATTATTCTATAATCTAATCAATGGGTAGAATATTAGGAATATCAGATAAAACGAAGATTGGTGGGTCGTTTAGATCACAGGCACTTGAAGGGATTACAACAAAACATCCTACTACTTCTTGACTTGAAGGGATTAAAATAATACTTTTTACTACTGCTTTACTATATTACAATTAACTTGAAGGGATGAAAATAAAACTTCCGCTTGACTTGAAAGGTTTAAAATAAAACTTCTTACTACTCTTTGACAATAATATAATTAGTCAAACAGTAGTAATAAGTTTTATTTTAAACCTTCCAGTGCCTGTGGTTTAGATCATCTCATTATGTCGAAGGAATACATGTTTAATATTAATTGTTGGGTCGTATAGATGACATCATTAAGCTTGAGGCAATATATCTTTAATATTAATTGGTGGGTCGTATAATTGACCGCGTTATGTTCGAAGGAAGCCGTCTTTAATATTAACTGGTATAGATGACTACATTACGCTTAAAGCAATGTATCTTTAATATTAATTGGTGGGTCTTATAATTGACCGCGTTATGTTCGAAGGAATCCGCCTTTAATATTAACTTGTATAGATGACATCATTATGCTTGAAGCAGTATATCTTTAATATTTAGTGAGGTGTTTTACTAGGGTATAAATAATGATTGATGAAAAGGTTGTTAGCAGTTTTGCCGTTTTATTATATATAGCTGCTTCCATAAGCTTTAAAGATACAAACTGGGTGATGTGATGATATATTTGGACTAAAACAGATTAATTTATCAAAATTTTGCTTCAAATCCCAAAAAGTTGCAATTGTCAGGGAATATCTCAATACCCCTGCTATAGACAAATCAGACATTTCCCAATCGTCGGGCTATAGATTAGGGAAACCCTTACATTTTTGTCCTGTATGACCCCCCACCTAATGATCGTTTTTTAGGGGATTCAGTATTTTTCAAGTAAAATTGGATATTTCTACTTTCCATAAACACCAAAATTGTCATACTTTTATTGGAAATAACCACCCGATAAATACTTTTCTGGGAACGTATCTTTAAATTTACAACCATAAATAATATGTGTAGTGCCACGTTCTACTGAGAAAGGAATACCGAGAAATCATTTTTAAAACGTTTCCTCGCTGCCTTACTCACTGAGCCGCTATCTTCCTCTCTAAGCCACTATATTTCTCCCTGAGCCGCTATCTTTCTCGCCGAGCCACTATCTGCCACCACACAACCAATACAGGAACGCAACCGACAACATAGGTGCACATTAGTTTAAACAAATAATCCTATAACAGTACAGTCTACAGGATGTGACAACAACCAATATGTCTTTAAGAATCGCTTCCTGGCATGGTAGTTATATTCAATCCGTGAAAATGCATGCGCATTTAAAATGAAATGGGGTTTACTGGTCTGCTGCGACTGGGTTAATAAAAACGAACATACGCCATACAGTGTGCTATGAGGGAAAGTTTGTCAGGGCAGCGGCTCTAAGGTTTACTGTTATATCAAATTCCAACTGACAAGGGATTCTTTACGTGCACGTCGATGTATGCTCGGGTCATCGTTGTTTAGTCTTATCCGACTGACTAGAAAGGTTTCCTTGTCAGACCCTCCACAATGCATCGCTAACAAGGGGAACCACGTCGGAAAATATCTGAATGAACTTTCTCGGCCAATGCAGGGATCGAACACCCGACGTCCAGGCTAGCTAGCCAGCGTCCTATCCACTTAGACACCGTGGCACCGTGACGTATAGTGCATAATACGCACAACATTAAGTAGGGCAAATTGTACAATAAAGATCTAATTTATAATTTCTATAACATCTGAAGCCTAAATTAAGACTTGCAATAATCAGAATTGGCTCTTGCATGATGTATCTTTAAACGGGGATTTGGTGAGATAAGTTAAAGACCTGGGGCCGGTTGCTCAAAGCTCTATTAACTTTTGACGATCCGGTAACATGGAGTTAACTTTAACAGTTCAATTTTCTATATTTATAACATTCAAGAGGGTTGGCCAATTTGGGGGGGGGGGGTATTCGATTTTCTAAAGGATGAAATTCTATACTATTCTACATAATTTTGGGGACCTGTATGAAATAATGACCCCCAAATATTACGTAGTGCAAGGACAGCTGCCTAGTCGTGGGACGAAAACCGAGGTCTCGTGAACATATTGGAGTGCACGTGAAAGATCCCTTGGCAGTTGGAATTCGATATAAGAGTAGGCCGTAGCGCCGCTGCCCTGGCAAAATTTCCCCCATAGCACACTGTACGGCGTATCCCCGTCTTCCATTAGCCCAGGTTAGGTGCATAATAGTAGGACGTAAAACCCCATTTCATTCATTCATTCATCCCATAATTTTTCCTACGGATTTATGTCTGTAGTAAATTCTACAGTTCTCATTTTGTCTTTAATCAAGTTTTGTGTACAGACTGCACAGTTGTCTCATTGTCTTCAGTATCTTGTTAATACTAACTTCTATTGTTATACATGTACATTGAATTTGAATTTTTAAAATTCATCGAATGAACAAACAGTCTTCTCCTGGATTAACTTTAATCAATCCGTTAGCTAACGGATAATGAAATTGACTTTCCAGCAACAGAAATTTTACGGACCGTTAACAAGCGACACGTTACTAAAATAATGATCCGTTAGAGTTTAACGGATCATTAAAACTTAGTTTTGATCAGTTATAATAGTTTAAAGCCCCAATAACACTCTTGTTGGAACTAAATAATTTGTCTCAATCTTTATTCTGGTCAACAAATTGTACTATTTTACAATACTACAATTAATAAATGACACAAATTTCATCCTAACCCACCTTATTTTAAAAATTAGAAAAAATCAACTACAATCCGTAACATGGTTTGAAAAGCCTTACGTAAGCAATTTCAAATACAACTTGGATTTAAACATATTTTCGAGCCCTCTGGACAGGTAAGATAGGTTGTAATGGATAATTTACACAACAGGTAGGACACTTAAACATCTAGAAGTTAGAATAAGACTAATTTTTTTTTATGGACCTGTCAAGCCAGCAAGAGTGTTATTGTCCCTTTAAAAAAAAATAGAAAACGAAAGCAGAATATGCTGGAAATTTTAGTAAAGCTGCATCACTCTGAACCGAGATATTAGCCATGCCATTTTAGTCTAGCACCCGACCTCAAGGCTAGCGAGCAAGCGTCTTACGCACTTTGCCACCGTGGCCCCCCAGTCATATATATATAGTGACATAAAAAAGCATTTTTAAATTTGTTTGTTATTACAAGTCTTGTATAATATCCCTGTCGGTGCACAAAAGTGGGACGGTAAACCCCATTTCATTTCATTTAATTTTAGTAACCACAGGAACGACGTTTCGTTAAATATTATTTTATCGTTGTCATGGAAACCGATAGATCGGAGACAGTTATGCACATATGGGGTTTAACGTCCACTTGACAAAAACTTGGTAATTTCGGGACTTATGGTTCAATTTTATGTCCATAATGTAAGAGTGGTTACGATGTGTTATAAGGGAGATAACTGTATATAATGATAATGGGGTCCAATGCATTTTAAAGGGACAATACCACTCTTGCTGGCTTCACAGCCATATTCTAACTACTAGATGTTTAAGTGTCCTACCTGTTGTGTAAATTACCCATTACATCCTATTTTACTTGTCCAGAGGGCTCGAAAATATGTTTAAATCCGAGTTGCATTTGAAAGCGTTTACGTAAAGCTTTTCAAACCATGTTGTTACCATGTAGTAGAATTTTTCCAATTTGTCCAATTCGGTGTGTTAAGATGAAATTTGTATCATCAATTAATTGGAATATTGTAAGATAGTACAATTTGTTGACCAGAATAATGATTGGGGTATATTATTCAGTTACAACAAGAGTAGTATTGGGGCTCTAAAGGGAATGAAAAGAGCATTAGGCCTAACGTTCTACTTTTCGGGCTAATAATTTGACTGAAATTTACCTTATCTATTTTTAAACTTTATAGCTAGGTCTGTCAATTCTTTATCTAATTTCTCATAATGCCCCTTCAATTAGGCCCTACTACAGTCTCTGGACGAGAAAGTTTATCTCGATTTTCCAGCTTGGTTTCTCCTTGTCAGTGATGCAGAACAGCTGTCCAGTTCTTCGGATGAGACAAAAAACCGAGGCCCCGCGTACACATTGGAGTGCACGTAAAAGATCCATTGGTAGTTGGAATTCGAGACACGAATAGGCCGTAGCGCCGCTGCCCTGGTAAAATTTCCCTCATAGCACACTGTATGGCATATGCCTGTCTTCCATTAGCCCAGCTCAGTTTTTCACCACAATGGGAAATCCAGACCCGCTGGTATATAGATTCAGCGCTTTTCTCACCGAGTAACCTTAAATTTAAACATGGAAATCAGTTTGTCAAGTAATTTGAGTAACATTTCCGTTTTTTTTCTATTAATTTTCAGTAGGCTATAATCTTTTAGTGGCATTTAGCGATTGAGAAACACATTAAAGCCCCAATACCACTCTTGGTGTATTAAACTGAATAATATGTTCCAATCTTTATTCTGGTCAACAATTTGTACTATTTAACAATATTTCAATTAAATAAATGATACAAATTTCATCTTAACACACATAATTTTAAAAATTGGAAAAATTCAACTACATGCCGTAACAGGGGTTGAAAAGCCTTACGTAAGCACTTTCAAATGCAACTTGGATTTAAACATATTTTCGAACCCTCTGGACAAGTAAGATAGGTTGTAATGGATAATTTACACAACAGGTAGGACACTTAAACATCTTGTAGTTAGAATAAGGCTTATTTTTTTTCTGGACCTGTCAAGCGAGCAAGAGTGTTATTGTCCCTTTAACAGAACACAGATTTTATGGGAATCAATCACAGTGATTGATTCCCATAAAATCTGCGTTCTGTTAATTCTCAGTACTTGTTTTAATTGCTAACTAATTGAATTATTTCCTTGTTGTAAACGACTGATTAGGAAATGGGGTGAACTTGGGTTTAGCGTCGTCTGCTCCTACTGGGCTAAAGTTAGAAATGGTTCCGCCTTACCCCCCCCCCCCCCCCGCCCAGACAGTTTAACGATTACAAGTATAGTAACTCGGCTAAAGTCTGCTATGACGGAAATTTTGCTCGAAAAGTGCAGGGGAAGATCCAGATTGTTTTGCAGTAGGGGGTTAATTTGGCAGTTGACAATGTATAATACCTGACGTCATCCTCTCCAAATTCACAGGCATTTGAAGGTATTAGAATAAAACTTCTTAGTATACTGTATAGTCAAAGAGTAGTACGAAGTTTTATTTAAATCCCTTTAAATGCCTGTGTCCAAATTAGGCACACATACAAACTGAGCTTTAGAGAGAAATGCAACACCCCCGGTTGACGTCAATTGTTATATAATGAATTAACGGGATCACACTCACACGTTTATATCATTATTTCGCGCTTTGAATGTCAACCTACGGGCACTTGAAGGGATTAAAATAAAAAAATAGAACTTCTTACTACTGATTGACTATACATAGTGAAGCAGTAGTATTAAGTTTTATATCAACCCCTTCAAGTGCCTGTGTGTCAATCTTAGCCCACGCCACCTGATGAAAGAATAAAGCACGCGACCGTTACAATTTTCTCATAAAGCGTTGCTTTACAATGTTTTTTTTATGTAGCATCCCACCTACTCACACTGTCACCATATTTACGTACTTATCATATCCACGATCGCTTTCATTGATTTACACGTCTTCATTAGCCCGGCTGGGGAAGAACAGTAGGACGTTAAACCCCATTTTTTAAAGTTTAACGCCAATATTATTGACCCATTTGTTTTATTTGTACCGGCTTGTATATCAAAATCGGCATGTTCTAGCGACGGCTATATTATTTGAGATACATCCAAACAGAGCAAAAATTCTTTCTTTTGCAATTTATTTTGGGTAATAGCCTGGGGCCTGTTTCACGAAATTTTAACTAAGATAAAATCCAAATTTAGTAATTTGATTGGATGATATTATATTGATTTTAGGACTCAGCCAATCAAAATTTAAGTAGCCTATCTATACTAAAATGGATTTTATCTTTAGTTAAGATTTCGTGAAACAGAGCCCGGGTTGCATCCCGCTTTGTTAGTCCCGAAATCCCCCCCCCCCCACCTCTCTCTCCCATATTATAAGTAAATAAGTAAGTTTATTGCATAAACACGCCCACGGGGAGCAGCCTACAATTACAAAATGAAAGCAGAATCACATTAGAATAAATATACATGTAGACTATCAACATAGATAAACGTTGCCTAGACTACTTACTGATTCAAGGCGTAAAAATTGAATATAATTCCTTATTAAACCTTACAATATAATTTAGAAAGTACGCTTTGAATAAAAAGAAAGAAAATAAACATGACTAGAATATATACGAATATTATACATGTAGAATATATTAGAGCATTCAAATGATATATTTAGTGATCTCTTAAATTAAAAGAGCAGAAAACACAAAATGACATAAATCGCGAGATATACACCTTGGGAGGAGGGGTTGGGGGGGGGGGGGAGATTGATGAAACTGTAGGTCATTTTGGGAGAGAATTTGATAGACAATTTGCTTCCGAGGATTTTCGTAGCCCACTTAATTGCACGTGCATCCAAGTAAATGTTTTGGATTTATAGCCTTCGTCACAACTTTAAAGTTTGGATTTATTATGTTATCTTATAGATAACGTATTTTTTTACTGTAATGATGAATAATAATATTTGCTGTGCTTTGCATGCCTCGACAAACTCGACTACATATAATCCAATCTTCATAAAACCTAATAAGCGCCAATTGAATTTTCCTGTGAAACCGTTGCAAATAGTCAAACCTATCGCAAATCTATAATATATGTTTGAACATGGAATAAGAATACTGCGTTTGAACAGGATTAACACAAGAAAATATTTGCAAATGGAACCTAGATCGCGGTAGGGTACCTTTAAAATTAATGACTATGATGACAAAGTCACGTACCCGGCCGTGACGGTGTCAAAGTTCACATTTTCGTAAACAAATAGACATATCAAATAGTTCTTTACATTCCTTTAACTTTAATGGGTATTTCTCATAGAAAAGGCGACAGTTGGAATTCCTGATACGTATCCGGTAATATTCCAGTTTGATAATTCATTTATTACGATATTAAAAACGGAATCCGTGAAAATAGACCAATCACGCACCTGCAAACAAGCCCTCTAAATTCCTCCGCCTAAACTTCCGGTTAAACATGGCGTAGAAAAAGTTGTGTTTTGTTTGTCAATATTTTGACAAATCGCCTTGCACCAACTTCCTGTTCGAAACCTAACAAATTTAAACGTACTAGAATATTGTTATACAATTTCCCCGAATGATTTCATGAACAACAACCAGAAAACTCATCTTTGGACGTAGTGAAACTAGTGCTGAGTTACATGTGCGATGAAGCCAGGATAGAGATTGGATAAAAACAAGAAGGGTTTGGACTTGCAATCTGTTGTTTGTTCAAGTACTGTCTGAAGTAGTGAACGTGTATATTGAGCAGTCAATCGTCTATTTAAAGAAATGACTAAAGACCATCATGTTCAAGAAAATATTATGTGAAATAGTCTACCGTTAAAAGAGAAAATATGTAAATTGTTCACGTCTAAAAAGTAAAAAAGAAAATATGTAAAATGGATGAACAATCACTGAATGAATTATTGGAATGTTCAGTGTGTCTGGAAAGACTGAACCACACCAGTAAAGTTCTGCCATGTCAGCACACCTTCTGTAGACGATGTTTAGATGAAATTGTGCTGACAAAGCAGGAATTGCGATGTCCTGAGTGCAGGGCGCTCATTGAAACGAAAGTCGAGGATTTACCGAACAATATTTTGCTGATACGATTACTGGAGGGTTTGAAGACTTGTGGTGTTGTGTCAAAACTCGAAAGCGAACCTCCGTTAAGACGGCGCGACAATGTCTCATCTACTAGTTCAACATCATCAAGACAATCAAATAGACAGGTATAACATATTCACTTGTGTTGATGGTCGAGAAAATTCATCAGGATTTTCTGGCGTGGTTAGGTATCCAGACCACTCGGACCAATTGATAGACCACTCGGACGGTATCAGGCGTATTCAACACCAGGCTAATTCAACACCAGTAAAATTGGCGTATTCAAGACCAGTATATTTTAAGACAAAAGCAGGATAAACAAGATATTTATTATATATCTTTAATTAAATAGTTATAATACAAACAACAGTTGAAATATTTCATATTCGAAGTAATAAATAAAATGGAACCGGTCCCCGAGTCTTCAGTCGAGAGTTGATTCAGTTATGCCAACCCTCGATGTCTTTATTTGGCGAACCTGGCGCATAAACACGGACCAACTCTTTGCACTAAACACTCGGTTTGATATCCATTGGTTCTTGACGTACTCAAGGACATCGGAATTGATTTGAAGTTTAAAATACAAAATAACAATAGGCCTATATACATAATACATGTACTGGTCTTGAATACGCCGATTTTTCTGGTGTTGAATTAGCCTGGTGTTGAATACGCCAGGATTCACTCGGACCAAGCGAAATGTCTTACGTATTTGACAAGTACATAAAAAATATTCTTTTTTATTACATCAACAATTTATTAAATATTTTAATATGCCTGATGCCGTTGTACGGGTCTGTACATGACAGCAAATATTCATATTTATTACTTCTGATGTCAACTGTTTCATAGCCTGTTTTGTACTTAGTTCATTTGTACCTGTAACATTGTACCATCATCTTTTACAGGCATTTAACCCTCCTCCTTTTGCACCCGGGCTTGGGACCGACGTTAGTGGAGTTATATTGGTTTTTTTGTTTTTTTTAAATTTTTTGATGTCTACATGTATGTTCAGTGCAAGTTTGGTCCGAGTGGTCTTGGTCCGATGGGTCTTTGGTCCGAGTGGTCAGGAGTTCCGCGGTTACTCCTTGTCAGTTGTGCTTTACGGAGAAGCTGAATGGAATGGAAAACTGTGGTCCCTTGTATTCATTTGCATATGCTAGCATGTTAATATTAATGAAACCTTTACAGGTGGAATTAGATATAAGAGTAGGCTGTAGCCGTAGGGTAGCAAGATTTACCCAAATCCACCTACATGTACGTAACGTTTATTTGTCAAAAAATGCCATTCAAAATGTGATTTTTCAAGCAATTTACCTGAAATAACTGGCTTGGAAACGTTGGTATAAACAAAGGTACATGTATGTTATTATCCAAATCCTGTATCATTGACATACATGTAGTCGAGTAGAAAGAATGGTGATTTATGTAAACTGTAGCACCTCTCAAGGCACGGGGGGTTATGGATGGCCTAGTGGTCTAGAGTGCCGCGCTTCGACCTCTAGCTAGCCTGCCACCTCTGGCGGCTGTGGTTTCGAGCCCTGGTGTGGGCGTACATGTACATGTATGTGGCATGGAGATAGGGGGGCCTTGTCAACCTTGTGGGTTTCCTCCCACTGCTAAAGACCCCTACGCGCAAGCAAATTATTGAAATAAAATTAAAAAACCATATGTTAGTCTCGAAATGACCTAGTTGTGTTTAGTGGACGTTAAACCCAATTTCTCTCTGCATATGTCCGTCTTTATTATCTCAGTCGGTGTAATAAAGTTAGATGTTAAACCCTATTTCATATTCACTTGTCATTATTATTATGGAACTGTGCATGTAAATGTAGATTACACACTGTATATCAAGGAAAGAATGTATGAAATGGGGTTTAACGTCCTACTGTTATGCACTTAACCTGAGCTAATTGAAGACGGGCATACGCCATACAGTGTGCTATGAGGGAAATTTTGCCCGGGCAGCGGCGCTACGGCCTACTCTTATATCGAATTCCAACTCCCAAGGTATCTTTTACGTGCACTCCAATGTGTACACGGGACCTCGGTTTTTCGTCCCATCCGAACGACTAGGCAGCTGTCCTTGTCAGGCCCTCATTCTGCATCACTGACAATGGGAAATCACGTCGGAAAATCAAGATGAACTTTCTCGGCCAATGCAGGGATCAAACACCCGACCTCCAGGCTAGCGAACCAGCGCCTTATCCACCTAGCCACCGTGATCCCCATCAAGGAAAGAAATGATACAAAAGAAATGAGGGTTTAACGATCTACTGTTTTGCATCAACTAGGCTAACGAAGACGGGCGTACACTAGGCAGTGTGGTATGAGGGAAGTTTTGTCATTATAGTGGTACTTCCACTCATCAGTTAAAGGGGGATCACTGTGGCTAAGTGGGTAAAATGCTGGCCCACTATCCTGGAGATCGAGTGTTCGGTCCCTGCATTGGCTGCAAAAAATCATCCAGGTTTTTCCGGCGTGGTTTCCTGTCAGGGATGCAGGACAGGAGGCCTGACAAGGAGTAGGACAGCTGTCTAGTTGTTCGAATGCACGTAAACTGAGGTCCCGTGTACACATTGCCATCCACGTAAAAGTTCCATTGACAGCTGAAATTCGAAATAAGAGTAGGCCATACAAGTAGCACCGCTGTTGGACAAAATTTCCTTCATAACACACTGTATGGCGTATGTCCATCTTCATTAGCCAAGTTTAGGAGCAGAACAGTTAAAGGTTACAGGTAATTAGGCATGGGCACATGTGTTCAGTTTGACAGGAAGGTAAAAGTTACAGCGTGTGCCCAAACTAAGCTAGACATGATGTGTATAAGACGACCTATACAGACAGCCAAGATAAGACAGTGTTTAAGAAAAGCCTTCTCGAAGATGAAGACATTTTCATGTAGAGATATGGTGTTTTAAGGCTGATTTATCTGCCCCCACCTGTGGAGTCAGACCAACCAAGTTAAACACTGTTAAAGTTGATAGTGATTGTTGTTATCCATAAAGACTGTGTAAAGCATTGGACACACTAGCCCAATCTTTCGTGGAGTCAGAAGACAAATTTAAAGGGACAATACCACTCTTACTGGCTTGACAGGTCCAGAAAAAAAAAATAGCCTTATTCTAACTACTAAATGTTTAAGTGTCCTACCTGTTGTGTAAATTATCCATTACAACCTATCTTACTTGTCCAGAGGGTTCCAAAATATGTTGAAATCCAAGTTGCATTTGAAAGTGTTTACGTAAAGCTTTTCAAACCTTGTTGTTACCATGAACATGTAGTTGAATTTCTCCAATTTTTTAAATTTGGTGTGTTAAGATGAAATTTGTATCATCAAAATTTCATTGGAATATTGTAAAATAGTACAATTTGTTGACCAGAATAATGATTTGTGCATATTATTCAGTTACAACAAGAGTGTTATTGGGGCTTTAAATTGATTGAAACGTTACACTGTTAAAGTGTTTGTTTTATTTCAATGTTTTTCCTATCATGAAATATCCAGATCCTCCTGTTCCCGCCACTGCTTATTAAAGAACCCCATGACGTAGTTTTTGTCGAGTGGATGTTAAGTTAAACCCTATTTCAAATTTCTCTCTCTCTCCTATCACGAATTGCCTTATAAACAGTAGGTCCCAGGTTATTTTAAACTGCACGTCTGATCCGGTTTTTTAGGGAATGCTCACTAGTCCGTATGTTCATTAGTCCACCGATATCTTTTATTAGGCTTAGGGTTGGATTAGGTTTATTGATACACATATTTATAGTACTTTTTAAATATGTACATGTAGCGGCAGACTAGTAAACCCGTGGACTAGTCAACCCCTCTTGTTATTTTATAATATACATCTATTAAACCTAAGAGGGTTTATTATTATTATTATTATTATAGGTCAAACAACCTTGTGCCAAAGCATTATATGATTATGAAGCCAAAGAAAGTGGGTAAGTTAACAATCGAGAGTAAGGTATACAATGTACAAATGTATTGCAGGGATATCATTAGAAACTGGCAAATTTCGTCGTTTAATAATAATAATAATAATCGCGTCATTTTACAAGGGTAGCTAATTAGGCCTGAGGCCTTTTTCCAATTTGACCCTTGGCACAGATCGTGTGAATGATTTCGATCATTACTGCAGGAAGAAACCGAAGAACTCGGGGGGGGGGGGGGGAAACCTGCCTGATCGGCACTTACAGCGATAAAGTCCTTGCTCTAAGCGGGGATTGAACCCTCGTTGCATTGGTGAGAAGCCGTCTCTCTATCGCCACGGCTATCCGACCAGCTTAAATTTAACCAATTTCCTGCGATCATTTAATCTCATTTAATTTCAATTACACCTTGGGCATAGTTACATGAATATTGAGATAATATAATTAATCGTGTGTGGGAAACCGAAATTTACTTCAATAATATTGATAATTATATTGAGCATGTGTGGCCGCTTAAGTCTAGAAACAACCTTTTTTTGTGTTGGATGTTAATTCCCATCTCTCTCTCCAACCTCCTGGGTTTTCTCTGGGTCCTCTGGTTACCTCCCACTTCTGAAGGAAGACACCCAACACGCAAGTGAATTTTTGAAATAAAATTGAATCATATGTAGGCCTATGTCCAAAAATGACCTACATTGTACATGTATTTTTTGTGTGGGATGTTAAACCCTCTCTCTCTCCTTTAGAGGGGTCACGGTGGCTAAGTGGATAAGGCGCTGGTTCGCTAGCCTGGAGGTCGGGTGTTAGATCCCTGCATTGGCCGAAAAACCAAGGTCCCGTGTACACATTGGAGTGCACGTAAAAGATCCCTTGGCAGTTGGAATTCGATATAAGAGTAATTTCCCTCATAGCACACTGTATGGCGTATGCCCGTCTTCAATTAGCTCAGGTTAAGTGCATAACAGTAGGACGTTAAACCCCATTTCATTCATTCATTCTCTCCTTTATAAAGCACCACAAGATGATTATTGTTATTATGAAATGATTTCAGTGATTTGGCATTTAAGAAAGGAGAAGTATGTAAATGTTTGACCAAAAATTACCTATTTTTTTGTGTTGGATGTTAAACCCTCTCTCTCCCTCTCCCTCTCTCTCTCTCTTCCTCTCTCTTTCTCTCACCTTTATAAAGCTGTTATTATTATGATTGTTATTATTTCAGTGATTTGGCGTTTAAGAAAGGAGAAGTAGTTGTATTAAAGAAACAGTTGGATGATAATTGGTATCAAGGGGAATTAAACGGTCAAATTGGGTTTTTCCCTTCAAGTTATGTTCAGGTATGTTTCAACTCTTATTCTTAAATTCTTAAATTTATTTTATTCTACTACTCCATCCCACTGGCATCATTTTTATACGCCCACATTTTATATGAACAGCATGGAGGAGAACTTTATCAAAGCCAAACAAATTCCAATGATTTTCTGATAATTACATAATGAGTTGTTACTTTTAATCAGATTTTAGTGTATTATAAATGTTTCATTACCGAAAAAAGTAAAATATGCAACAACTCTTGTTGACTGCCCGGACGAATTAGTTGCTGTGGGCGTATGTTTCGTTGCCTGGCAACCTATGTTTTGACTTAGTGTTGACACAGATTTATCAGCCTGTCCAGCTTTAATTATTATCTATATAAAGGGAGTGTTGCCTACGGCTGGCAATCAATCTTGTTTTTAGTATCAATTATCGCCGATCAATTATCAATAATATCAAAAATTATTTTGACTTACAATTGGTTTGAAAACAATCATAATTTGTACATGAATAACGAATTAAATGCGATTTTATGTTGTGTTATCATTCTGTATACATAAAGAACTTTTGTTTATTTATTTGACAATAAAATAATAACATTCCATAGGAAAATAAAGCCAAGGTGTAGAAAGAAACTCGATCAACTTCATTTGGAAGACAGAACCGCAAGTCTGCCATTCTTTTGCTTATGACACGAACAATAATGAGTAAAATGTAGTTATTTCCCTTTTATCACATCAACCGAATTCTCAATTCAGTCTGCCGTAACAGTTTATTTCTTGCAGTGATTTCTCTCTCATGCGCGCATAAAACTCTGTGATTTTTACTTTGTATAGTGGCTTAATTCATGGTTTTGACTCCTGGGCCCTTATTCACGAAAACTTAAACTAAGATACAATCGAAATTTTAAGAAATACTGCAATTCGATTGGCTGACCACTAAAATCAATTTGCATATATCCAATGAAGTTGCAGTATTTCTTAAAATTTCGGTTGTAACTTAGTTTAAGATTTCGTGAATAAGGGCCCTGGTCACTGTGAGACCCATATGATTGCAATATTCCACTGTTCTTAATGGGGGGGGGGGTTGGGATGGCCAAGTGGTCTAGAGTGCTGCACTTCGACCTCTAGCTGGCCGGTCACCTTTGGCTTGCGGCTGTGGTTTCGAGCCCTAGTGTGAGCGTATGTGACATTGAGATAGGGGCACCTTCTCAACCTAAAGACCCCTACGCGCAAGCGAATTATTGAAATACAATTAAACCATATGTTAGTCCCAAAATGACCTAGTTGTGTTGAGTGGACGTTAAACCTCATCTCTCTCTCTCTCTGTTCTTAATGGACTGTAATACAAATATGCAAATAAAAAGTTGAAAGTTATTAAACCTGCAGACATTCCCGTGTTATGTTTCACCGATCATGAGAATTTTATTTTAAAGACGTGGAAGGAAAACGATATCAATAGATTTATTTAAAACATTTAATTGTACAGAAGAGTCTTCATGTATAACACAACTGAAAACATATGCCAATTATTTTGACTTACAGTACACTTTAAATGGTAGTATGAAATTCCGCTTAAGTCCGACCTGGGCGGAAATGAAAAATCGCAGACCTCAGGTTATTAATCCGCTCTACCCCCGCTCTAAATTCCGCTCTAAATTTCCTCCGCGAATTTGAGTAAATCGCAGACCACCGCGGAATTGCTTAACCACCGACCACGATGGATTTTCTAAACCACCGACTAGCGTGGATTTGTTAGAACGCCGAGGAAATTGAAATGTATCTACATGTATTATTGGCTTCATAACTCAGGCAAGTCCGACAGAATGTTACGTTTAACCATTGGCTCTCATCATGACTTAAGGGGGGTGGCTCCAATTCAATGAGAAAATATTAGTTTTTTAAATTGCACTGTCAACTATTAAAGCTAATACTCTGAAAATTTTAGGACTTTATCATTATCACACAAGTTTTATAAAATTTGCATTTCGGAACCTGGACCACGCCCATTTCCCAAATCCAGGATGGCCTCCCCATGCCGTTGATATAAAAAGGTAAAAAAAAGGCTTGATAAAATATAGATTGTTATATATCCTACTAAAGCTAAGACACCAAGGTACATAATTATCTATATTTGAATGTCATAAGCTGTAGTAGAAACAAGTAATTAAAATAAATGTCAAATTTATTTAATATTTTCTCATTGAATTGGAGCCACCCCCCATAAGCGGCCAACATTTCTCACCGGCGCATGGCATCTCTATTTAAAAAACAAATTGTGTGTGTTTTATTATGAGTATGAATATTCTGTCTAATTAAAGTTCTAGGTCGAAGCACGCGTTGCAAAGACTACACTCATAAGGACTATTTTTATGGATTTCTGATTTCAAGTGGAGTACCTATAATTGCGTGATTATCGCTATTTTAAAACCATATCGATAATCGAATTTTCAAAACGCCACCGACAATTATCGGCAATATCGATATTTTTTCGCCAGCACTAGTGTTGCCGTACCCTGTCTTTGTGTTTCCAATCTTATTGTTTTAAAGCAGCGATGGCCATTCTCTGGTGCATGTACGATTGAAAGACATACATTGTACATTGCATCCCTTTGAATGTGATAATAAAGTATGGAAGTAGCTAGATTACTCATTATTTTTAGCAATTTGAATATTTTGTGCATATTTATTCTAGCATTTGTGACTGTCGTTTATTTGTCTGTTAAGGATTTGCTGCTACACTAGGGCTGTCCCGAAGCTGTCCTGGCAAAATTTCCTTCATAGCACACTGTATGGACTTAATACTGTTAATTTACAGGATAAACAGGGAAATTAACTGGCATTTACAGATTCAGCCATAGAATCTTCCTTTTTGGATTGAGTTCAATGAAATGAGGTTTAACGTCCTACTGTTCTGCTCCGACAGTGTGCTAGGAGGGAAATTTTTCCTGGACTGCGCACTACATGTATGACCTACTCTTATATCGAATTCCAACCTACCAAGGGATCTTTTACGTCCATGACAATGTACATGTATACACATGACCTTGGTTTTTCGTCACATCTGATCAATTTATACATAGCGCAGTCTTTACTTATATCTGTGACTGACATTTGTCTGTTCGGGATTCAGGCTACCAAGCCTCGAATTCTAATCTTTTTTAGGGCCTTGCCATTTTGGCCTCGGGTTTTTGGCCAAATTTAGGGGCACCAAGGCCAGTGATGGGGGCATCAAGGCCCAAAAAGTTTTCAGCCAGGGCACGGAGGCAAGGGGTGTTTTTCTATATATAACTAGCTTAATTAGGGATCAGTATGTGGTGTAGGCAACTTAAGGACTGACATTTATTCACTGCATTCTCAAAGCCTACGGAATACTCTTAATGACATAATGATCAGACAAGGGCTTCCACTTCAAAATTTTCAATGCCGGTAATTTTTGATATAACACACGAAAACTTTTCAAAGTTAATTCAAATTTTATGTTTTTTTATTCATGGTAGGGCATTGTGAATTGACGTGTCTATTAGGGCTGAACGATATTGGTAAAATTAAATATCACGATATTTCCCCCCCCCCCCCAAAAAAACCCCTATCATATATCACTATTTTAGTTATATTAAAAAAAACTAACGATATATCTCGATATTTTAGGTTTATTATGAAAGGTGTGATCTGATTACGGTATATAAGTGTTAAAAAACATCTTTCAAAATGTTGAAGAACACATGGGTTGCGCGTAACTCTGGAGTTTGTCTAAATCTCAAATATATAGACATTTTACTTATATTTAAATCGGCCTCAGTTTAAAAATTGCCCCCCCCCCACCCAAACGCACACTCAAAATGATGGTTAAAAATAAACGGCATCATACATTTATAAATGATAATAACTGTTTTCCAACAGTGTCAATGATAAATCGACCGAAGAGAAGATATTACATTACGCAACCATTACCGAATTGTTTTAAAAATGACACCAAACCATAAAAGCTAGATTGTTTTCCACCAAGATCTGTCCTTACTAGGAGAGAGGGAGAGATCTGCCGTTACTGAGAGGAAGAGAGATAGATAGATCTGCCGTTACTACGAGAGAGACATCCCAAACTTAGGCTGCCTATCTACAGGTAGCTCCGACTGAGAATAGGCCCTAACCTAATTAACCGACATTTTAATTCCTACATCGACGATTTTAGTCGATAACACTGGGTATGCTTTTAGAAATTGTTACTGTTAGAAGTATTTATTTCTCTTCTATTGTCATATTGAATGAAATTAAATATGTTTATTTAGCCGTTGTGTGTATGAAAGATGTCAAACTCATCAAGAACCGACTCACAATATAGTTCCCTAATTATTCAATATGGCGCCGCCTATGACAGTAAATTTGACAGAGGCGGTTTTGTTTGCAAAAACAAATTTAGGAGTATCTAGGCCTTGTTTTGAGAGATCAACACATTGAAACGTTAAAGACAGTTTACAATGGTGAAGAATGTATTGCAATATTACCCATAGCGCATATTATATATCGTTTTTAGCCGAGTGGCAGAACTTAAAATTTGACTTTGTGTTTACATATAAAACATGTGCTACGGTCTATTTTTCCTCTGTTGACAAGTGTTGTGTAAACACAGTTGACGTGTGTTCGATAAATCCCGCCCACACCTCCATGGTCCCGCCCTAAAATGATGACGCAAGCGTTTTAAATGGAGTCTATTTAGGACAGCGTTTCATTCTCGTATGACGTAGGTGGAACGCTGTGTGCAGTATGCGAGAGAGAGTGAGTGATATCCTTCTCTAGTTTGGCGAAGCGGGAAAAATGCTTTGACTTTGAACATCAAACAATTTGCGTCTATTTATAGTTTAGCACCCACGATGACCTGGAAATCGCGACTAGGCGGTGCAGGGCACTATTAGTGCCAGGATTTAATTCTCCGTGCACGAAATTATGTTCCTCACCACGACTTACCGAGAATTGAGTGGGATTTTGAGCGGAAATCGGAGTAGATAACATAAAACGTAGTTACCTTACATTATTAGGTATTATGTATCAGAGTAACCGAGGTTGGCCGAATGCAGTTCTCCGAGATTATTCATGCGGCAACATTGTAGAGCAAACTGAGCATGCTTCGAAAACGGATAGGTCCATACTGGTATTATACATTGTTCATTAGTATGGCGATGTGAGCGGGGGAAGAAAAGGATATGTAACTGGCCAGTTATGTGGCTCAGGTAGACTTTTTATTTACTGGATCAGAAAAGGCATGATTTTAAGGGCACGACGGCCAATTGAAAAGGGCACACTATATTGCGTATGCCTGTCTTCATTAGCCTGGTTTTTCATTACATCTGATACATTGTTTATTTTGCAGGTTATTGTGCCACTGCCTCAAATTCCTCAGTGTAGAGCTTTATATGATTTTGATCTTAAAGATGAAAAAGAAAAAGATTGTCTGGTATTTAAAAAGGTTTGTTTTAAGATTTTGACATACTCACGTCATTTTTACAAGGGTAGCAAATTGGGCCTGAGGCCTTTTTCAAATTTGGCCCTTGGCACAGATCGTGCGAATGATTTCGATCATTACTGCAGGAAGAAACCGAAGAACTCGGGGGAAACCTGCCTGATCGGACGGGAGACCGAATATCCCTCTCACTTACAACGATAAAGTTCATGCCCTGAGCTGGGATTGAACCCTCGTTGCATTGGTGAGAAGCCGACATACATATGTACATGTGTATGTATCTGTATTAGAAATATTGTGCTGAAAATATTCCTATGATATTTTCGTACATTGTTTTTAGTTTGGTCTTGTGTGTATTTTAGATTTAAATTAGTTTTATTTGGTTTTTATTCATCATCAGGGCTTTCAATGTATTTTGCACATACTGGGACTTAATTACAAAATCTGAAAATAAAATAGCTAAAATTTGTTTTATGTTTTTAAATAAGCTAAGTCTCTTACCTAATGTCATTCAAAGTCTTCGGCATTGAAAACTCGAATTATTTTTCAATTTAAATAAAAATTGGTGTTCCCGGGAAAAGATGTATTTCTGATATCCAATATTTAAGACAAAATATACCTATCCCATCGGTACACGAATCATGTACCAAAGTGCGTGGGGGTTGGGATGGCCTAGTGGTCTAGAGTGCCGCGCTTAGACCTCTAGCTGGCCGGCCACCTCTGGCTTCAACTGTGCATGGTTTCTAGCTCTAGTGTGAGCTTATGTGGCATGGAGACAGGGGGGCCTTTTCAACGTCGTGGGCTTCCTCCGGGCACACCGGTTTCCTCCCACTGCTAAAGACCCTTACGCGCAAGCGAATTATTGAAATAAAAATTGAAAACCATACGTTAGTCCCAAAATGACCTAGTTTGTGTCGAGTGGACGTTAAACAAGTCCCGTCAAATGGTGACGCCATTTTCTTATAGAGAGAATATGCTTAATACAAGATTCTCATAAGGGCTGTAAAGCGGAAAGAATAAACAGTACAAAATCCTTACCGGTCTCCGTTATCTAAATAGTCTCGCCCGAAATAAACCGAAATTTCTTTTTTACATATTCGGGGATCACGGTGGCTAAGTGGATAAGGCGCTGGTTCGCTAGCCTGGAGGTTGAGTGTTCGATCCCTGCATTGGTCGAGAAATTTCATCTCGATTTTCCGACGTGATTTCTCCTTGTCAGAGATACAGAAGGAGGGTCTGACAAGGACAGAGCTAGTCGTTCGGATGGGACGAAAAACCGAGGTCCCCTGTACACATTAGAGTGCGCGTAAAAGATCCCTTGGCATTTGGAATTCGATATAAGAGTAGGCCGTAGCGCCGCTGCCCGGGCAAAATTTCCCTTATAGCACACTGTATAGCGTAAGCCCGTCTTCAATTAGCTCAGGTTAAGTGCATAACAGTAGGACGTTAAACCCCATTTCATTCATTCATTCCGTTATCTAAATAGTCTCGCCCGAACATCAACCGAAAATAAATTTTTTTACATTGTAGGAAGATATTTTAACAGTTATGAGAAGAGTTGATGAAAATTGGATAGAAGGTAGAAAAGGAGAAAAAATAGGAATATTTCCACTTACTTTTGTAGAGGTTGGTTTCGATTAATTTTAACCCTTCCTTAGCACGTTTTTGACCGCTGGTAGCGCCTGCAGACAAATGTCGGGAAATTAGAATGTATGGTTCATTGACCTTGTATCACGTGAAATCTAACTCGGAAGTGTGTAACTAGTGTTAGTATTACTAGCGACCGAATATAGCCAACATCCGGGTCATACACAACCAAAACATTCAACTAAAATATCAACAAATACTACGCATTCCAACACGCCCTAGATTTCATTTTCACGAAGATGGAGGGCCCGATAGCTTTGGCAGTGAATACGATATACCAACAAACGACATATCTCCTGAAAGCTCAGAAAATGAGGCGTTTGATGACATAGCTGACAATGTTATTTTTGTAAGTCTTTGTGCGAAAAAAAATTCTCGAAAAATCTTTCTTTAATTAGTTATCACACAATTATTTTTTAAATTTTAGATGTTATCCCCCTTTTTTGGTGGTAAAATATTGGAAACATGTTAGGCCCCATATTCTTTACAATTGGCACTATTTTTATATATATATTATAGCCTACAGCACTTGATTATCTTGAAAATATGATTTTTATACGCCCACATAGAAATGTGGTCGTATATTGCCGTCGCCCCCGTCCGTCCGTCCGTCCGTCTGTCGGTCCGTCCGTCCGTCCGTCCGTCCGTCCGTCCGTCCGTCCGTCCGTCCGTCCGTCTGTCCATCGTCCACAATTTCTTGTGAACGCTCTAGGGGCTAAAATTAATATCCAATTGACTTTAAATTTATACACAGTGTTTAAGGTCATGAGAGGAAGACCCCTATTGATTTTCAGCGATTTCCGATAATTGCTGTCAGAGTTATGGCCCTTGATCACTTCAAAAAATCTTGTGAACGCACTAGAGGCTAAAGTTAATATCCGATTGACTTTTAATTTATACACAGTGTTTAAGGTCATCAGAGGAAGTCCCCTATTGATTTTCAGCGATATCCGATAATTGCTTCCAGAGTTATGGCCCTTGATCACTTTGAAAAATCTTGTGAACGCTCTACAGGCTAAAGTTAATATCTGATTGAATTAAGATTTATACACAGTGTTTAAGGCCATGAGACAAAGAAGCCTAGGGATTTTCAGCGATATCCGATAATTACTGCCAGAGTTATGGCTCTTGATCACTTTGAAAAATCTTGTGAAAGCTCTAGAGGCTAAAGGTAATATCCGATTGAATTTAAATTTATACACAGTATTTACGGTCATGAGACGAAGAAGCCTAGGGATTATCAGCGATATTCGATAATTAGTGCCAGAGTTATGGCCCTTGATCACTTTGAAAAATCTTGTGAAAGCTCTAGAGGCTAAAGGTAATATCCGATTGAATTAAAATTTATACACAGTGTTTACGGTCATGAGACGAAGAAGCCTAGGGATTATCAGCGATATCCGATAATTAGTGCCAGAGTTATGGCCCTTGATCACTTTGAAAAATCTTGTGAACGCTCTAGAGCCTAAAGGTAATATTCGACGGACTTTAAATTTATACGCAGTGTTTAGGGTCATGAAACAAAGAAGCCTAGGGATTTTCAGCGATTCTCGATAATTACTGTTAGAGTTATGGCCCTTGATCACTTCAAAAAATCTTGTGGATGCTCTAGAGGCTAAAGTTAATATCCGATTGACTTGAAATTTATACACAGTATTGAAGGTCATGAGACGAAGAAGCCTATTGATTTTCAGAATATTAAGTGTTTCGTATACTAAACGTTAGCATGGAGGAGAACTTTATCAAAGCCAAACAAATTCGAATGATTTTCTGATAATTACATAATGAGTTGTTACTTGTTATATGATTTTAGTGTATTATAAATGTTTCATTACTGAAAAAAGTTAAATATGCAACAACTCTTGTTGACTGCCCGGACGATTTAGCTGCTGTGGGCGTATGTTTCGTTGCCTGGCAACCTATCTTTTCAAAAAGTGGCGGACATCTTGGATTACCTGGTTACCATGGCAACTTGGTAGAGTAGGTCAAAACTTGAGATAGTAATAAATAGTCCTTGAAAATTTGAAAGTTCTATATTCATTAGTTACTTAGCTGGACTAATTGTAATAATGCATACAGTATTTGGCACATTTTGCCTAAAAATATTGCGCTACCTCAGTGAATATTTATGCGCTAAGGAAGGGTTAAAACTTGACTTGAATAGTCTCTATCATACAAGAGTCTAATGGACAGGGCTTGAATAGTCTCTATCATACAGGACTGGAGGGATGAGGATGGCTTGCGGGTAAGGCGCTGGCTCGCTAGCCGGGAGGTTGGGTGAATGATCCCTGCATTGTCTGATAAAGTTCATCAAGATTTTTCGGCGTGGTTCTCCCTTGTCAGTGATGCAAGATGGAAGGCCAGACAAGCACATCTGTCTAGGCGAAAAACCAAGGTCCCGTGTACACATTAACAGTCGAATTCGTTATAAGAGTAGGCCGTAGCGCCGCTGCCTTGGCAAAATTTGCCTCATAGCACACTGTACGGCGGCGTATACCCTTCTTCATTAGCCCGGTTTAGAAACAAAACAGTAGGACGTTAAACCCCATTTCATTTCATTTCAAACAGACCATACTGGTCAATGCTTAACGTGATATTAATTGTCCATCTTTATATTTTAGTTAAATGATGCTGCCAAGACGTTAGTCAATTCTAAGCCTAGGTAAGGCCTTAATTTAAATCATTTACAGTAACTATGTGTGATTTCAATTTTTCGTAAAAAGGTCAAAAATTCTCACAACTGGTTTAACATATTGGACATTTATTTCAATCATTCTCTTGCTTGTGGGATGAAACCTCGGTCTTGTAAAGTGTATTTCTGCATATTGTGTCTTTTCTTTTACAGTTCCAGTATATTACAAGCAGGAAGTAAGCTGCCCACAAGTTCACCTCGATCTACGTCCGCTGGCGGCACAACTTCAAACACTGTTCTACCTTCAACTGTAGCTGCCAGTTTACCACAGCAGAAACGTCACTCTTTTACCCATGCTACTCACTCATCTCCTTCACCGCCGAACCCCCAGCGTCATTCGCTTGAACTAGGAAGTAGCGGTGGATTTAATATACTTTCATCCAGTGTTAATAGTAGTACTCCAGCTGTATCTGTAGTCTCGACGTCCAGTACTTCATCTACATCTAATGTAGTTTCGCTGCCTACTCAGGTAACGTACATATTAAAATTAATCATGGCCGCCGCACACTATTGTCTGAGTTCGACCAATTGCAGTCAAGTGTCACTTTTAACAGTTAAGAAATGCGTATTGTATAATGGTACAGCACCTTTGAAATTAATCATGGCCGATGCACACTATTGTCTTGAGTCCGACCAATTGCAGTCAAGTGTCACTTTTAACAGTTAAGAAATGCGTATTGTATAATGGTACAGCACCTTTGTCACTCGGTAAAACCTGGGCAGACTCCGATACTCTACATCTAGTCTTGACTGTATGACGGACACTGTTTTACTTATTAGGAAAACTTGCCATTTTTAGAAAGAAGTTCTGAAATCTGCATCGTTCAAAAATTGTGTAGAAATTTCATTGCAAAGTTGTCGGATAAACTTGAAAGAAAAACGTCTTCAGGACATTGAACGCTTTGTATGATAAAACACTCTTCACAGATGTCTTCATGGGCGACACCATTTGTAAACCAGGAAGAAAGTAGTTCCAATGACAGGATTCGTCATCCAGCAGAGGCTAGATGTAGCATACTGGTAGTGTAACTCAGGTATCATTTAATCTTTTGTATCTAGCATCTTTCACATTTGTTTAATATCAAATCTTTGTTCAATAAATCTTAAAAAAAACTTTTAAAATGACCATAAACTGTTTAATTTGTACTTGTCCCCAGTATATAGCTGACTGATTAATTTTGATAATGAGCATCCAATTAACGATTATTTAATATCCTGAACACTTAATCAATATACATCATTAATCATTGTAGCACAAATGAGAAATTTACTTGATTCTGATTGGTCGAAAAGTGTGGTCGAATTGAAAATAAACCCCCTCTGAATTATCAAGGCGAATCACTGCGTATAAATATTACAGTGTCTACTTTTTTTCATTTTTGTGCTCACTGATTTTCCTCAACTGAAATCTTTATTGGCAAATATCTTCACTAAATTCTGCAAATAAGACCATCACACAATTTCCAAACATCATCTTTTAAGAAAACACATTTCTGAAATACATAAAACAGTAGAAAATCAGTCATAAATAAATTAAAACCTTTTTCAGGTATCCAAATATATTCGACATTCGTAACTAGGCAGTGACAGTATGGATAAATTAATTTGTTTTCTTTTTTTGGTAGGCGCCTAGCTTCACTCACCAATTTTACTTGATCGGGTTAATTTTTTTAAAAAATCACGCTTTAATCAAAGTCTGGCTAGCATGATCTACCTAATAATAAGTCATTAATCACAAGAAATCGCCCGAAAATACAATGAGAGGGTTTGAAAATAGCAGTTGAAATTATAGGCCTAAAATCTTTGTTGACGAACTGCAATTGTTTGAACAAGAACAGACTACAGCATTGTGATAACAGTCTACAAATAAAATAATAAAGAATGAAAACTTACACGAAACTGACCACTGTCGAATCGGAGACATTTTTGTTGGCAAGAGTTACTCCCCTTTTTTTCTCGGATAGCGGGCCGGAATTATTCCAATCACGCTGACACTGTCTCGTCTCGAAATAGGCCTACCGATATAATACTAATTTTCTGTTCTTTTAAAAATCTTCAAACGTTAAAAATATTCCTTGTTGTCGATATCCGAATAACTTTTTCTTCATAAATCATTTACCAGCAACTTGAGACTCAAACATTTTTATATTTGCAGGACAGCAAATAACAACTCGCTAGCGTGTGACCAAATAACAACTTTTTAAAATGGGTTTAAAAACGTTTCCCAAATAGTTCCGAAGAAAATCTCCAAATATTTGTGCAACAATATCGATAAACACGTTCCTGTTACGTATTTTGAGGGGGTTTAATGTCCATTTAACCATGATTGAATAATCAAGCATGGTTAAATGGACAATAAACCCCCTCTAAATACGTAACAGGAACTTGTTTATCTCCTAATTAATCAATTGGGTTGTTTATTTTTTTTTAACAAAGATTGAATATTAAACGAATGTGAAAGAAGTAAGTGCTAGATACACAAGTTTAG
Source organism: Patella pellucida (assembly GCA_917208275.1). Classification (NCBI taxonomy): domain Eukaryota; kingdom Metazoa; phylum Mollusca; class Gastropoda; family Patellidae; genus Patella; species Patella pellucida. The sequence continues at coordinate 54,848,425 of OU795043.1, forward strand.
ATGATACCTGGGGTACAGTGTGGAGTCTGTTGGGGTTTGCTGAGTGGCACCTTTGTATAACCAGGAACTGGATATGACGTTATCACAACCATCTTAGACTTAGGACGTCATAAATAAATGAGCCACCTCTGGCTTGTGGCTGTGGTTTCAATCCCTGGTGTTAGCGTATGTGGCATGGAGATACATGTAGGGGCGTCTTCTCAACTTTGTGGGTTTCCTCCGGGCACTCCGGTTTACTCCCACTGCTAAAAAACCTTACGCGCAAGCAAATAATTGAAATAAAATTAAACCATATGTTAGGTCCCAAAATGACTTAGTTGTGTTGAGTGGACGTTAAACCCCATTTCTCTCTATCTCTCATAAATAAATGAAAAAAGTTTTAATATTCATTAAAAATTTCAACAAATCCATCTGCCATCTTGTGCTCAAGTAACTCAATACATCATGATGTCTAATTCTATTAAAATTAATTTCAGAGATCCGGCAGTCCTGATAGAAATTCTCCGCGCGTGGTCAGCCCTCCTGTACAGAGTTCCTCACCAACATCTAATCTCACAACACCATAGTAAGTCAAATAATTTATAATTCTTTAAAAAAACATGTCTGTCTGTGTATAAGTCTATTTTCTAAGTCTATCTGTCTGTGTTTAAGTCTATTTTCTAAGTCTATCTGTCTGTGTATAAGTCTATCTGTGTACACATATGTTTTAAGTCTGTTAAACTCTATGTTTTAAGTCTATCTATCTTGAGTATATATTGTAATTCTATTTTTTATTTTAGCTATCTGTCGATGTATTAGTCTACGTATTATTATTCTACATGTAGCTACATGTATCTGTCCGTGTATACGTCTATGTGGTTTAATTCTAGCTATCTGTCCGTGTATGAGTCTGTTTTATTCTAGCTATCTGTCCATGTATAAGTCTGTGTTTTTTTTAAATTCTAGCTATCTGTCTGTGTATAAGTCTTTGTGTTTTATTCTAGCTATCTGTTCGTGTTTTAGTCTATTTATTTTTATTCTAGCTATCTGTTCATGTTTTAGTCTATGTATTTATTCTAGCTATCTGTCCGTGTATAAATCTATGTTTTATTCTAGCTATCTGTCCGTGTATAAGTCTATGTTTTATTCTAGCTATCTGCCTGTGTATAAGTCTATGTTTTTATTCTAGCTATCTGTCCGTGTATAAGTCTCTGTTTTTTATTCTAGCTATCTGTCCGTGTATAAGTCTGTGTTTTTTATTCTAGCTATCTGTCCGTGTATAAGTCTGTGTTTTTTATTCTAGCTATCTGTCCGTGTATAATTATAAATCGATGAAAGACGATGAGCTTGAATTAAAGAAAGGAGAATATTATACTGTTAATGAGAAATGTCAAGATGGTTGGTTTAAAGGCCAGTGTGTTAAGACAGGTAAAACTGGTGTCTTCCCAGGAAACTATGTTCAGATGATCAGGTAAGCTAATAAACTCTGTTGAATTCCAATATTGGGAGCAGGGAGGGGGAGAAGATTAGTCTAGGGCGTGCCCCTTAGACAATATAGTTACCATGGTTTCGAGGCCACACTTCCCAGTCTCGAAATCATCTTCTTCAGTAGGCGTCTCCCTCCCTTCCTCCTTCTCTCTCCTGTCATACCCCAACTCCTCCCCAAACTGTCCATTGTGTCTACATTAAAGTAACAACGTGCTATGAAATCTCAAATTTCTCACAGCTTAGTCAACGCTGATACATGTACATGTATAATATACTCAAATTGATTAATTACATGTAACAATAAAAAAACCAAAATCAAAATCCCCAAACTATATAAAGTTCTGGCTTGGATTCAGTCGGATTTTAAACATGCCCATCATTAAAGTTGGCGCCGAGCTTATTAATGATGCCTAAATTGACCATCAACAGCTTTAAAGTTTGGGTGGCCGATGAATTTTCTTATCACTGAAATCGCGCCTGCCACCCACGGTTTCACAAAAAAACGTTTTAGTCATGCATTGTTTTTTTTTTCACCAACTCATCGGATGCTGTAGCGGTAAAACCTCTTTTGTCTGCCACGCGGGATTTTCTTCGTTATCACGGGAACACACCCAGGGGTCTTGTAGGTCGATAGCACCAATAACTAATATCTGTAACACTATCGTAGTGAAAACAGATGAGGGTTTCGTAGATAAAAGATTTATTTACATCAGGAGCACATCTACATAATACAACATTTACTATTTTGCCTCTCTGCCAAGGCAGCGGCTGGACTCGAGTTTATATATACAGGTGAAAGTCAAAATCATCTATTGTCAAAACTAGCAGAGTTCATTAAGTTCTATGCACTTATGATATCGCTGTGTTACACCGAATGCTTAACACCTGTGCGTTTGGTCATAAGGTCTGTCATTGAGTCAAGTGGCATGGTTTCGATTTTCCACATGTACATGGCATGGAGTACTGTAGGATCCCCTGTCCAACCTTGTGGGTGTTCTCTGGTTCCTCTGATTTCCTCGCACTCCTAAAGACCCCTACATGCAAACAGATTGTTGTCATTAAATTGAACCATAATATGTTAGTCCTGAAATGACCAAGTTTGTGTCAAGTGGATGTTTAATCCCATTTCTCTCTCTCTCCCCTAGGTGCAAGCGAATTATTGAAATAAGTTTAAACCATATGTTAGTCCCAAAATGACCTAGTTTGTGTCAAGTGAACAATAAACCCCATTTTTCTCTCTCTCTCTCTCTCTCTCTCTCTCCCCTAGGTGCAAGCGAATTATTGAAATAAAATTATACCAAATGTTAGTCTTGAAATGACTTAGTTGTGTTGAGTGGACGTTTAACCCCATGTCTCTCTCTCTTTCTCCAGGTCCCCCAGTTTTTCCAACTGCTCCAAGACCCCTATGTGCAAGCGAATTATTGAAATAAAATTGAACCATATGACCTAGTTTGTGTCGAGTGGACGTTAAACCCATTCCTCTCTATTTTAGAGCTGACAGATTGATTTTTGTTTTTGTTTTTTTCAGACAACCCAGTGCATTTAAACCAATTAATCCTAACGTTATGAATATACGAGCTGCCGAACAACCAAACTCATCAGTTAGATCTAATACTACTACAACATCATCCTCACAAACCATGTCATCACCTCATTCATCATCATCATCATCATCACCACCACCACCACCTCACTATGTATCATCATCATCATCATCACCACCTCTTGTACCCCCTCCACTCCTACCTAGAACACACAAATCATCGTCTTCCATCAATAGTTCGAACCACACCTCATCATCATCATCATCATCATCATCCCCACCATCACAAACCAGTGGCTTACGAACTGTGGCTGCTAACACCCACAGTGTGAAGAAGTCATCGACGACGTCTCATGGACCGTTATCGAGCACCAGCCTGGTGGCTATTCAACATTCCATGTCAGCGTCTAGTAGTATCACTCCACCTAATAAAGTTGCTGCTGCTGCTGCTGGAGATTCTCCACAACTTCCCATCAAACCAAAAGAGAAGGTAGGTGATCGATAATCCTTACATAAAGTAGTTCCGAAATGACCTACATGTAGTTGTGTTGAGTGGACGTTAAACCCCATTACTCCTCAACTTCCCATCAAACCAAAAGAGAAGGTAGGTGATCGATAATCCTTACATAAAGTAGTCCTGAAATGACCTAGTTGTGTTGAGTGGACGTTAAGCCCCATTACTCCTCAACTTCCCATCAAACCAAAAGAGAAGGTAGGTGATAGATAATCCTTACATAAAGTAGTTCCGAAATGACCTACATGTAGTTGTGTTGAGTGGACGTTAAACCCCATTACTCCTCAACTTCCCATCAAACCAAAAGAGAAGGTAGGTGATCGATAATCCTTACATAAAGTAGTCCCGAAATGACCTAGTTGTGTTGAGTGGACGTTAAACCCCATTACTCCTCAACTTCCCATCAAACCAAAAGAGAAGGTAGGTGATCGATAATCCTTACATAAAGTGGAGTTGGATGACCGAATGGTAAAGCCTGTCATTGAGTCAACTGGCGTGGTTTTCGAATCCACATGATGGGTTGTTTCTGTGTCCTCTGGTTTCATCCCACAGCTAAAGACCGCTACAAATGTATGTGGAAGCCAATTATTTAAATAAAATTGAACTGTGTGTTCGGTCCTGAAATTTCGGCAAGGGACATTAAACCCAATTTCCCCCCTTTTTCAGTTTCAATAGAAGGTTTTATCTCACTTTATGTACATACATCTCATCAAGGCCTGTTTGTTTCGGCACAAATTTCGATTTGGTACTCAACCAGCTTGAGAGCCTATCAAATTCCTTGATCGTCGCAAATACCAAGTCTCGCACTTCGAGTTGATGGTTCGTTGAATGTCAAAGTTTCCGTGGAGGTCGCTATGTCACAACCTCTGATTGAACGCTACTGTAGATAACGTAGCTATAAGTTTGGGACTTGTAAAGTAATCTAGCAACATAAAGATTTTGTAAAACTGGTAGTTGTTGCTTCAGAGACATGCCCTTAGCTATAAGTTAGGGAATTGTAAAGTAATCTAACAACATCCAGATTTTGTAAAACTCGGTAGTCGTTGTTTCAAGAACATGTCCGTATTAATATTATTTGATATTTTGATATTTTAGAAGGAGAAGAAGGAGAAGAAAGAGAAGAGTAGTAAAGGTTTCTCGAAGTTATTACATGTTGGTGGAAAACATAAAAAATATAAAACACTTAATAGTACAGATACTGTGGGAGAATCTTCTTCTACGGCTCTTTCTGCTGCTGCTCAGTCTGTAGATGTTGCTCATTCTAGGTAGGTATTAATTAGGAGATAAAAACCTCCTGTTTTACATTTAGAGGGGTGTTATTGTCCAATAGACATGTTCTGAGATCAATTGAACCAAATGTTAAACTAGTTTGTGTCCAATTGTTAAATCTCTCCCACTCATTCTCTCTTTCTCTCTCTCTCTCTCACTGTTTCTCTCTCTCTCTCTTTTTCAATACTGTAGATGTTTCTCATTCTAAGTTAATTCTCTCTCTCTCTCTCTCGTTCTTCCCCCTCTCTCTCTCTCTCTCTCTGCCTCTCTCTCCCTCTAAATACTGTAGATGTTTCTCATTCTAAGTTAATTCTCTCCACTTCTGCTCCTTCTATAGATGTGGATCATCCTCGGTAAGTAAGAACTCATAGAATTTGGAATTCATCAGACAGGCAGAAACATCACTGTCCAATCAAAAATTTTGGTCTGAGCACATGCTTGAGTGGCCAAATGGCCTATTGCATGCACCTTCGATAATAATCCAACATCATGAGTTCCCCATCCCCACTGCTAAAGACCCCTACGTGCATGCGAATTATTGAAATAAAATTGAACCATGTGTTAGTCCTGAAATGACCAAGTTTGTGTAGTCTCTTCTCACTCCTTCTCTCTCAGATTCTAAGGTCTGTAAATGAGTGAAGTGTCGAGCCCAGTCGGTGGCAGACAATTAAACCACATTGTTAACGTTATGTTTTTCAGGTCAGGTTCATATCCAGCTAAAAGTCAAGGGGCCACGGCTGATCACAAGAAATCAAGTTCATTTGATTCTTCTGTACCAGCTAAACCAACTCGACCTAAACCATTACCCAGAGAAAAGTAAGTGTTGTTCAGTATCTAACACTGACTTTGTATTTTAGCACCGATTTAAGGGAGATGCAGTTCCTGAGGGGATTCTCCGCTGCTCATGCTGGGAATATTGGTTTCTCCTACATCGTCGCCGAATAATTAGCGTATCATTGAGTCAACTGGCGTGGTTACGTTTCCCCAGTTGTAAGTGACAAGGAACAGGGTCGCCTGTCCAACCTAGTGGTTTTTCTCTGGGCCCTCTCTCTGGTTTGCTCCTACTGCTTTAAGAACCCTACGTGCAAGTGAATTATTGAATTAAAATTAAACCATATGTTAGTCCCGAAATGACCTGGTTTGTGTCTCCAACTTGTCCACAGGACCTTCTGTTTAGTGAGCCAGTGATGGGGTTCCCCCTTGTCAGTGGTACAGGACGGGGGCATGACGAGGACAGCTGTATAGTCTTTAAAACAGGACAAAAAACGAGGACCTGTGTACACATTAGCATGCACGTGAAAGAACCATTGGCAGTTGAAATTTGATGTAAATGCAACATTTCCCTAATAGCACACTGTATGGCGTATGCCCATCTTCATTAGCCCAGTCGAAACAGAACAGTAGAAGTCAAACCCCCATTTCATTTCATTTTCTTTTTGTTTTGCAGATATAATTGTGTGGTACCTTACCCCCCTCAAACAGAACATGAACTGGACCTTCAAATAGGAGATATTGTCTATGTACATAAAAAAAGGGATGACGGGTGGTTTAAAGGGACTTTACAACGAAATGGAAAAACTGGACTCTTCCCAGGCAGTTTTGTTGTAAAAATGGATTAATATATTAATTAGTACACGCGCAGATGTTTAGTGTATAGCAATAGGATTGTTGCAAATATTTTATTTTTAATTTTTAATTAAATTATTAATAATTTAGAATTAAATTCTATTTATTATTACAAAGTTATAAAAAAGGATATCAATGTTTGTCAGTATCGCTGAGCTTCATCAAATCATTTTTTTTTTAGTGGAGAATTTCTGAGGTTTTTTTAAAGAATATTCACTAAAATTAAAATACATTAGCCGAGAAAGTTTTATCTCGATTTTTTGGCGTGGTTTGTCTCTAAGTCAACTGGCATGGATTCGATTCCCAGTTGTACATGACAAGAAGTAGGGTCACCTGTTCAATCTCGTTGATTTTAACCAGGTCCTCTGGTTACATGTACCTCCCACTGCAAGCGAATTATTGAAATAAAATTGAACCATATTTTATTCCCAAAACGACTCTGTGTCATTTGGACGTAAACCCCATTTCTCTCTCTCACTAAAGAGTGTAAAAGTTTTTTTTTTTTTTTTTAATTACTATTGTGATCACTGATCAGCAAGAGCGATAACTCCACTATGTCATTGAAAATGAAGAGAGGGAGTAAAACTGGGTTTAACGTCCACTCAACACAAACTAGTTCATTTCGGGACTAACATAAATTTCAATAATTTGCTTGCGCGTAGGGGTCTTTAGCAGTGGGAGGAAACCGGAGAACCCGGAGAAAACCCACGAGGTTAGATACAAATCAAGGCTTTCAATGAAAATTAAATATATTTTATTTTTATGAAATGATAAAGCAATCGGTTCTGTTTAGGAACATTTTGTCTGGTTTTCTCTAACCATGAAACACTGTTATTTATGCATTAACGTAGAAGTATTGCCTGCACCAAGTCTGATTTGATGCTTTTTATATGCAATATGGGATTTATGTAAACTGCTTCCTAGGAGAGAAATATTATCAGCACTGTTTTAATATAATTAGAAATGGCTGCTATATATATACATATATATATATATATTTACAACTTGTATTAAACTGTAAAAACAAGAAATTTACCTTCTTAAGATAATAAAGTAAAGAAGCGTCATTTGCATTTTTTTTGGCTAGAATTTCAAATTTATCAGGCCCCAAGTTCACAAAGCATTCTCAGACTTAAGTTAAGAATTTACTCTACTTTCAATCACTTTTTATGAGAAATATCTTTATTGTGTATCCATAAAATTGTACATTGTCTTAATGTGTTCATTTACTAAATTCCTATCAAAGAAGATAAAGTTAATAATTTACTCAACTTTCAATCACCATTCATGAGAAATATCTTACATCCAGATACACAAAGCTTGGTACATAGTTTCTTATTTATGTATTTGATACATTAAAACAACAAAGGTTTTATAAAGGGCTATATTTTAGTAAAATAAGTCAAACAATTTTGAGTAAATTCTTAACTTACGTCTGAGAATGCTTTGTGAACTTTGGCCAGGGCTTAATCCATGCTAAGCTGTACCCAGATTGATTATTTAATATTTAATTAAGAAAACAAAATCCAAAATATCAACGCCTGATAATAAAGTCCCAGCTTGGATTCAGTCGGATTTAAAAAGGCCTGCAATTCAGGGCCGGCGGAAGCAATTCGTGATTGGGGGGGGGGGCTAGGTCCTGATAGGCGAGGGTCCAGGGGGCGCGATAACCTGGAGAAAAGAGTACTTGCGGCCAAATTTTGTTCGCCCATGAACAATAAAATGACAGCAGGATTAATACATATTGAGCAGCATTGATGAATGAAATTTCAACATCATCTCTGATTTTCTTAATTAGTATGGATTAAGCTGTTAAAAATTTGTTGTTTCCCATCAATATAGCTCTTTAAAGGATTCTTACTTAAAGGCTCAATACCACTCTTGTTGTAACTCAAAAATATGCCCCGATCTTTATTCTGCTCCACAAATTGTACTCTTTTTTTACAATACTCCAATTAATTGATGATACAAATTTCATCTTAACACACCTAATGAAAAAAAAGGAAAAATTCAACTAAATGATTTGAATGTAAACCTTTTGAAATGTGACTTGGATTTGAACATCTTTTCGAACCTTCTGAACAAGTAAAATAGGATGTAATGGATACTTTACACAACAGGTAGGACACTTAAACATCTAGTAGTTAGAATAAGGCTAGTACACGTATTTATTTTCTGGAGCTTTTAAGTCGGCAAGAGTGTTATTGCCTCTTTAAAAATTAAAATCACAATAAGCCATCTTTTTAAAACGAGAAGGATAGAGATTTATTGTTGACAGCCATCAGCTCACATTAATGTAACAACAAATCAATTTCTTGTCTTTATCGTTATTTTGTTATTTTTTTTAAAAAGAGTAAATTTTTAGAAGTGTTCGTTCTGCCCGGAGTGTTTGTTGATATTCTAGCATGTGCCTTGTTTTATAATTAAGCTGATGAAATTCATAGAATAGATTTATATTTGCTGCTATTTTTCAGTAGTTTTTGTTATTGAGGCCAAACAAATTCTTGTGTATAATGTTTAATCAATCTGATTAAAACACAGACCCTATTTTGTTTTTCGTTTTTTATAAATCAAAATTTCATTTTACTTGTCTTTACTTCACTAGAATCTGGAAGAGTTGTTATATTACCGGTGGTTTGGTTGACTTGAGGGATTAGCCAATAAAAGCCACGTTCCAATTGATGCGAGAGATTAGCCAATGAAATGGTTTGTTATGGCGAGTTCTTGGAGTGCAGTGCACGTAACTGTTGGTATAAGCCACTAGAAAGGTCAAGGCTGATTGATTAATCAATGTCTGATGTCATAGGGTCAAAAGCTGCTTGTATGACCCCTAATGCGACCTCCCACTACAACTGGTCTGATCTTCATGTAGTGTAGGTTATCGAAAGTATAAAAAACAAAACGAAAAATAGATCTGTATTTTAATAAGATTGATGTTTTGTTCAAATTTCAAAACTTAAATTTTCCGAATTAGAAGTTTTGAGAAGAGCGACTAAGTATGCTTTATTTGTAAATCCCCTTGTCAGTGATGCAGACGGAGGACCTGACAAGGACAGCTGCCTAGTCGTTCGGATGGGACAGAAAACCGAGGTCCTGTGAACACATCGGCTTGCATGTAAAATATCCCTTGGCAGTTGGAATTCAGTTGCTGCCCGGGCAAAAATTTCCCTCATAGCACACTGTATGGTGTATGCCCGTCTTCAATTAGCCCAGGTTAGGTACAGAAGCCCAGGAAGTTAAACCACATTTCATTCATTTGTAAAAAAAAAATTTGTGAAGAAATTAAAAGCAGATTTTTTAATTGGTATTCCCCAAAACAGAAATTCAAATACATTTAATTAACAGCTCATGTTGATGAGGTTGGTCTTTTCTGTTTCGATTCCGTCCTGGTCCTGTTGTGTTGACAATAAGAAATAAAATGGGGTTTAAGGTCCTACTGTTCTGCTCCAAACTCGGCTATTGAAGGCGGGCATACGCCATACAATGCGCTATTAGGGAAATTTTGCCTGGACAGCGGCACTATGGCCTAATCTTATATCGAAGATGCCAATGTCTACATGGGACCTCGGTTTTTGTTCCATATGAACGACTTTACGTTGTCCATTGCCGAGGCCGACTGTTCTGCATTTCTGACACGGGCGTACCACACCGGAAAATCCTGATGACATTTTATGACCAACACTGGGATCGAACACAGGTCCTCCAGGTTTGTGAGCCAACGTCCTACACCTGGCCTACACCTCATAAATTACCCATGGTTATGGTGACCCACGGTTACGGTTACCCGACCATGTACTTTAGATCACAGGGTCAGGTGCCTGTTTCACGAAATTTAAACTAAGATAAAATCCAGATTTTAGTATTTTGATTGGATAATTTTAGATTAATAATAATAATAATAATAATAATCGCGTTATTTTACAAGTGTAGCAAATTAGGCCTGAGGCCTTTTTCCAATTTAGCCCTTGGCACAGATCGTGCAAATGATTTCGATCATTACTGCAGGAAGAAACCGATTGATCTTAATGCTTAGCCTATAAAAATTGAAGTTTCTGCTAAAATTTGGATTTTTATCTTTAGTTAAGATTTCTTGAAACAGGGTCCGGATCTTTCCTTGAGTCAAGTGGTGTGGTTTGAATTCCCTTATTTTGGGTCCTCTGGTTTCCTCCTGCAAACAAATTATTGAAATAAAATTGAAAATATTAGTTGTGAAATGACCCCATCTCTATTAAACTGTTTACAGACACAGAATCTGGATGTGTGCATCATTCTATTAGTTAGTGCAGGGGGACTGCGCCACATATGATTTACATAAAGGGCAAATATAACGACAAGACATCATACTCCGAAACAGCAAACAAAACAAACAAAAAAACAATTCACAAAAAGAGGGAATGGATCCGTAAGCGTCCACTGCGCTGTACAGCCCTGGGTCTGAAGCAACACAGACTTCGCTCAAAATTGAACATATTTCACTCGTACAAGAAAACGCACAACAACCGAACACAAAGAAGCAAAGAAAATATGTAAGAATTGATAACACTGTCAATCAAGTCAGGTGGGGAGGGGGGTAGCATGAATCATTTGAAATATTTTCTATCACCAATCGGATTAAAATACAGATCTATGTTTTTTTGGTTTTTTTTATACTTTCGATCTAACCAGTTGTAGTGGAAGGTCGTGTCAGGGGTCATACAAGCGGCCTGTGAACCATTGATTAATCAATCAGCGTAAAAGACCGTTTCATTGGCTAATTCCTCACACCAACTAGAACGCCTGTTATATAACAACTCTTCAATAAATCCTAGAGTAGTAAAAGACAAGTATAACAAAATTTTGAACTATAAAAAAACCCGAAATGAAACAGGATCTGTGTTTTTTAATCAGATTGCAGTATTAGCTCAAACATTAAAATGAAACGAAAGAGGATCGATCTGTGTTATAATCAGATTGGGGGGGGGGGAATGGCCTAGTGGTCTAGAGTGCCGCGCTTCGACTTCTAGCTGGCCGGCCACCTCTGGCTTGAAGCTGTGGTTTGGAGCTCTGGTGTGAACGTATGTGGCATAGCGATAGGGACGCCTTCTCAACCTTGTGGGTTTCCTCTGGGCACTCCAGTTTCCTCCCACTGTTCAGTTTGAACATATTCTCACTGTAGAATGGCACTCTAGCTAGCCGTATATGATATTATATTGCCCTTTAATCATCTTGTTTAATGATTTTTAATATGTAATATGTAACACATACTCTGGTAAAAAGTTCTATAATTGAACCATCGACAATCACATAACTCATCCTGTTGGTAATTCTCCCATCAAAAGGCAAAACCTAGTAACTCACTTTTATTTTATCAAAATTGAGTAAGGATCAAATTTGCAGTTACTGAGGGTAGGTGCTTCCAATCTTTTGATTTTGTAAGCAGTTACACCCATGACACAACCTAGCAACTTCCTTGGTTTGCCTAGAATACCACAGCAAAACCTAGTAACTCAATATAGTCAAATAAATGGATGAGCTGGGGTTTAATGTATTATTCATTCATTATGTTTTCCTTTGTTTTCTCAAAATAAGAGAAAAATGAGTTACTAGGTTTTGCCTCTTGATGGAAGAATTTCTACAAGGTAAATCTTGTATACAATGTGTTTTTTTATTTTATTTCTATGAATTATGTAAAAAAAATTGTGTATTTTATTTTTTGTTTTTTGTTAATGTATTATTAAGTTATATGTGGGGAACGAAACTTGCTCCTTTATAGGGAGTGTAATGTTATATTATATTAATCATATAAATTGTGTAAAATTATCATCCTCATAAACAAATTTAGTCAACACATCATTTTTATTTAAAGACACATCCTGTGGGATTAAGATAAAGAGCTGCGGCCTGTTTCAGGAAATTTTAACTAAGATAAAGTCCAAATTTTAGTGTTTTGATTGGATAAAATTAGATTGATATTAGTGCTTAGCCAATCAAAATGAAGTACATGTATCTACTAAAATTTGGATTTTATCTTTAGTTCAGATTTAGATAAAGAGCTGGTCATTCTTGTTATAATAGTTCGAAAACAGATACATGTATGTATAATGAGAAATTAATATATTGGAAATTTGTGGGCTTGTGATGTCAATATATGCCAAAGTAATAATTTATGTAACTTTAGAAGTAGAAAAATAGGCAGATTTAGCTCTTACATATTCCAGCTTTAAACAAAAGGAGTTTTTATCTCTTAAAGTTATAAACATTGTTTAGTTTGAGATGAAACAATATGTAATCTATGAATTATTCGTGGTATAAAAAGATTATGAATGTTAATTTTAGGTAGGACGTGAATGTTGGCCTTAAATGTGTCATAAGGTTGTGGGCCTTGCTTGAGTTATCAGAAATGTAGGCCTCACATGAGTTATAAAAATAAGGGCCTTACATATGTTATAAGAAATATAGGTCTTACATGAGTTTTAAAAAAAGGCCTTACATGTGCTCTAAGAAATATAGGCCTTACATATGTTCTAAGAAATATAGGCCTTACATGAGTATTAAGAAGTCAACATGTCAATCTATAAATAGTCCTACCTCTAGTCGTATAGAACATTATGTTCTGGAATCCTGTCATCGACTGCTGTAACACATTTAATTCATCATTCTAACTGGAGAGATCACTGAGTAGTGGCACGAGTCAGATTTTACCATTCACACGGAATGATTTGTAATCTCAAGATAAATCTGGTAGTGTGATCAGTCCTTAGTAAGACCGAGTCTATTACTTCAGATAATGATAGGACAGTAGTGTGACCAGCCCTAAGCACATATTATTTCAGATAATGTTAGGACAGTAGTGTGGCCAGCCCTGATAATGATCATTGATATGTATATCTTCTTTGTTTGGCATTAAGTAATTGAAAATAATAACACAAGGTACAATTTTATGGATACACAATTACTGAGTTTGATACTAAGCAACGTTTCCACGAGGATACTCTTGTCTTTATCAAACAAATCATTTGCTTGATAAAGACGAGGGTGCTTGATAAATATGAGAGTATCCTCGTTGAAACGTCTCGCTTAGTATCAAACTCAGTAATTGTTTATTCATAAAATTGTACCCTGTGTGATATGTATATGTTTATAATGTTTATCATTTCGTTATTGTATTATCATTGTACAGCTGTTAATATTATATTAGTATGATTATAAAATGAATTGTATATACATGTAACAGTTTTTATATTGAAATTTACCAGGGAATAATACTGGAGTGTTTTGACAACAAATTGGCAATAAATAAAAAATAACAACCAAAGATCCATGGACATTTTTGTCTTTATATAATATAAAAGATGTCTAAACAAGTAGATATTCTTTAATATTTGTAAAATTTTAAATAAATTATTGTAATTGTAATAAAAAATTTGTAAATAGGCCAACAGCCATTTTATTGTTTACTCTATAAATTATTGTTAAGGAAATCAAAATTATTTATTCAAATCAAGCGATGGACACATTAGCTGAATCAATTGGCACCAAATTGTGTTCGGCCGAATGGGTAGATAGGCGAATACTCCATCTTTCTCATCACTTGATTAAACATGGAGACGACCATGTCTTGAAACAATCACGTGACCTCTAGATATGGGTAGGTGATGAGTGGTGATTGCCAGATTGGCTAATGGTTTCTGCATTTGGACGAAGCATTTGGCGAAGCGCACACACTAAGCGTTATATAATTTTGCTAGTGTGTCCACCACCGCCTAAAGGTTATCTTAATATAAAAAGATATTATATTATAACGGACAGCAATTTTAGCCAATATATTTGAAATGTTTGAGTTTATGTATCATTCTGTATTTCAACTGACAATGATTATAATATTTTATTATATCTGCCAGCAATTTTAGCTATTTGGTCGTTGATATATTTGAAAGGGTTAGAGTTAGGTATTATCCTGGGTCCTTTTTCACGAAATTTTAACTAAGATAAAATCCAATTTTTAGTAATTTGATTGGATAATATTAGTTTGATTTTTAGTGCTTAGCCAATCAAAATTGAAGCATCTACTCAAATTTGGATTTTATCTTTAGTTAAGATTTCGAGAAACAGGACCCTGTATTTCAGCTGATAATGATCATAAATTTGTTTATTTTATAAACCATGTTTTTGTTTTTGTATCATCTAGAACATCCTCGACATCCCAAGTGGTCTCATTCCGTTTTACTCCACTAATCTCTGGGTTCATCCATGCTGTATGCAAATTATCTTCCCTTGATTCTACAAACCAATCAAAAAACCAGTTTACAAACCAGTCTTAGCCTCATTGTTTACGTTCACAACAATATGGTGGCTTGTTCGATCAGTCGATTATGAGAAAGTTTGCAACAAGATGAGAGTTACCTCCCTTCGTCAACTTCCTTTGTATTGAACAATTTTTTTGATTGGTCGATAAAAATAGCACAATCATCAAGGGCAGATAAATTGAATACTTGTCTCCCCCCATTTGTTAGGGGAGTGAGACAGATGAAATGGGGCTTAACATCCTACTGTTAGGGAGAGGGGTTTTACATAGGCTAAGCCTGTTCCCCAATCCCATTCAGACATCCTGAATAAAATATCGTTTATAAAAAAACCCCCAAAACCCCCATCCTACTGTTCTGCTCCTAAACTGGGCTAATGAAGACAGGGGGGGGGGGGGAGGAGGGGAAGGGAGTGATTAGACCACTGGGGATAGAGATGATACATCTAGTGTAGATTATGAATATTATTTATAAAATATTGATTATAAGAGATGTGACAGTCTCGAAGATGATCTGAAGTTGATTATTAGTGTATTATATCTAAATGTACAGGTAATATAATATATTGTACAAACAGGTAATGGGCGTCCTCGCTAGAGATAAAGGGACATAATTTATAGGCGAGGCGGCCCCACATGACCTCATTGTTTACCTTATGGCATAGTTTTCCTGGCTGTATATTCATTACGAAACTGTTTTTGTCGTTAATATTGAATGTAATACCGATACGGTTCTCTTACCATCGATCTAAGGTCACATGGGACCACATTTTTACTGGCGACGCCTGGTGGGAATTCCTACAGCGAGGACGCCCATTGTATGCAGGTATAGAAGGATACCATTGAGGGGTATCCAGGATGTACAGGTATCACTGTAACCTAGGTAACATTTAATCTTGTATACCTGTCACTGTAAGCAAGGTATTCTTTAATATTGTGTATTTAGCACTAATTTCTTTCACATTTTGTTTAATATCAAATCTTTGTTTAAAAATTCTTAAAAACCTTTTACTTGTAAATTGGACACTCATTATCAAAATTAATCAGTCAGCTTTAAACTGGACACAAGTACAAATTAAACGATTTATGGTGATTTTAAACGGTTTTAACGGATTTTTAAATAAAGATTTGATATTAAACAAAATTTGAAAGAAATTAGTGCTAAATACACAAGATTAAAGAATACCTTAATAATAATCGCGTCATTTTACAAGGGTAGCAAATTAGGCCTGAGGCCTTTTTCCAATTTGGCCCTTGACACAGATCGTGCGAATGATTTCGATCATTACTGCAGGATGAAACCGAAGAACTCGGGGGAAACCTGCCTGATCGACGGAAGAGCTTACAGTGACAGGTATATTAAATGTTACCTGGATTACAGTGTAATGCTGTATATACTAGACATACAAGCCTGGAAATAAAAAAAGGCACCGGTCACTGACAATGTCAGGCACAGATTCAGGATTTGTCAGGCACAAAACCTCTGGTGCCTGTCATTTTGTCCGGCACTGATTTGTCTTTTTTAATGATATTATTAATACATGTCCTGCACTAAGTTGAAAATGTCAGGTGATATTTCATTAGTGGCTGACATTTTGTCAGGTACCGGTACATCTAAAACTGTTATTTCCAGGCTTGTAACAGGTGTGTAATACGGAGCCTGATTTTAATGAAGGTGTGAAACAGGTTAAACTGTTAATTGTAATAATTTCACTGTGTACAAAACATTAATAAAACATCATTCACTGCTTACTTTAACATTTTATTTCAAATTTATATACGCCCTTGGTTTCATCTTCCAGAACTACACCTCCCTCCCCCCCCACACTTCCCAACGGCCAACCACTCCTTTAAAATTTATAAGCCCTCAATTTCATGTTCGAGAACAACAATCTCCTCCACCCCTCCTTTGCCCCGAAAACCTTCCAAGCACGATAGGGGCTTCAGTTATTTATTATCGGATCATTTCAAGTTTTGTGTGCGTCATTCATGTTCCAGAACTACAATCTCCCCCACCCAACCACTCCTTTGCCCCGATAACCTTCCTAGCACGATAGAGGCTGCAGTTCTTTATATCGGATCATTTAAAGTTTTGAGTATATCATTGCGGTCATGGGAATAGGAGCCCTATCAAAAGTTAAACCTCTTTTCCGAAAATATTTATTGGCACTTGAAATTAATTCAAAATGAAATATTATAAATATATGTAGAATTTAAATATGTCTAGGTGTTCATGAATCTTCTTGTCTTCTGTGGTACTCGGTCCGTTCAACATGGAGTTGATGTTAGTCCCAATTCACTAATCTTCTCGTCTTCTGTGGTACTCGGTCCGTTTAACAGAGAGTTGATGTTAGTCCCAGTTCTATTTATAGCGATGATGGGTTTCATGGCAGCCATCATGCTGCTGTATAATTGAGGGAATAAAAGTTCTTGTGATGCTAGTAATTGTTTAGTTCTGTGTCGCTCCTGAAAGAGAGAGAGAAATGGGGGTTTAACGTCCACTCGACACAAACTAGGTTTTTTTTTAAAGAATATTGTTCAATTTTATTTCAATAATTCGCTTGGGGTTAGGGGTCATAAGCAGTAGGTTGGGGAATGGGCGGAGAACCCAGAGAAAACACACTTGGTTGGACCTCATCCATGTCACATGCAAGCAGGGAATCACAACCAAATTTCAAACTCTGCTATGAGGGAAATTTTGTCTGAGCTGCAGCGCTAGGGTCCACTGTCAACGGACCTTAATGTGCACACCAATGTGTATAAAGGACTTGTTTTTTTGTTCCAACAGAAGAACTAGACATTGTCCATGCCAGGCCCTCCGTCCTCAATCATGTCCATGCCAGGCCCTCCGTCCTCAATCACTGGAAAATCTGGATGAACCTTCTCGGCAAATGCAGGGATCGAACACCTGATCTACAGGTTAGCGAGACGCCGAGACAGCATCTTACCCACTTCTCAATCGGGACCCCCCTCTCTCCGCTAATAAGTTAAGGAGACAAACCTTTGGTGCTTCAAAACATGCTGGACAATTTTCAGCTATTACAGGCAGTTTACTCTGTGGATGCAAAACAATTATATATATACATGTATTTTAATTCTACTTTTCCGACATTTTGATATTTATTTAAAATGTGACATCACAAGACAAAACTCTGATGATTAAAAGATATATATACAAAACATCAAGCCCTGAGTTCACAAAGCATTCTCCGACTTAAGTTAAGAATTTACTCAAAATTGTTCACCTTATTTTAACAAAAGTATAACCCTTTATGAAACTTTTGTTTGTTTAATTTATCAAATACATCAATGTTCAAAGTTTTGTGTTTCTGGATTATGATATTTCTCATAAATGGTGATTGAAAGTTGAGGAAATTCTTAACTTTATCTTCTTTGATAGGAATTAAGTAAATGAACATATTAAGACAAGGTACAATTTTATGGATACACAATTACTGAGTTTGATACAAAGTGACGTTTTGACTAGGAGTCGAGGATACTGTTGTCTTTATCAAGCAAATGATAAAGACCACAGTGTCCTCGTATATTGTTTATAACTATAAGGCATTTAGTGATAGGACTAACATTGAAAAAACACAAACACAATTTATGGATAAAAATCACTAGCAACTTTAATAGTGCAACATTTTAACAAGTATCCTCTTGTCGTTATCAAGCATAAGGTAAACGAAAATATGATACAATAAATATTATATATACATGTATAGAGTTGAGGACCCTTAGATATTGACACCCAATACTATGCTTCAACCTGCCATGCCTAAAGGTCAACCCAGTACTGATTGGATTGGATGTTATTAAGTGATACCAGGTTTAAAGTGAAATATACCCAGAATTCATACAAGGAGTACCAACCTTCTCAGCAAATGTTCGTAAAAGTTTTTCTCTGACATATACAAACGGTCTTATAACTCGAAGATCTCCTTCACTGAAACATAAATATTCTCTTGTTAAATGTACTCTGGCAAATTAATTCACTTTTGGAATTTCAAAACAAAACTTCCCGAATGTGTTAGTATAATTTGGATTCAGGGTGGGTGATTGACAGGGCTAATGTGTGGTCTTTAGATCACCAGGTCTGCGGTTGATTGAGAAGGAGGGAGGGAGAGAGGGAGAGAGAGAGAGGGAGAGAGGGATGGGGTTTAATTTTCTAGCAGGTAGGGGTCTTTAGCAGTTGGGGGAAACCAGAGGACCCGGAGAAAACCCATGAGGTTAGTCAGACGACCCTATCCCTTGTCGCGTACAACCAGGGATTCGAAACCGCACCAGTTGACTTAATGTCAGGCTTTATGATACAGCATGCACAATCTGATTAAAACACAGATCCTATTTTATTTAATCAGGTTGCATAAATACTTGGATGATAATGATCCAAGATGGAGACATAAACCAACTTATAAAATATTTACCGTATGGTATAACTTGCTTTCATTGTTCTTAAACTACCATTGTGGAAAAATGACATCAAAAAACTAGATTGAATAAAACATATATCTCATTTAATACAATGATCAACACATTTTCAAAACATATCTTATAAATAAAATGAAATTGGGTTCAACATCCTACTGTTCTGCTCAGACTGGGCCAATGAAGACGGGCATATGTCATACAGTGTACTATAGGGAAATTTTGGCTGGACAGCAGCACGTACTGTTAAACTCAAATTCTACACAATATAATTACAGTCTTAGAATACGCTTTATTAACAAACCGCCATTACTTTAGTACCACATACACAAAACACAATGCGCATGCCTAACTAGACATGTAGATATAGAACAGAACAATACGCATGCGCAACTAGGCATGTAGATATAAACTGTGTATATTTAAATAACAGTAAACAACGATATCTTAAACTTATCACGTACTACGGCCTACTGTGCATGCCATTGTATACACAGGACCTCGGTTGTCCCTTGCCAGGCCTTCTGTCCTGCAACCCTGCCAGTGAGGAACCCCATTGGAAAATCCTGATGAGCTTTCTACTTGGCCAACAGAGGGCTCGAACACAGGACCTACAGGTTAGCGAAACAACGTCCTACTCACTGAGACACTCTGGTTCCAACAGTCAATCTAGCATTAAAATTGCCAAACTTGCAACTAATTGCAACAGAAGCTTTTCTTAGTGCAAATTGGAGCATGGACTTGTATTAGCAACATACTAAAAATATACATTAATAGTATAATTTGTGGAAAAGTTATTTTTGGGATGTTTTTAATAAAAAAAAGTAGAAAAAAACAGAGAATTTGTTTTTTTTTATGAATTTTGAGCGCAAATGAATTTTTTGGGGGAACATTGACTTGTATTAACAAAAATAAAAAACATAAAAAAATAAAATTGTTAAAAAAAGGTCTTTCGGGATGTTATTAAGAGAAAATTGTCAAAAAAAAGCAAAAGAATTGCTGTTTTGTCTACAGATCTTTAAAATCTATGAATTGTGAGCGAAAGGCAAATATTTATTAGGTAATGGATTTATTAACATCCACAAAATATTAAAATTAGTAAAATATAAATAAATATATAATTTGTGGTAAGCTATTTTTAGGGGAAAAAGTGGAAAATCTATGAATTGTTTTGGGAGAAAGGCACATTTTTATTTGGTGGATGTTTTATATCATACCCCTCCCCCCTTTATAAGTCAAATAGTTACATTTGAATAAATTATCAAAAAATAATTATTGTCTTATTCTTTTTTTTCTCGATAAAACAGTTCACATATTTAGTTCATTTTTCATCTTCAAGATCTTCGTCTGTAAGGGCTGTTGAATTAGGGCAGTTGATGCCTCTGCAGCTTTCACACCCAAAAGAGCAACTAAGGCCATTTTTTCGACAACCACATCTCCTGTTATCGCAATCAGATTAACAGTTACAGTGGATTATCTTCAGCAGAAAATCAGGAACAGGCTGCTGTGACATTTCAATTGGGAGCAAGTTTTCATTCACTGTTGTCCAACCGCATGCCGTTGGATTCATATCAATAACACTCTTGTTCAACCAATACTGGCACTGCAGATACACACGCAAGGAATGGAATTGTGCTGCATTTGAAGAAGGTGGAAGTGACTGGACTTGGACACTTACAACACGACTGGCGGACAATGTTTTTGACATAAATCAAGTCCTTCGAATTGAATTCTAATTCTTGTTTTTTGATATTGTCGAATCTCGAAAGACAAGCTACTTGTTTTTCGATATTCATGTTTGAATCTCTAAAAAGTAGACTTGATGGATGTATATCTACGGAATGTCTCCAATACAAATTTCATTTTGCTCTCAAAATTCATAAAAAAAAACGAATTTTCAGTTTCATTCCACTTTTTTTTACTTTTTTTTTTTTTATAAAAAACACCCCAAAAATACATTTTCCACAAATTATTTTTTTGTATATTTTTAATATGTTGTTTGATATGATTTCTGAAAAAAAATTTTGGCTATGTATTACATGTATTTTATGTAACATGACAACATTTTATTTATTTATTTCTATATGCTAGATAAAATTCTGATTAAAACGCAGATCCTATGTTTTTTATAGTTCAAAATTTTGTTTTACTTGTCTTTACTACACTACACTGTAACCAAGGTATCATCTAATCTTGTGTCTCTGGCACTAATTTCTTTCACATTCGTTTAATATCCAATCTTTGGTTAAAAATTCATAAAAAAACGTTTAAGGGGGGTGGCTCTAATTCAATGAGAAAATATTAAATAAATTTGACATTTATTTTAATTACTTGTTTCTACTACAGCTTATGACATTCAAATATAGATAATTATGTTCCTTGGTCTTTTAGCTTTTGTAGGATATATAACAATCTATATTGTATCAAGCAGTTTTTTTTACGCTTTTCCTCAACGGCATGGGGTGGCCATCCTGAATTATGGGGAATGGGCGTGGTCCAGGTTCTGAAATGCGAATTTTTCAAAAACTTGTGTGATAAAGATATAGTCCTGAAAATTTCAGAGCATTAGCTTTAATAGTTGACAGTGCAAATTAAAAAACAAATATTTTCTCATTGAATTGGAGCCACCCCCCTTAAAATCACCATAAATCATTTAATTTCTACTTGTGTTTAGTGTATTGAACAGTGGTCAGGAAATTAAATACTTGTAACAAATTTTTAAACGAAGATTTGATATTACAAGTATTCAAGTTCCTGACCACTGTTCAAAAATTAATCAATACACATCAATAATCAATTTGGTTGTTTATTTTTTAACAGTGATTGAGAAATTAAACACTTGTAAATTGGACACTGTCATTATCAAAATTGAATGGTCGGCTTTAAACTGAAATTGAACACAAATTAATTGATTTATGGTGATTTTAAAAGTTTATTATGAATTTTTAACCAAAGATTGGATATTAAATAGTGCTAGATACACAAGATTAAATGATACCTGGGTTACAGTGCTAGGATCTGGAAGAGTTGTTATACAGCCTGCAATCTGGATGGACTAACAAACTGAGGTCAACTATTGTATTGTATTTCCTAGAATACAACCCCGGCCTCGATTACAACCCGGGCCTCGAATAGAACCCTGGGGTAAGAGGGTGTTGAGATAAATACAATCCGGGTCTTGAATAGAAACCGGGTCTCTAATATAACTCGCGTTTAATGTAAAACCTGAATACTCCCTGTCAAAATATAAATTCATTGATGATCCCAGTAACGGAAGTACAATTGTCTCATGTCACGCACAGAGAGTTTAGCCTTCGTATTTGCAAGACCGACCCTATCTGCTTGTTTTACTTGTCCAAAATGGCACTTCTGTAGAAGATTTTGAAGCATTAATTCGGGTCTGAAAAAATACAACCCGGCCTCGAATATAACCCGGGCCTCTAATAGAACCTGGGGGTTGAGGGGTGCTGAACAAAATAGAACCCTGGGGTTGTATTCGAGGAAATACGGTACTTGTTGGCATGCATGTAAAAGAGTTTGTGATGGGTATTGCCACTGCAGTCACGATTGAGGTGGTACGATTCAATTTGTACCACAATTCACAACCACGTCAATATTTACCAAGGAAACAACCGAATAAATGTATAATTGATATTTTAAATCCTGCTTATGTCAAAGACATAAAAAACTGTTTTATATCACGATATTGATGTGGATCCAAATAAGGACTTACACAATTTTTAAGAATGACAGGTTACTGAAATGCGAATTGTGAGAAGGTGAACTGCAATACATCGATTCAACAATAATAATATATTGTGTCAGTACTAAAAAGAGCACTTGGAACTCAAAACGTTACAGGTCCATAGAACACTCCAGGAGAATATGCTTTCTTCATTAGGCCAAATATTTTTAGGCCTGTATCGTTCCAACACAGAGAGAGAGAGAAATAGGGTTTAACGTCCACTCGACACAAACTAGGTCATTTTGGGACTAACATATATGGGTTTAATTTTATTTTAAAAGTTTGCTCGTAAACCTTTTGAAATGTGACTTGGATTTGAACATCTTTTCGAACCCTCTGAACAAGTAAAAAAGGATGTAATGGAGAATTTACACAACAGGTAGGACACTTAAACATCTAGTAGTTAGAATAAGGCTAGTACACGTATTTATTTTCTGAAGCTTTTAAGTCGGCAAGAGTGTTATTGTTCCCTTTAAAAATTAAAATCACAATAAGCCATCTATTTTAAATGAGAAGGATAGAGATTTATTGTCGACAGCCATCACCTCACATTAATGTCACAACACATTTCTTGTCTTTATCGGTATTTTGTTATTTTTTTTTAAAAAGAGTAAATTTTTAGAAGTGTTCGTTCTGCCCGGAGTGTTTGTTGATATTCTAGCATGTGCCTTGTTTTATAATTAAGCTGATGAAATTCATAGAATAGATTTATATTTGCTGCTATTTTTCAGTGGTTTTTGTTATTGAGGCCAAACAAATTCTTGTGTATAATGTTTTATCAATCTGATTAAAACACAGACCCTATTTTGTTTTTCGTTTTTTATAATTCAAAATTTCATTTTACTTGTCTTTACTTCACTAGAATCTGGAAGAGTTGTTATATTACCGGTGTTTTGGTTGACTTGAGGGATTAGCCAATAAAAGCCACGTTCCAATTGATGCGAGAGATTAGCCAATGAAATGGTTTGTTATGGCGAGTTCTTGGAGTGCAGTGCACGTAACTGTTGGTATAAGCCACTAGAAAGGTCAAGGCTGATTGATTAATCAATGTCTGATGTCATAGGATCAAAAGCTGCTTGTATGACCCCTAATGCGACCTCCCACTACAACTGGTCTGATCTTCATGTAGTGTAGGTTATCAAAAGTATAAAAAACAAAACGAAAAATAGATCTGTATTTTAATAAGATTGATGTTTTGTTCAAATTTCAAAACTTAAATTTTCCGAATTAGAAGTTTTGAGATGAGCGACTTAGTATGCTTTATTTGTAAATTCCCTTGTCAGTGATGCAGACGGAGGACCTTACAAGGACAGCTGCCTAGTCGTTCGAATGGGACAGAAAACCGAGGTCCTGTGAACACATCGGCTTGCATGTAAAATATCCCTTGGCAGTTGGAATTCAGTTGCTGCCCAGGCAAAAGTTTCCCTCATAGCACACTGTATGGTGTATGCCCGTCTTCAATTAGCCCAGGCTAGGTGCATAAGCCCAGGAAGTTAAACCCCATTTCATTCATTTGTAAAAAAAAAAATTGTGAAGAAATTAAAAGCAGATTTTTTAATTGGTATTCCCCAAAACAGAAATTCAAATACATTTAATTAACGGCTCATTTTGATGAGGTTGGTCTTTTCTGTTTCGATTCCGTCCTGGTCCTGTTGTGTGGATAATAAGAAATGAAATGGGGTTTAACGTCCTACTGTTCTGCTCCGAACTCGGCTAATGAAGACTTGCATACGCCATACAATGAGCTATCAGGGAAATTTTGCCTGGACAGCGGCACTATGGCCTAATCTTATATCGAAGATGCCAATGTCTACACCGGACCTCGGTTTTTGTTCCATATGAACGACTTTACGTTGTCCATTGCCGAGGCTGACTTGTTCTGCATTTCTGACAAGGGGGAACCAAACGGGAAAATCGTGATGACATTTTACGACCAACACTGGGATCGAACACAGGTCCTCCAGGTTTGTGAGCCAACGTCCTACACCTGGGCCCTTATTCACGAAAACTTAAACTAAGATACAATCGAAATTTTAAGAAATACTGCAATTCGATTGGCTGACCACTAAAATCAATTTGCATATATCCAATGAAGTTGCAGTATTTCTTAAAATTTCGGTTGTAACTTAGTTTAAGATTTCCTAAATAAGGGCCCTGGCTTACATCTCATAAATTACCCATGGTTATGGTGACCCACGGTTACGGTTAGGTACCTGTTTCACGAAATTTTAACTAAGATAAAATCCAGATTTTAGTATTTGGATTGGATAATATTAGATTGATCTTAGTGCTTAGCCTATAAAAATTGAAGTATCTGCTAAAATTTGGCTATCTTTAGTTAAGATTTCTTGAAACAGGGCCCGGATCTTTCCTTGAGTCAAGTGG
Source organism: Patella pellucida (assembly GCA_917208275.1). NCBI lineage: Eukaryota > Metazoa > Mollusca > Gastropoda > Patellidae > Patella > Patella pellucida. Next base: position 54,873,686 of record OU795043.1, read on the forward strand.
TGTGGTTTGAATTCCCTTATTTTGGGTCCTCTGGTTTCCTCCTGCAAACAAATTATTGAAATAAAATTGAAAATATTAGTTGTGAAATGACCCCATCTCTCTAATTTTAAACTGTTTACAGACACAGAATCTGGATGTGTGCATCATTCTATTAGTTAGTGCAGGGGGACTGTGCCACATATGATTTACATAAAGGACAAATATAACGACAAGACATCATACTCCGAAACAGCAAATAAAAAAACAATTAAAAAAAGAGTGAATGGATCCAGGGGGCTAGCCGTAAGCCTCCACTGTGCTGTCCAGTCCCGGGTCTGAAGCAACACAGACTTCACTCAAAATTGAACATATTTCACTCGTACAAGAAAACGCACAAACAACCGAACACAAAGAAGCAAAGAAAATATGTAAGAATTGACAACACTGTCAATCAAGTCAGGTGGGGAGGGGGTAGCATGAATCATTTGAAATATTTTCTACCACCAATCAGATTAAAATACAGATCTATGTTTTGTTTTGTTTTTTTATACTTTCGATCTAACCAGTTGTAGTGGAAAGTCGTGTCAGGGGCTGTACAAGCGGCCTGTGAACCATTGATTAATCAATCAGCGTAACAGACCGTTTCATTGGCTAATTCCTCACATCAACTAGAACGCCTGTCATATAACAACTCTTCAATAAATCCTAGTGTAGTAAAAGACAAGTAAAACAAAATTTTGAACTATAAAAAAACCCGAAATGAAACAGGATCTGTGTTTTTTTAATCAGGTTGCAGTATTAGCTAAAACATTAAAATGAAACGAAAGAGGATCTGTGCCGTGCTTCGACTTCTAGCTGGCCGGCCTCCTCTGGCTTGCGGCTGTGGTTTGGAGCCCTGGTGTGAACGTATGTGGCATAGCGATAGGGAACGCCTTCTCAACCTCGTGGGTTTCCTCTGGGCACTCCAGTATCCTCCCACTGTTCAGTTTGAACTATCACAAGCATTTTGAACGTATTCTCACTGTAGAATGGCACTCTAGCTAGCTGTATATGATATTATATTGCCTTTTAATCATCTTGTTTAAATGATTTTTAATATGTAATATGTAACACATACTCTGGTAAAAAGTTCTATATTTGAACCATCGACAATCACATAACTCACTCTGTTGGTAATTCTCCTATCAAAAGGCAAAACCTAGTAACTCACTAGTTTTTTTTTTCAAAATTGAGTAAGGACCAAATGTGTAGTAACTGAGGGTAGGTGCTTCCAATCTTTTCATTTTGTAAGCAGATACACCCATGCCACAACCTAGAAACTTCCTTTATTAGCCTAGAATACCACAGCGAAACATAGTAACTCAATATAGTCAAATCAATGGATGAGCTGGGGTTTAATTTATTATTCATTCATTACGTTTTCCTTTGTTTTCACAAAATAAGAGAAAAATGAGTTACTAGGTTTTGCCTCTTGATAGGAGAATTTCTACATGGTAAATTTTTATTTTAGTTCTATGGATTATGTAAAAAAATTGTGTATTGTGGATTATATTTTTTTTTTTATATATACGAAGGTAAACCTTGTATTCAATGTTTGATTTAAGTTCTATGAATTATGTAAAAAAAATTGTGTATTTTATTTTTTGTTTTTTTGTTAATGTATTATTAAGTTATATGTGAGAAACGAAACTTGCTCCTTTGTCAGGAGTGTAAAGTTATATTCTATTTATTTAATGTAAATTGTGTATAATTATCACCCAACCAATTTAGTCAACACATCATTTTTATTTAAAGACACATCCTGTGGGATTAAGATAAAGAGCTGCGGCCTGTTTCGGGAAATTTTAACTAAGATAAAGTCCAAATTTTAGTGATTCGATTGGATAACATTAGAGTGATTTTTAGTGCTTAGCCAATCAAAATGAAGTATCTACTAAAATTTCGATTTTATCTTTAGTTAAGATTTAGATAAAGAGCAGGTCATTCTTGTGATAACAGTCCTATAGAACATGTTCTGGAATCCTGTCGTCGACATTAAATTCATCATTCTAACTGGAGAGATCACTGACTAGTGGCACGCGTCAGATTTTACCATTCACACAGAATGATTTGAAAACTCAAGATAAATCTGGTAGTGTGATCAGTCCTTAGTAAGACCGAGTCTATTACTTCAGATAATGATAGGACAGTAGTGTGTCCAGCCCTAAGTAAGACTGAGTCTATTACTTCAGATAATGATAGGACAGTAGTGTGACCAGCCCTAAGTAAGAAAGTACATATTATTTCAGATAATGATAGGAGTGTGGCCAGCCCTGATAATGATCATTGATATGTATATCTTCTTTGATTGGCATTTAGTAATTGAACATAATAACACAAGGTACAATTTAATGGATAAACAATGACTGAGTTTGATACTAAGCCATGTTTCAACGAAGATACTCTCATTTGCTTGATAAAGACGAGAGTGCGTGATAAATATGAGAGTATCCTCGTTGAAACGTCGTTTAGTATCAAACTACTATACTCAGTAATTGTGTATCCATAAAATTGTACCCTGTTTGATATGTAAATGTTTATAATGTTTATCATTTCGTAATTTCGTTATTGTATTATCATTGTACAGCTATTAATATTATATAAGACACATTACAAAATCAATTGTATATACATGTAACAGTTTTTATATTGAAATTTACCAGGGAATAATACTGGAGTGTTTTGACAACAAATTGGCAATAAATAAAAAATAACAACCAAAGAAGCGTGTGCATTTTCGTCTTTATATAATATAAGAGATGTCTAAACAAGTAGCTATTCTTTAATATTTGTAAAATTTTAATTGTAATAAAAAATTTGTAAATAGGCGAACAGCCATTTTATTTGTTTACTCTATAAATTATTGTTAAGGAAATCAAAATTATTTATTCAAATAAAGCAATGGACACATTAGCTGAATCAATCGGCACCAAATTGTGTTCGGCCGAATGGGTGGACACACTAGGCGAATACTCCATCTTTCTCATCACTTGATTAAACATGGAGACGACCATGTCTTGAAACAATCATGTGACTTCTCGATATATGTGGATGATTGGCTAATGATTTCTGCATTCAAACGAAACGTACACATTAGGCGAAAATAATTCGGTCAAATCATTCGGCTAGTGTGTCCACCACATAAAGGTTATCTTAATATAAAAAGATATTATATTATAACGGACAGCAATTTAAGCCAATATATTTAAGACGTTTGAGTTAATTTATCATTCTGTATTTCAACTGACAATGACTATAACATTTTATATCTGCCAGAAATTTTAGCTATTTGGTCGTTGATATATTTGAAAGGGTTAGAGTTAGGTATTATCCTGGGGCCTTTTTCACGAAATTTTAACTAAGATAAAAAAACAATTTTTAGTAATTTGATTGGATAATATTAGTTTGATTTTTAGTGCTTAGCCAATCAAAATTGAAGCATCTACTCAAATTTGGATTTTATCTTTAGTTTAGATTTCGAGATACAGGACCCTGTATTTCAACTGATAATTATCATAAATTTGTTTATTTTATAAACCATGTTTTTGGTTTTGTATCATCTAGAACATCCTCGACATCCCAAGTGGTATCATTCCGTTTTACTCCACTAGTCTCTGGGTTCATCCATGCTGTATGCAAATTATCTGCCCTTGATTCTACAAACCAATCAAAAAAACAGTTTACAAACCAGTCTTAGCCTCATTGTTTACATTCACAACAATATGGTGGCTTGTTCGATCAGTCGATTATGAGAAAGTTTGCAACAAGATGAGAGTTACCTCCCTTTGCCAACTTCCTTTGTATTGAACAATTTTTTTGATTGGTCGCTAAAAATAGCAGATAAATTGAATACTTGTCTCCCCCCCATTTGTTAGGGGAGTGAGACAGATGAAATCGGGCTTAACATCCTACTGTTAGGGAGAGGGGTTTTACATAGGCTAAGCCTGTTCCCCAATCCCATTCAGACATCCTGAATAAAATATTGTTTATAAAAAAAACCCCAAAACCCCCATCCTACTGTTCTGCTCCTAAACTGGGCTATTGAAGACAGGGGGGGGGGGAGGGGAAGGGAAGGGAGTGATGAGACCACTGGGGATAGCTATGATACATCTAGTGTAGATTATGAATATTATTTATAAAATGTTGATTATGAGAGATGTGACAGTCTCGAAGATGATCTGAAGTTGATTATTAGTGTATTATATCTAAATGTACAGGTAATATAATATATTGTACATACAGGTAATGGGCGTCCCGTCCTCGCTAGAGATAAAGGGACATAATTTATAGGCGAGGCGGCCCCACATGACCTCATTGTTTACCTTATGGCATAGTTTTCCTGGCTGTATATTCCTTACGAAACTGTTTTTGTCGTTAATATTGAATTTTATACCGATACGGTTCTCTTACCATCGATAAGGCCTGGTGGGAATTCCTTCAGCGAGGACGCCCATTGTATGCAGGTAATTTTGTAATCACCCGGGGTATCCCTATAGAAGGATACCATTGAGGGGTATCCAGGATGTACAGGTATAACTGTAACCTAGGTAACATTTAATATACCTGTCACCGTAAGCAAGGTATTCTTTAATCTTGTGTATTTAGCACTAATTTCTTTCACATTTTGTTTAATATCAAATCTTTGTTTAAAAATTCTTCAAAACCTTTTACTTGTAAATTGGACACTCATTATCAAAAATTAGTCAGTCAGCTTTAAACTGGACACAAGTACAAATTAAACGATTTATGGTGATTTTAAATGGTTTTAACGGATTTTTAAATAAAGATTTGATATTAAACAAAATTTGAAAGAAACTTGTGCTAAATACACAAGATTAAAGAATACCTTGCTTACAGTGACAGGTATATTAATTGTTACCTGGATTACAGTGTAATGCTGTATATACTAGACATACAAGCCTGGAAATAAAATAAGGCACCTGTCACTGACAATGTCAGGCACAGATTCAGGATTTGTCAGGCACAGAACCTCTGGGGCCTGTCATTTTGTCCGGCACTGATTTGTCTTTTTTAATGATATTATTAATACATGTCCTGCACTAAGTTGAAAATGTCAGGTACTATTTCATTAGTGGCTGACATTTTGTCAGGTACCGGTACATCTAAAACTGTTATTTCCAGGCCTGTCAGTAACAGGTGTGTTATACAGAGCCTGATTTTAATGAAGGTGTGAAACAGGTAAAACTGTTAATTGTAATAATTTCACTGTGTACAAAACATAAATAAAACATCAATCACTGCTTACTTTAACATTTTATTTCAAATTTATACGCCCTCGGTTTCATCTTCCAGAACTACACCCCCCCCCCCCTTCCCAACGGCCAACTACTCCTTTAACATTTATAAGCCCTCAATTTCATGTTCAAGAACAACAATCTCCTCCACCCCTCCTTTGTCCCGAAAACCTTCCAAGCACGATATATAGGGGCTACAGTTATTTATTATCGGATCATTTCAAGTTTTGTGTGCAGCATTCATGTTCCAGAACTACAATCTCCCCCTCCCAACCACTCCTTTGCCTCGATAACCTTCCTAGCACGATAGAGGCTGCAGTTCTTTATATCGGATCATTTAAAGTTTTGAGTATACCATTGCGGTCATGGGAATAGGAGCCCTATCAAAAGTTATATCGGATCATTTAAAGTTTTGAGTATACCATTGCGGTCATGGGAATAGGAGCCCTATCAAAAGTTAAACAACCTCTTTACCGTAAATATTTATTGGCACTTGAAATTAATTCAAAATGAAATATTATAAATATTATAAATATATATAGAATTTTTAAATGTGACTATGTGTCTAGGTGTTCATGAATCTTCTTGTCTTCTGTAGTACTGGGACCATTCAACATGGAGTTGATGTTAGTCCCCGTTCAGAATCTTCTCGTCTTCTGTAGTACTCGGACCATTCAACATGGAGTTGATGTTAGTCCCCGTTCAGAATCTTCTCGTCTTCTGTAGTACTCGGACCATTCAACATGGAGTTGATGTTAGTCCCAATTCATGAATCTTCCTCCTCTTCTGTGGTACTCGAACTGTTTAACAGAGAGTTGATGTTAGTCCCCGTTCTATTTATAGCGATGATGGGTTTCATGGCAGCCATCATGCTGCTGTATAATTGAGGGAATAAAAGTTCTTGTGATGCTAGTAATTGTTTAGTTCTGTGTCGCTCCTGAAAGAGAGAGAGAAATGGGGGTTTAACGTCCACTCGACACAAACTAGGTTTTTTTTTTAAAGAATATTGTTCAATTTTATTTCAATAATTCGCTTGCGGTTAGGGGTCATAAGCAGTAGGTTGGGGAATAATAATAATAATAATAATAATAATCTATTTATAAAGCGCTGAATATCCAACTAACTAGTTGCTCAATGGGCGGAGAACCTGGAGAAAAACATGTGGTTTGACCGTACTCCATGTCCCGTGTAAACTGGGAATTGAAACCACGAGACTTAGATTAATACGTGTTTAACCATTCTGTCTTCACCCAAACGACCACCCCAACCACTTGACAAATTGATAAATTTCTACGCAGGGGAAGACCGGGAGAAAACCCAGGAGGTTGGACAGGCGGGGGATCAAAACCACTACAGTTGACTCAATAACAGACCTTGTGCCTTGAACCACTAGACCACCCAAGCCCACATTTCAATAATATGCTTGTAGATATGAGTTATGGCAGTGTTAGGAAACTGGAGGAAACCCCTGAGGTTAGGCAGCCGACCCTACTTCTTGTCAAGTGCAAGCTGGGAATTCAAAGATTGTGTACACGGGACACGGTTTTTCGTTCCATCTGAACGACTTGACAGCTGTCCAAGTCAATCCCTCCGTCCTCAATCAAGGGGGAACCACTGCGGAAAATCTGGATGAACCTTCTCGGCCAATGCAGAGATCGAACAACCAGCGTTTTATCCACTAAGCCACCGTTACCCCATCTTCAATAGAAGGCGTGATCTCGCTTTAACTTATCAAGCCCTTCACGTAATACCCTCATTCGGCAAACCTCGACAGATCCCGGTACTCTCCGTAACCTACATCTAGACTCGGATGTATGATAGTAATTTGCGATGCGGCTAGTCAACTACCAATTTACTTCAACAGGAAAACCTGCCGCTTTCACAAAATAGTCTCAAAATGGCGTCTTTTCTAGATATAATCTCTATTGGGGCAGCAATTTTTTAGTTTGTTGATATAATCTCCATGGCCATGGGGGCAGCCATTGTTTATCCGGGTCCTATAAAATAGTTCTAAAATGGCGGACTTATCATACAGCCGAGTCTAGATGTAGGGCACCGGAATCTGTCGAGGTTTGCCGAGAGGTAATACCCTGCATATTTCGGCACTAAGTTTGTGAGCCTATAAGATTGCTTGGTCATCACGGATGCCAAGTGGATAAGGCGCTGGATTGCTAGCCTGGTGGTCGGGTGTTCGATCCCTGCATTGGGCGAGTGTTCGATCCCTGCATTGGCCGAGAAAGTTCATCTCGATTTTCCGGCGTGATTTCCCCTTGTCAGTGATGCAGAAGGAGGGCCTGACAAGGACAGCTGCCTTGTCGTTCGGATGAGACGAAAAACCAAGGTCCCGTGTACATATTGGCGTGCACATAAAAGAACCCTTGGCAGTTGGAATTCAAATGCTGCCAGGGCAAAATTTCCCTCATAGCACTGTATGGCATATGCCCGTTTTCAATTAGCCCAGGTTAGGTGCTTAAGCGTAGGACGTTAAACCCCATTTTATTCATTCATTCATTCACGAATGCCAAGTCTCGCGGTTTGAAGCTAAAATTTTCTACTTGTGATAATTGAGTTGCAAAGTGCAAGGTTCGTCCAATGTCAAAGTTTCCGTGGGTTTCCCTGTCACAATCTCTGATTGGATGCAAGTGTTCACGGGTCTGCAGACAACGTAGTTATAAGTTTGGGAATTATGAAGTAAACCAGCGACGGCCGCTGCCCCCTCTCTTCGCTAATGAGTTAAGGAGACAAACCTTTGGTGCTTCGAAACATGCTGGACAATTTTCAGCTATTACAGGCAGTTTACTCTGTAGATACAGAACAATGATATATATATTTTAATTCTACATCACAAAACGAAACTCTGTGGATTAAAAAATACATATATAAAAAACATCAAGCCCCGAGTTCATGAAGCATTCTCGGACTTAAGTTAAGGATTTACGCAAATTTGTTCGCCTTATTTTAACTAAAATATAGCCCTTTATAAAACTTTTGTTGGTTTAATGTATCAAAGAAGATTAAATACATCAGTAAGAAGATTTATGTTTCTGAATCAAAGATATTTCTCATAAACGGTGATTGAAAGTTGAGTAAATTCTTAACTTTATCTTCTTTGATAGGAATTTAGTAAATGAACATATTAAGACAAGGTACAATTTTATGGATAAAGCAAATGATAAAGACGAGATTATCCTTATAAAAAGTTCGCTTAGTACTGTCTAGATTTAGTCAGAGAATACTTTGTGAACTCAGGGCCAGGTTTTCCTTTTATAATGAAAGAGGATAAATATGAATGACTTGATAATGTCAACCCTTGGTACTGTAACAATATCGCGTCCACTTCGGACCTGGAGAGCAGGGCTAGAGATCCCCAGATCCTAAGTTAGACTCGTGCATCTTGTTATATAATTCTGTTAGCCTTGTGATCGTCTATTCTTCTCCTTTCACGTTGTGTACTTTTACTGGTTCCTTATTACTTAAGACGTTCGTCTTCTCAGTTAAAACAATACCAGAGTTCGTTTTTACCTTTTATGTAGCATATATAGGTATACATACAAGCAAATTACATATCATCATTACAGTCAAATACTAGCTTAAGTCTTCTCAACCCTAATTAAACTCGCTGGACGAAGTTACTAATAGGAGCTCTCACATCTTTTCTCCTTCTGAAACCAAATGTTGTCTGGCGAATTCGCACCAGAAGCATGATTTTGTATCTGATGGATTTGCTCATTAAATTATCTTATTGGCCAGATATGATGTTAATAAGTATAAAGATTGGTCAATTGAGCCCATTACGTCAACAACCCACCCTTATATGGTAGAATGGAAATTCACTAACAATCATTCCCATGAAATATCTGTTAACCTGTTGTTGACCATATAACCAGTTATGTTTACATATAGAATCAGTTCTACACTCTTTTTTATACATAAATATGTCAATTAACTCTAAGTTGATCTCAGTACACACCAGATATTAAACTAATATGGGTGAAACATAAAGCTATTCTATCTCCCCCTTTAATGTCTATAATCTTAAAACAATGTCCCCACGTCTATATTGCTACAGTACATGTGAATATTAAGTACCCTGATTCCTGGAAGAAAATCAGCCATTAAGAGATAATTTCAGGAACCCTTTAAATATTTCCGGATTATCGGCCTTATTGTTAAGATTATTTGACGTTCTAACACCTGACGTCAACTGGCAGACTATCACCATTGAAGAGACAACCATTGTCAAAATTGGTTGCACTATATTTGTTACATCTTTTTTGTAAATCATTTTAGTGAAGCCTGTATCATAACAGGCCCGGGACTGTAAAGCGCAGTGGAAGAATACACAGTTACGGCTGGCCCCTGGATCCATTCACTTGATTTGTCAATTGTATATTCTTAGCAATGTCTATTTTCTGTCTTGTACGCAGGTTTATCTTGTAGATTCTTGTCTTGCGTGTAGTGCGCTTCTCCAGCATTTACTTTTAAATAAAATGAGAGAAAAGTAATATGATGGTTCATATGGGTATGTTATTCCTGGACATCGTAAAACAGGTGTTCCTTACACCAACTCAACTCTTCACCTCCCTACAGTAAACTTAATTGAGAGAGAGAGAGAGAGGAGAGAGAGAGAGAGAAATGGGGTTTATTTAACTTCCACCAGACACCAACTGGGTCATTTTGGGACTAACAAATGGTTTAATTCGTCTGCGCGTAGGGGTCTGTAGCAGTGTGAGTAACCGGAGGACCCAGAGAAAACCCACAAGGTTGGACAGGCAACCCTACTCACATACACCCTGGGATTCAAAATCACGCAAGTTGACTCAATGACAGGCTCTATGATACAGCGCGCGCACGCTAACCATTCAGCCATCCCCCCCCCCCCCTAAGTGCATGTAAGAAACTCGCCCAGAATAAATCCTTTATGATTTGCTTGCGCATAGGGGTCTTAACCGGTGGGAGGAAATTGGAGGACACAGAGAAAACCCACGAGGTTGGACCCTACTCCTTGCCACGTACAACTGGGGATTCAAAGCTACCACCCAATGCTATGCTTCAACCTGCCATGCCTAAAGGTCAACCCAGTACTGATTGGATTGGATGTTATTAAGTGTTACCAGGTTTAAAGTGAAATATACCCAGAATTCATACAAGGAGTACCAACCTTCTCAGCAAATGTTCGTAAAAGTTTTTCTCTGACATATACAAATGGTCTTATAACTCGAAGATCTCCTTCACTGAAACATAAATATTCTCTTGTTAAATGTACTCTGGCAAATTAATTCACTTTTGGAATTTCAAAACAAAACTTCCCGAATGTGTTAGTATAATTTGGATTCAGGGTGGGTGATTGACAGGGCTAATGTGTGGTCTTTAGATCACCAGGTCTGCGGTTGATTGAGAAGGAGGGAGGGTGAGAGGGAGGGAGGGAGAGTGGGAGAGAGAGGGAGAGAGAGGGGGAGAGAGGGAGGAAGAGAGAGTGGGTGAGAGGGTGGGAGGGAGAGAGAGAGAGGGGGGGAGAGAGGAATGGGGTTTAATTTTCTAGCGGGTAGGGATCTTTAGCAGTTGGAGGAAACCAGAGGACCTGGAGAAAACCCACGAGGTTAGTCAGACGACCCTACTCCTTGTCGCGTACAACCAGGGATTCGAAACCATGCCAGTTGACTTAGTGTCAGGCTTTATGATACAGCATGCACAATCTGATGAAAACACAGATCCTATTTGAATCAGGTTGCATAAATACTTGGATGATAATGATCCCAGATGGAGACATATACCAACTTATAAAATATTTACCGTATGGTATAACTTGCTTTCATTGTTCTTAAACTACCATTGTGGAAAAATGACATCAAAAAACTAGATTGAATAAAACATATATCTCATTTAATACAATGATCAACACATTTTCAAAACATATCTTATAAATAAAATGAAATTGGGTTCAACATCCTACTGTTCTGTTCAGACTGGGCCAATGAAGACGGGCATATGTCATACAGTGTACTATAAGGAAATTTTGGCTGGACAGCAGCACTACGGCCTACTGTGCATGCCATTGTATACACAGGGCCTCGGTTGTCCCTTGCCAGGTCTTCTGTCCTGCAACCCTGCCAGTGAGGAACCCCATTGGAAAATCCTGATGAGCTTTCTACTTGGCCAACAGAGGGCTCGAACACAGGACCTACAGGTTAGCGGAACAACGTCCTACTCACTGAGACACTCTGGTTCCAACAGTCAATCTAGCATTAAAATTGCCAAACTTGCAACTAATTGCAACAGAAGCTTTTCTTAGTGCAAATTGGAGCATGGACTTGTATTAGCAACATACTAAAAATATACATTAATATAATTTGTGGAAAAGGTATTTTTGGGATGTTTTTAATAAAAAAAAAGTAGAAAAAAGCGGAGAATTTGGTTTTTTTTATGAATTTTGAGCGAAAATGAATTTTTTTGGGGAACTTTGACTTGTATTAACAAAAATAAAAAACATAAAAAAATACAATTGTTAAAAAAAGGCCTTCGGGATGTTATTAAGAGAAAATTGTCAAAAAAAAGCAAAAGAATTGCTGTTTTATCTACAGATCTCTAAAATCTATGAATTGTGAGCTAATGGCAAATATTTATTGGGTAATGGATTTATTAACATCCACAAAATATTAAAATTAGTAAAATACAAATAAATATATAATTTGTGGTAAGCTATTTTTTTGGGAAAAAGTGGAAAATCTATGAATTGTTTTGGGAGAAAGGCACATTTTTATTTGGTGGATGTTTTATATTATAACCCTCCCCCCTTTATCAGTCAAATAGTTACATTTGAATAAATTATCAAAAAATAATTATTGTCTTATTCTTTTTTTTCTCGATAAAACAGTTCACATATTTAGTTCATTTTTCATCTTCAAGATCTTCGTCTGTAAGGGCTGTTGAATTAGAGCAGTTGATGCCTCTGCAGCTTTCACACCCAAAAGAGCAACTAAGGCCATTTGTTCGACAACCACATCTCCTGTTATCGCAATCAGATTAACAGTTACAGTGGATTATCTTCAGCAGAAAATCAGAAGCAGACTGCTGTGACATTTCAATTGGGAGCAAGTTTTCATTCACTGTTGTCCAACCCCATGCCGTTGGATTCATATCAATAACACTCTTGTTCAACCAATACTGGCACTGCAGATACACACGCAAGGAATGAAAATGTGCTGCATTTGAAGAAGGTGGAAGTGACTGGACTTGGACACTTACAACACGACTGGCGGACAATGTTTTTGATATAAATTTCCTCCAGCGACATAAATCAAGTCCTTCGAATTAAATTTTAATTCTTGTTTTTTGATATTGGCGAATCTCAAAAGACAAGCTACTCATGTTTGAATCTCAAAAAAGTAGACTTGGTGGATGTTTATCTACGGAATGTCTCCATACAAATTTCATTTTCTCTCAAAATTCATAAAAAAAAAAGAATTTTCCGTTTCATTCCACTTTTTTTTACTTTTTTTTTTTCATAAAAAACACCCCAAAAATACATTTTCCACAAATTATTTTTTTGAATATTTTTAATATGTTGTTTGATATGATTTCTGAAAAAAAAATTTGTGTTGCAATTTGTTGCATGTTATACACTAAATTGATCTGACTAGGCTATGTATTACATGTATTTTATGTAACATGACAACATTTTATTTATTTATTTCTATATGCTTGATAAAAATCTGATTAAAACGCAGATCCTATGTTTTTTATAGTTCAAAATTTTGTTTTACTTGTCTTTACTACACTACACTGTAACCAAGGTATTATTTAATCTTGTGTCTCTGGCACTAATTTCTTTCACATTCGTTTAATATCCAATCTTTGGTTAAAAATTCATAAAAAAATGTTTAAAATCACCATAAATCATTTAATTTGTACTTGTGTTTAGTGTATTGATATTACAAGTATTTAATTTCCTGACCACTGTTCAAAAATTAATCAATACACATCATTAATCAATTGGGTTGTTTATTTTTTAACAGTGATTGAGAAATTAAACACTTGTAAATTGGACACTCATTATCAAAATTGAATGGTCAGCTTTAAACTGAAACTGAACACAAATTAATTGATTTATGGTGATTTTAAAAGCTAAATAAATTATAATAATTGATTACATGTGTTCTTTTATTTATTATGAAGATGGGTGATATAAATGTCGATGTGAGATTAAATTTTTGTGTGACTGTCCTTGACCCAATTAAATCCGATCAACATTCCGATAGCATGAAGTTTTTAGCTTCTTATTATGTGCTTAAAAAAAGCACCACTTTCTCCGTAAGCAAAATGACCGTTTGGGAAAATTTTGAATTGGAAGCCCTGCCTGGGTTACAGTGCTAGGATCTGGAAGAATTGTTATACAACCTGCATTCTGGATGGGCAAACTAACTGAGGTCAGCTATTGTACTTGTTGGCATGCATGTAAAAAAGTTTGTGATGGGTATTGCCACTGCAGTCACGATTCAGGCAGGCCCGTAGCCAGGAAGTTGTTTTTTTTTTTTGGGGGGGGGGTGAAATATTTCGGGAGGGCCAGCTATCATGGGCATCTGCATGAATTTTGTGGTAAAGGCCAATTTTCTTGTGATATTGGGGGGGGCAAGACTCAGTATTGGGAGGGCAAGGCCCCCCCGTGCCACCCCCTGGCTACGGGCCTGGATTCAGGTGGTACGATTCAATTTGTACCACAATTCACAACCACGTCAATATTTACCAAGGAAACAACCGAATAAATGTATAATTGATATTTTTAATCCTGCTTATGTCAAAGACATAAAAAACTGTTTTATATCACGATATTGATGTGGATCAAAATAAGGACTGACACAATTTTTAAGAATGACAGGTTACTGAGATGCGAATTGTGAGAAGGTGAACTGCGATACATCGATTCAACAATATGTGAGCTGCTCCAACAAAACCAGGCTCTTGGTCATTTCTATAAAAATTGAGCTCTCACGATAATTCAATAGTCCACAGCCTCAGCTTTCTCAAAATGCAATTCTTTTTAAATTTGTCGTTTCATCTGAAGTTGAGTTCAGTTCATTCACAGCAAGAAGAAGGCAAACAGTTAATGATTTTAAGTTTCGCGATAAGCGCCTGGTTTTGTGGGAGTGAGTAACTTATATTGTGTCAGTACTAAAAAGAGCACTTGGAACTCAAAACGTTACAGTTCCATAGAACACTCCAGGAGAATATGCTTTCTTCATTAGGCCAAATATTTTTAGGCCTGTATCGTTCCAACACAGAGAGAGAGAGAAATAGGGTTTAACGTCCACTCGACACAAACTAGGTCATTTTGGGACTAACATATATGGGTTTAATTTTATTTTAAAAGTTTGCTCGCACGTAGGAGTCTTTAGCAGTGGGAGGAAACCAGCCCCCCCCACCCCAAACTATGAGTTTACTTACCTTTCAGAAAGATCATCAAGGTGTTGACCGAGAGCTAAAACATTGTACTTCTCTCTTCTGGCACACGCATAAATACGGCCTCGCTTCATACGACTACAAAAACTACAGATAGATGCACATTCGTACGGCAGATTAGATGCTGTTTCTAAAATACCTAAAAAACAGACAAAAACTACAGATAGATGTTCATTCATACGATAGATTAGATGCTGTTTCTAAAATATCGAAAAAAGAGGCAAAACAACAGATAAACACACATTCGTACGACAGATTAGATGCGGTTTCAAAAATATCTAAAAAAAAAACAGACAAAAACTACAGATAGAATTTCATTCATAGAGCAGATTAGATGCCTGTTTCTAAAATGCCTAAAACCCCCCCCAAAATTTGGTTTAGAGAAATGTGTATCCAAAACTCAGACTATAAGTAGGGGGTGGGCAAATGGAGGTCGAATTTTGGAAATGAGTGTTTGCTAAGGCGATTTTGGCTGCTGAATCCGAATCTGGTGAAATTTTTGTTCTGTGACGTCATTTAGAGCTGGTTCCGTGGCCATTTTCAAAATAACTTTTTTTCAGTTATTACCCTCATATCAATAGAGGATGTTATCAAATCATAAATGGGAGTGCAATTTTAGAATCCACGGTCATGAAAACATATATTCTAACATATTGGACAACTAGTTCCAATATTGTCTCGCTTTAAGAGAAAAAAAGTCATTTTTGGGCCGCCATTTTGAAGGCCACGGAACCAGCTCAAAATGAACAAAAATTTCTCCAGATTCGGATTCAGCAGCCAAAATCACCTTAGCAAACACTTGTTTCCAAAATTCGACCTCCATTTGCCCACCCCTAGAAGAGGACCTAGACTTGTCTCCCTAGAATCGCTCAAATGAAAAAGCGAGAGAGAGGTGGGTCTCTAGAGATAGATGTGGGTCTCTAGAGAGAGAGGTGGGTCTCTAGAGAGAGATGTGGGTCTCTAGAGATACATGTGGGTCTCTAGAGAGAGAGGTGGGTCTCTAGAGAGAGATGTGGGTCTCTAGAGAGTGATGTGGGTCTCTAGAGAGTGATGTGGGTCTCTAGAGAAAGATGTGGATTAATGTAGTCTAGTGTCTCAACTGCTTAATTACCATGGTTTTTGCACATTAAAGGCCCAATACCACTCTTGTTGTAACTGAATAATATGCCCCAATCTTTATTCTGGTCAACAAATTCTACTACTGTAAAACATGAAATTATTGCGAGCATGAAATTATTGCGACAATTGCGAGCGAGGCCCTCTCGCAATAATTTCATGTTCGCAATATTTTCGTGAAAATTTGTTAAAATGTCGGCCATATTGAATTATCCCCCTTCATTACTCTTCACAAGAAAGAGTCCCAATAAGTTAAAATTTGTTAAAATGTCGGCCATATTGAATCATGTCGCGTGCCATGTGTTTTATAGTCGTTCGTCAGCTTGGAGTTAATAATCAACGGATCAAATTTAACGATAATTATTTAAAAATCTGTGTTTTATAGTCGTTCGTCAGCTTGGAGTTAATAATCAAGGGATTAAATTTAACAATAATTATTTAAAAATGAAGTTTGATAACAGGTATTTCATTTTCTTTGATCTGTTGAATACAGACTCGAAGCCATAATCCTCAATAGTTGTTTATTTACTGTTACTAATGATCACCAATCAACCGATGTTGATTCGCAATAATTTTTTCCCCACTATAGAAATTCGCAATAATTACATTTCGCAATTATGTTTCACCACCCCAACTCGCAATAATTTCATGTCGCAATAATTTAGTGTTTTACAGTATTTTACAATATTCCAATTAATTGATGATACAAATTTCATCTTAACACACCGAATTTAAAAAATTGGAAAAATTCAACTACATGGTTTGCAAGGCTTAACGTAAACACTTTAAAATGTAACTTAGATTTAAAAATATTTTTGAACCCTCTGGACAAGTAAAAATAGGACGTAATGGATAATTTACACAACTGGTAAGACACTTAAACATCTAGTAGTTAGAATAAGGCTAATTTTGTTTTCTGGACCTATCAAGCCAGCAAGAGTGTTATTGTCCCTTTAAAGAAATGATCCCTTGGCAGTTGGAATTAGAAATAAGAGTAGTCCGTAGTGCCTCTGCCCGGGCAAATTTTCCCTCAAAGCACACTGTATGTAAGATGAAAATGTAGAAAATGAAAGAATATTGCGTTGTCTTACCTTGGGATTCAAAGAAGTAAGGCACACCTAACGATGCTAGATAATCTATTAATGGACTAGGATCATACGCTGGTGTCTGCGGATCTACAGTTACAGCGCCAAACTCAAAATATACACCCTGAAACATATAATAAAATATACACCCTGAAACATATGATAAAATATATACCCTGAAACATATAAAGAAATATACACCCTGAAACATATAATAAAATAATTCATGTAGCTCTACAACCAAGCTAATAGTATAACACATTTACCTTCTCGGCTTCTGACTCAGTGAATAAGGCACAGACTTGCCTGATCTGGAGGACTGGGCTTCGATCCTGTCTGGCCCCAAGCTCACAAATAAGCATTCTCAGACTTAAGTTGGCAAAAATTTCCCTCATAGCACACTGTATGGGATATGCCCGTCTTCAATTAGCTCAGGTTAAGTGCATAACAGTAGGACGTTAAACCCCATTTCATACATTCATTCATTCCCCCTGATAAGTGATGCAGACAGAGGGCCTGCCATGGAACAGTGTCTACATATTATTGTTGTTTGGAATCGTTATTTGCTCATAGAGGATTGCATGGTATATGCCCATCTTTATCCGTTCAGGTGGTGCAGAAAAAACCCATTTCATTTTATCTATTATCAGAATGATGGACTTAGCTCTATAATAAAAATAATGGAATGATAGATTTACCTACATGTATCTGATGGGATGATGGACTTACTTTAGGTTTACAATAAAAACTGATCAACTTACCTTAGCGTTACAATAAAACTGATGGAATGTGGCCTTACCTTAGCTCTACAATAAAACTGATGGAATGATGGACTTAATTTATCACTACAATCAAACTGTCGGCATGATGGACTTACTTTGTCACTACAATAAAACTTATGGAATGATGTACTTACCTTAGCTCTACAATAAAACTAATGGAATGATGGACTTACCATAGCTCTACAATAAAACTGATGGAATGATGGACTTACCATAGCCCTACAATAAAACTGATGGGATGATGGACTTAATTTATCACTGCAATAAAACTGATGTAATGATGGACTTACCTTAGCTCTACAATAAAACTGATGGAATGATGGACTTAATTTATCACTACAATCAAACTGTCGGCATGATGGACTTACTTTGTCACTACAATAAAACTTATGGAATGATGGACTTACCTTAGCTCTACAATAAAACTGATGGAATGATGGACTTAATTTATCACTGCAATAAAACTGATGGAATGATGGACTTACCATAGCTCTACAATAAAAACTGATGGGATGATGGACTTACTTTATCACTACAATAAAACTAATGGAATGTGGCCTTACCTTAGCTCTACAAAAAACTGATGGAATGGTGGACTTACTTTAGCTCTACAATAAAACTGATGGGATGATGGACTTAATTTATCACTGCAATAAAACTGATGGAATGATGGACTTACCTTAGCTCTACAATAAAACTGGTGGAATGATGGACTTACTTTGTCACTACAATAAAACTAATGGAATGATGGACTTACCATAGCTCTACAATAAAACTGATGGAATGATGGACTTACCATAGCCCTACAATAAAACTGATGGGATGATGGACTTAATTTATCACTGCAATAAAACTGATGTAATGATGGACTTACCTTAGCTCTACAATAAAACTGATGGAATGATGGACTTAATTTATCACTACAATCAAACTGTCGGCATGATGGACTTACTTTGTCACTACAATAAAACTTATGGAATGATGGACTTACCTTAGCTCTACAATAAAACTGATGGAATGATGGACTTACCTTAGCTCTACAATAAAACTGATGGAATGATGGACTTACTTTATCACTACAATAAAACTGATGGAATGATGGACTTACCTTCGCTCTACAATAAAACGGATGGAATAAATGACTTACCTTAGTTCTACAATAAAACTGATGGAATGATGGACTTTTTTTATAACTACAATAAAGCTGATGGGATGATGGACTTAATTTATCACTGCAATAAAACTGATGGGATGATGGACTTACCTTAGCTCTACAATAAAACTGATGGGATGATGGACTTACCTTAGCTCTACAATAAAACTGATATTGTCTGACCGTGTGAAGTAACGATAGGGAATCTTTACCACCAGATAAACAAACCAACAAACGATCCCCGTCATGAATCATGTTGTACTCTTCTAATGCCTAATAAAATTTAAAAGTTTTCATTTAAACCCGAAATAATGGACCATAAAAATCCATGCAAAAAAGACAGAACTCCATAAATTCCTTCTACACTAAGTTATTTATCCTGGCATTTTTCAACAAAAAACGACACGATGATCGTGTCCTGTCAAATCGTTCTGACAGTCGTACTGTATGTTCATTAAATGGCATTTAGTAATTATTTAGCTTTTATTACTAAAAGTACTACTGTTGAGCCAAAGTCGGGAGCCACTTTGGCTGAGTGCGTAAGATGCTGGCTCGCTAGTTTTGAAGCTACATATTCGATCCCTGCATTGGCCTAGAAAGTTCATCAGGATTTTCTGATCTGGTTTTCCCTTGTCAGTGGTGGGAGCCAGCGTCTTACCTGTCTTACCCACTTAGCCCCTACTTTTGACCAAAGCTTAGAAATGTGTTCCCTGTAATAGACAGACATGCTATGATTCTACAAATTAATACGACAACCCTGCCCAAATTTCCAAAAATTTTGTGACAACCTTACCCAAATTTCCCTTCCCGGCCAGTGATTGCCTCCTTCTATAAACCAATGGTGACTCTATTCAATTGAAATCTTTCAATTGAAAAAATGGTGTCAATCGAGTGAACAGGAGAATTTCAGAGTACAACGCATGCGCCGACTGCATAAAAAATATCTCAACCAATCATGACAACTGAAACATATTTGTTACTTAAAATACGTCACGATAATACTGACAGCTCCTCCATAATCGGGATTGACAGAACTGTGACAGGACTGAATTCCGCGCCACTAGATTGCAATTCTGTCAATTCTGGACGTTCTGGACTGTGAATCAAGCATCCCCCAAATATATACTTACCGTTACTGTTGGTTTAAATATATCTTTAGGAGGTGAAAACCATTTAACTTTTTTATTTCTGGATTCATTTATTGCTGAAATACTGATAGGCTTCTTTAACAACGGACACTCAAGATTAACACTATCGCTATTGTTACCGCTATCACGATGAATAGTATCGCTATAGTTACCAGTATCAGGATTAACACTATCACTATAGTTACAGGTATCGGGATTACCACTATCACTATAGTTACTGGTATCAGTATTAATAGTATCACTATAGTTACAGGTATCGGGATTAACACTATCACTATAGTTACCGGTATCAGGATTAACGTGTTCGCTATTTTTTCTGTTATCTAAATCACTCGCTGGTTGACTTATCATGTCTTCCAAATCTCTGCTGCCATCTTTTTCACTTTCTAATCTAATCCCACAATCTGTATCTTCTGCACTTTTATCATCGGTCATGTTTCTACTTTTATTTTCCAGTTTGTTGAAATGAATTGGATCCTGTTTATCTAGTACAAGATGTTTCAACTCTGTCGAGACGTCGGGACGTTTTTCTACCACAGAAGCTCTCTTATTATATACAAGATTATTTCCTTCAAGCCCACCATTATAATTTTTATCAACAATTTTATGCTCTAGAATACTGGACCGTGAATCGTTATTTTTTTCTCGGTTATCGTCTGCTAATTTGCGTAAATTATTTGGGATTTTTTCACTAGTGAATCCTTTATCTAAATATTTAACCATTCCTTCTGAAAACGGCACTTCAGACCCCTTTTCCATATTTTTACTTTTCGCTTGTGTCCAGAAATTAACCGAAATGTGATTGGTTATGTCCTTCAGAGAATCAACCAATCCTAATCGTTGTTTCAGAACGTCGGGACAGAATGGTAATTGGTCGATAGAAACTGAGTCAACCTTGTTGTTGCCTAGGAGACAATCTTGAGCTTCACTAGGTAGAACAAACCAGCGATATTTCTTTGATTCTTCGTCAAACAATAGACGCTGGTCAGGTAGTGTGATCTTCATCTGTACAAAAAAACAACAGAAGATTCATTAAATTGGAGAGAGAGAGAGAGAGAGAGAGAGATAACCACCATTCCACAAAAACTGGGTCATTTTGGGACTAACATACAGTTCAATTTTATTTCAATAATTTGCTTGCGCCTACGGTTCGTTAGTAGTGGGAGGAAACTGGAGGACCCGGAGAAAACCCACGTGTATGGGTATTTAGCAGTGGGAGGAAACTGGAGGACCTGTAGAAGTCCCACAAGGTTGGACAGACAACCCTACTCCTTGTCACGTGCAAGCAGAGAATCGAAACCCAGCCACTTGACTCACTGATGGACCTTCTGATCTAAAGTACAAGCAGTAAATATTCACTTGCAGTATGGGGTCCAGGCCCGTACCTAGAAAAGGGCTTGATGAATTTTTTTACTTTTTCCGTTTTTGGAATATACCAAGGATACCAATTGCCATAAAAAATGGATTCGGGTTGGGAACCTTTATTTTTTAGCCTATCCAAACTTTCGACACATATGTGAGGTCCTGATTAACCCTAAGGTCCTGGTTAACCCTTAGGTCCTGATTAACCCTTAGGTCCTGATTAACCCAGATTAAGAGTAAAATATCTACCTTTGCTGCTTTCTCAAATATGAGTTCAGCTGTTGATAAACATTCCTAGATAATAAATTAAAACAGATATTATGTATTATAAAACACATGTTGATAATATTCCTAGATAATAAATCAAAACAGATATTATGTATTATAAAACACATGTTGATAATATTCCTAGATAATAAATCAAAACAGATATTATGTATTATAAAACACATGTTGATAATATTCCTAGATAATAAATTAAAACAGATATTATGTATTATAAAACACATGTTGATAAACATTCCTAGGATAATAAATTTAAACAGATATTATCAAACATATGTTGTTTTCAAACATATGTTGTTTTAGTATTGATAAATGACATAATAGGCTTTGTTACAAATCTTTATTCTAATGTATATTATATGTATGATGGTGTTACATAGTCGACTCTGTAAAATAAATACCTGATAACTGTGAGGTAGAGAACCTTTAACTACAGGTGGGGGTAGTTTATACTCCATCTTACCACTGTGATAAGATATATGACCCAACCATTTCCTATCTTTAAATGTCTATAAATAAAGCAAATAGTTATTTAATAATAATTGATTTACATAGCGTCGACAATTCAACTCAGTGAGCTGCTCTCAGGTGCTTTACATGTATACAACTAATATTAAATTTAAACAATAACTTAATAATAATAATTGATTTATATATAGTGCCAACGCCAACAATTCAACTCCATGAGCTGCCATAAGGCACTTTACATAAATACAACTTATTTAAAATTACAACAATCACAAAATCTAAATAAAAAACAGAGAACATTATTGTTTAGTACACATGGTAAAAATCTGACACAAACACAGTTAGAATCGTATTCAATCAGTATATTTAATTAAAAAGTTTGATTTTGAGATACTTTAAAGAGACATAGAAACAAAGAATGACAGGTTGTCCCTTTAATCTGTTAAGCGTGACGTTTTTTAAAACGTTAACTACCCCTTATTGTGTAATTAAATTTACGAAAAACGTTATTTTGGACCTTTCTATTCCTGAATACAAAAGACAGTAGTCTGAAATTCTGAATCCATATTAAAACGAACTCTAAATAGAGTTGTCTCTCTTTAAAAAGATTTGCTCTTCCAGGCGTAATTGTATGTCCTGCACATGCTACGGTTGGGAAAAATGCTAAGACGTTATATTACGACGCACGTAATATAACGACATACGCAGTTAACAGGTTAATCCTGTCTGTAGCACTTGTTAAATATTAATCACACTGGTTAATCTGTACAAGTAGATCCACCGACAGCTCAAAACCATACGATACTATTGTCAAACCATATACTATTGTCAAACCATATACTATAGTCAAATCATATACTATTGTCAAATCATATACTATAGTCAAATCATATACTATTGTCAAATCATGTACTATTGTCAAACCATAGGATACTATTGTCAAACCTTATATATTGTCAATCCGTATACTATTGTCAAACCATATACTATAGTCAAACCATGTGGCATATACTATTGCCAAACCGTATACTATTGTCAAACCATATACTACAGTCAAGCCGTATACTATTGTTAAACCATACACTAGTCAAACCATATACTACAGTCAAACCGTATACTATAGTCAAACCATATACTATAGTCAAACCATGTGGCATATACTATTGTCAAACCATATACTATTGTCAAACCATATACTATTATCAAACCATGTGGCATATACTATTGTCAAACCGTATACTATTGTCAAACCATATACTATTGTCAAACCATATACTATAGTCAAACCATGTGGCATATACTATTGTCAAACCGTATACTATTGTCAAACCATATACTACAGTCAAGCCGTATACTATTGTTAAACCATACACTAGTCAAACCATACACTACAGTCAAACCGTATACTACAGTCAAACCGGATACTATAGTTAAACCGTATACTCGATCTTCAGGAGGTACCCATGTTAATTCAAACTGACACCCTGGCAACATTTAATCTAATACAAGGTAGGCTAATCATTTTTGCTTACCTGAAAATTTTTCTGTCTCCATTCACCAGTTTCTGGATTAAATATATACTGAAAATATAAATATATACTGAAAATAAAAATTGATTAAATATATACTGAAAATATAAATTGATTAAATATATACTGAAAATATAAATTGATTAAAAATATACTGAAAATATAAATTGATTAAAAATATACTGAAAATATAAATTGAATAAAAATATACTGAAAATATAAATTGATTAAAAATATACTGAAAATATAAATTGTAGAACAGGGGTCGGCTGCTCAAAACTAAGTTATTTTAACGATCCGTTAAATTCTAACGGACCTAAATCTTGTTAACGTGTTGTTTGTTAAATTTACTACAGAAAACACTATAGAATACTTTATTTTTCCCTAAAGAAATATTAGCATAAATATGTAGGAAAAATTTGCACCACCGAATGTTTGTGGCCTTTATTTCCAGCAACAATCTTTCTCTCTGTTAAAGTTAACGGATCGTTAAAAGATAACGGAGCTTTGAGCAACCGGCCCAAGGAAAATAACTAATTACTGAAGAAAATAACCACATTGTGAAGAAAATAACCACAATATGGTAGCCACCACATACATATATGGGAGAAATAGTGGATCCTGGTGCGTTGTTCTGGTTGACTTACCACACATAACCATATATGGGAACAAAAGTCGTTCATTGAGCATGGTTCTGGTTGACTTACCACTCACATCCTTATTTGGGAACAACAGTGGATAATGGAACATTGTTCTGGTTGACTTAACATTCACATCCATATATGGGAACAACAGATGGGCTTTAACCTCCACTCAACGCAACTAGGTCATTTCGGGACTAACATATGGTTTTAATTTTATTTCAATAATTTGCTTGCATGTAGAGGTCTTTAGCAGTGAGAGAAAACCAGAGTGCCCGGAAGAAACCCACAGCCGCAAGCCAGAGGTGGCCGGCCAGCTAGAGGTTGAAGCACGACACTCTAGACCACTAGGATATCCCAACCCCCTGATTTGATATGTGAAAGAGAGAGAGAGAGAGAAATATTGCTAAATACACAAGATTAACTGATACTCAGGTTACAGTGATATCTGCTTTAGCATAGAAAAAAAAGATGTTGCTCTCTAGTTTCGTTTTATAAATGTTGTTCCATGACTATTAAATATTTATTTCTATCAAAATAAAAAAATATACCTGTGGCAATAATTTCCAGCCATGTTCGGCTACCATGGCAACCGATTCTACAACAAAATTTAATTCTTCTTCTGTCATAAAAAATGGAAGATTAAGACGCGTAAAACCAGGTCTGAAACAGAAAGAAAGCGAAATGGGGTTTAACATAAACTAGGTCATTTTGGGACTAACATATGGTTCAATTTTATTAATAATTTGTGTGTCAAGGGGTGTTTAGCATAAACTGACAGACCTTGAGAAAACAAACAAGGTAGGATAGATGACTCCGCCCCCTGTCACGTACAAGCTGGGAATCGAAACCACACCACTAGACTCAATGACAGACCTTATGATATAAAGCGAACATGTTAAACCATTCGATCTCCCATCACATTTCAAGGCACTACAATTATCTCATCATAATTAGGGTGCCCCACAATAAATAAATATCTCCAAATATCTCGACAATTACTCCACGATATTTATATATACCAAGCCTTAAATCATGAGTTCCACCCAATTATAGTCACTAAATAAACGACCTTGTTGTACTCAATAAGCTAATGACCATTTACTCATGTAAATACTAGACTGTAAACTGGTTCCAAGTGTCGTCCATAACATCTAGCACTTTTGAGTAAAATATAGGTTACATGCCCTTGTTTTGACATTAGTCTTGCTTAATTAGTCTACCGGTCATTATACGTTTGATTGACAGGTTGGGATAATCAAGACTACATTTTTACGAAACATTACAGAAAGCTGGAACAAGAAATGGAATTTAGAAATTAGCACGTTTGTCAACTCAACACCTGTTAAAAGAAACTTGTAAAAGTAAATTGAAACTGCCGCTAGTATCATGTTTTGGCCTAACCCAAGTGTTACAGAGATATTATTTCTACTAAACCAAACGATAGCAATCCTAACGGTACAGTTAATAATAAAGCAATCTAAAAAATAAAACAAACATTATTTCTAAAGCTGCTGTAATAACAAAGAAGCTAAACTTTACTGCTATTCGAAATAGTCAACAATTGATTTCATAAGGCATTAATAGCTGAAAGATTTGTGGAGAATTGCACGTGCCATGGCTATTTATAGTCTTGTACACTCCTCTGCTGACCTATTATCAAAGTTTGAGACACATCAACTCAAGCGTGCACATGGATGTGTCGATACCAACTTTCTGTAGATCATGGCCGGGGCACCCTATCATAATGTTTATAGAAATATATGATTATCCAGTAACATATGATTGTCAATAATATTTATCAGGGTTATGTACTTGATAAATAAGTCTATGATGCTCTTCCAGCCTCATTCGAATTTTGTCCATAGAGATACTTCCTAGGTCAGATCTAAATATTAAGGCCACCTCCATATTTCGTCAAGATGTTATTAGGGCTAGCACTAGCCCCGACCCTTACCCTACCCCACAATCCTGCGCAGCAATCACGTGTCCCGACCCTTACCCTACCCCACAATCCTGGGCAGCAATCACGTGTCCCGACCCTTACCCTACCCCACAATCCTGGGCAGCAATCACGTGCCCCCCCCCCCTTACCCCACCCCACAATCCTGGGCAGCAATCTCGTGCCCCGACCCTTACCCCACCCCACAATCCTGGGCAGCAATCACGTGCCCCGACCCGTACCCTACCCCAAAATCCTGGGCAGCAATCACGTGCCCCGACCCGTACCCCACCCCACAATCCTGGGCAGCAATCACGTGTCCTAGCAATGTTTACATCTGGGGACCTTGATGAAATCTGGAGGTGGCCTTAATATTTAGATCTGACCTATGAAAATACGATAATAAATGAAACTGGTTATATTCTATATTCTAAAAAATAAAAACAGGAATATGGCAGGATCTGAGAAACAGAGTATATTTTATTTCTAGCTGAATGGGTTTTTATTACTTCTACTCACCTCAATATTTCCCGATGAGAGTATTCTCGATATCTCCGTAAATGTGTCCTGTCCAGTCGTCTGAAACAAATATAGATTATTAAGTTAACAGTAAGTGTAGCAAGCCTGGAAATAAGGCACTTGTCACTGACAATGACAGGCACAGATTCAGGCTTTGTCAGGCACAAAATCTCTGGTGCCTGTCATTTTGTCAGGCACAGATTTGTCTTTTTTAATGATATTATTAATACATGTCCGGCACTAAGTTGAAAATGTCAGGTACTATTTAATTAGTGCCCGACATTTTGTCAGTTACAACTTGAACTGTTATTTCTGGGCCTGAGTGTAAGGGGCACCAACAAGACAAACAATATACTGACATAACACTATATACAGAGACTCTCAAACAACAAACGTAAATATCTGATCAAGTGAATATTTCCTTGGACCAGTTGTAAGCTTCCACTGTGAGGTCAAGCTTCTGTTACAAATACAGCTTCCTGGTGGCTAAGTAAGTAAGGCGCTGGCTCAATAGTCTGGAGGTTGGGTGTTCGATGCCTGCATTGGCCGAGAAAGTTCATCCTGATTTTCCGGCGTGGTTCCCCCTTGACCGTGATGTGATGCAGGACGGAGGGCATGATAAGGAGAGCTGTTTAGTTGTTCAGATTGGACGAAAAACTGAGATCTAGTGTACACACTGGATATAAGAATAGGCCATAGTGCCGCTGTCTGGGCAAATTTCCCTCATAACACACTGTATGCGTATGTCCGTTTTCATTATATTACCTCAGTTTGGAGCAGAACAATAGGACGTTACACCCCATTTTATTTGTTAACCTTTCTTTAACACATGTAGATATGATGTATGTGATACCCACCCATCTTCAACAAGTAAGTTTTCTATTTTTTCTGCCATATCTTCATTCAATCCCAACAAATCCTGTAAAAATATGAACAGGCCCTGAGTTCACAAAGCATTCTCAGACTTAAGTTAAGAATTTACACAAAATTGTTTGTCTTTGTTTGACTAAAATGGGGGTCGTCATGGTGGCTAAGTGTGTAAATGTTGGCCGAGAAAAGTCATCCACATTTTCCGGCATGGTTTCCCCTTGTCAGAGATGCAGGATGGGGGCCTGACAAAGACAGCTGTCTAGTCGATCAGATGGGACGAAAAACCAAGGTGCTGTGTTCACATTGGCGTGCATGTAAAAGATCCAGTTGCAGTTGGAATTCGATATAAGAGTAAGCCATAGCGCCGCTGCCCTGGCAAAAGTTCCCTTATAGCACACTGTATTGTATATGCAGTCTTGATAAGCCCGGTTTAGGAGAAGAACAGTAGGACGCTTAACCCATTTCATTTTATTTTAAATGAAATATAGCCCTTTTATCAAACTTTTTGTTATTTTAATGTATCAAATACATCAATAAGAAACTATGTGCAAGGTTTTGTGTTCTGGATCAAAACTATTTCTCATAGACAGTGATTGAAAGTTGAGTAAACTTAAGTCTAATAATGCTTTGTGAACTCAGGGGGTGGGGGGGGAAGGACTGGGCTTTAACACAAGCAGAAAATTATACAAACTCCTCCCAAGATTATCTTTTTGCATACTAAACGATTCAGGCCTTTCATTTGCATATTTTGCAAGATAATTATCAAGAAGAATAAGACGATTTTTAAAATTCAATTATTTACTGATCTTTTTCTGATTAATTTACCGTACTTGCAACATTTCAGAGATTATTTTATCAAGTCAATGATAACGTAGTACAGATAAATTAAAATCTATGTACTTGTTCTATTTATTCGTGTATGATTTCTCAGGGCGACGGAGTAGGGGGGCTAGGGGGGGGGGGGATTTAGCTCCCCCAATAATTTGGCAGCAAGTACTCTTTTTTTCCAGTAATTGCGTCCGCTGGACCCTCGCCTATAGCGACTTATTAAGAATTGCTTCCGCCGGCCCTGTTTCTGCTTAAAATATTAACCTAGTGGGAGCAGGAAAGTAGGAAGTTTAACCCCATTTCATTTAATGTTTCAATATAATGATAGAGAATTTTCTCACCATAGAACACTGACCCTGACCGACACCAATAGTCGGACTTGCCAAAAATATTCTTAGGAAACTTTTACGCGAATCGTAAGCTCTTGCGAGAATCCTTGCATGAATCAGATTCGGAGATTCGTGTGAATTTCTAGCCCCATTTCATTTCGTGTTTCAATATAATGATAGAGAATTTTCTCACCATAGCATAGGGTCCAGCACAAGCACATCCTCCTCGAGACTGGATACCAAACACATCATTCAAGATGGCGCTGACAAAATTATGATGTAAGAATCGACCGTTACCGGGGTGATAGATGAGGAAGGAGAAAACAGGTAGTCTGGAAACTGTTGTATTTCCTAAGATGACTAAATTTGGACATTTATTCCAAACTGCTAAAGCTTTCCTTAAAATAAAAAAAAATTTGTAACAAATCCACATACACTTATTTATTAGAAAGATAAATGGGGTTTAATGCCGAAAACACAAACTAGATCATTTTTGGACCAACATGTTTTATTTCTATCTTGTGCGTAGGGGTCTTTAAGCAGTGGGAGGAAAGCGGAGAACCCGGTAAATACCCACAAGGTTGGACAGGCGACCCTACTACTTGTCATGTAAAACTGGGGAATCATAACCATGCCAGTTGACTCAATAACAGACCTTATGATACAGCGTGCACGCCGTAACTATTCAGCCTTCCACCTTCCCCTCAAATTATTTATTAAAAAAACCCTGAATACAGGTATATTGAGCCTGGATCACTTAAAAGCAGCGATTAAGTGAATGCGGCGAACTTTGCATGCACCATGGTTTTCAAGTATTTGTACCTCTTCGAGCCCTTGCGCTCCATCTCGAATGGGGAAAATCATGTGGTTTTTAAAGCTATTGGCAGGTTTCGATTATCATTACTTCATAGTCATATGGCTCAACCAGTGTCAAATAAAGACTGTGTACATAATTACATTAAGCCGTTAAGTGCAGGGGCCGCGGAGCCGGGGGGGCTAGGGGGGCTTTAGCCATGGCAATAATTTTTAAAAGTGAAAATAAAATGTCGCCAAAAGCTCAAAAAAGCTCAAAAAGGTTAGGGGGGGGGGGGTTATGGTCAGTAGCCCCCCCGAAATCGGGCCCGCTCCGCGGCCCCTGGTTAAGTGGGGGGAAGTAAACGTTTTAAAAAGGACACGCTTAACAGGTTAACAAGTTCAACACACCCACAAAATGTCTGAAAGTCTTACAATAGACTACATTCTCTGTCCAACATGTTCAGTCTTAAAGCCCCAATACCACTCTTGTTGTAACTGAATAATATGTTCCAATCTTTATTCTGGTCAACAAATTGTGCTATTTTACACTTTTCCAATTAATAAATGATACAAATTTCATCTTAACACACCTAATTTTAAAAATTGAAAAAAATCAACTACATGTCATAACATGGTTTGAAAAGCCTTACGTAAGCACTTTTAAATGCAACTTGGATTAAAACATATTTTCAAACCCTCTGGACAAGTAAGATAGGTTGTAATGGATAATTTACACAACAGGGAGGACATTTAAACATCTAGTAGTTAGATTAAGGGTAATTTTTTTTTTCTGAACCTGTCAAGCCAGCCAGAGTGTTATTGTCCCTTTAAAGACGTTACGTTCTCTGTTGCATGATAAATTGTAAATGAAAGTCTTACTGTAGTAGGTTATGTTCTCTATCGGTAATAACCTGTGATGTTACAGCTTCCTTTAATTGGAATACCAGACCAGCTCGTATAGATTCTACGATCGATGGAGTTCCACCTTCTTCCTTTAATTCTGGTTCTTGGAGATAACGCTCACCTTCTCTTCTCACCTAAAATAAAATAACTCCCTATTTCAACCTAACTCCCTGTTACAGCCTAACTCCCTATTACAACCTAACACCCTATTACAACATAACTCCCTATTTCAACCTAACTCCCTGTTACAGCCTAACTCCCTGTCACCTTCTCTTCTCACCTTAAATAAAATAACTCCCTATTATAACGAAACCCTGTTTATCTCCCAGCATTACTCCCTATTATTATCTAACACCCTGTCACCTTCTCTTCTCACCTTAAATAAAATAACTCCCTATTTCAACGAAACCCTGTTTATCTCCCAGCATTACTCCCTATTATTATCTAACACCCTGTCACCATCTCTTCTCACCTAAAATAACGTATCTCCTTATTACAAAGAAACTCTGTTTCCAACCCTGTTTATCTCCCAACATATTACAGCCTAACTCCCTATTTCAACAACCCCCTATTACAACAACTCCCAACATAACTCCCTATTTCGACCTAACCCCCTATTACAACATAACACCCTATTACAACCTAACACACTATTACAACCTAACCCCCTATTTCAACCTATAACTCCATATTACAGCCTAACTCCCTATTACAACATAACACCCTATTTAAACCTAACACCCTATTACAACCTAACTCCCTATTACAGCCTAACTAACATAACTCCCTGTTACAGCCTAACTCCCTATTACAGCCTTACTCCCTATTACAACCTAACTCCCTGTTTCAACATAACTCCCTATTATACCTAACTCCCTATTACAGCCTAACTCCCTATTACAACCTAACACCCTATTACAGCCTAACTCCCTATTACAACCTAACTCCCTGTTACAGCCTAACTCCCTATTTCATCCTAACTCCCTATTACAACCTAACTCCCTGTTACAGCCTAACTCCCTATTACAACCTAACTCCCTATTACAACATAACACCCTATTTCATCTTATACCTCCCTATTAAAACTAGACTCCCTATTTAAACCTTTCCTTTTTACAACAGTTTTATTACAGAGTAATTTGTTTCTTATCCCGTTTCTTAACACCTTATTCCAGTCTAACTCCCTATTACAGCCTAACTCCCTATTCCAGCTTAACTCTCTATTTCAACAACCCCCTATTACAACAACTCCCAACATAACTCCCTATTTCGACCTAACCCCCTATTACAACCTAACTCCCTATTACCTAACTCCCTATTACAGCCTAACACCCTATAACAACATAACACCCTATTTCATCATAGCTCCCTATTACAGCCTAACTCCCTATTACAACCTAACTCCCTATTACCTAACTCCCTATTACAGCCTAACTCTCTATTACAGCCTAACTCCCTATTACAGCCTAACTCCCTATTACAGCCTAACTCCCTATTTCATCTTATAGCTCCCTATTACAGCCTAACTCCCTATTTCATCTTATACCTCCCTATTAAAACTAGACTCCCTATTTAAACCTTTCCTTTTTATAACAGTTTTATTACAGAGTAATTTGTTTCTTATCCCGTTAAGCGTGACGTTTTAAAAACGTTAACTACCCCCTATTGTGTAATTAATTCGACAAGGTGTCAAAGGACTATGTACTATGTTCTAAGACTAGGTTGGGGAAAATACCTCCAAGGCGTTATATTACACCCTACAAATGCTGCGATCCTGGGGGAATTCCCAAGGGATTCCCCCCAAGTGACAAACTATGTTCTAAGAATAGGTTGGGAAAAATACCTCCAAGGCGTTTTATATAACGACCTACACATGCTGCTATCGTGGGGGAATTCCCAAGGGATTCCCCAAGTGACAAATTATGTTCTAAGACTAGGTTGGGGAAAATACCTCCAAGGCGTTATATTACGTCCTACACACAGTGACTGGCAGTTGTCCAGGTTCCTGCTCTCGAAATCTTAACTAAAGCTAATTAAATTCCAAATTTTAGTAGATACTTCCAGTTTGATTGGCTAAGTACTAAAATCAATCTACAATGTAATATTGTCCAATCAAATTACTAAAATTTGGAATTTATCTTAGCTAAAATTTTGAGAAACAGGCCCCATGACGTTATATAACGACCTACACACTTAACTGGTTATACATGTACTATAGATTTCATCAGTGGCATCTTTCATGTAACTTACTAAAAATTATAGAAAAAATACATGGTGGTGTACCAGAAGAATTTTTTTTTTCTTTCTAACAATATTTATTCAGTAAATATTTACATAATATAAATATAATATTTTTAGGACTTCGAATTCTGTCTTATGGTTTGGATTGTTCGTACTTGGTTTTTATTTTATTTATTTATATATAAATCTGGGAACTGAAAACAAGCTGGGGCTTATATAAATTCATCTCCCTGAAATATCTGTGTTGTTGAAAGAGTAAGCATACCCTGGTATGCATAACACACTGCCACCCCTTTCCTTTAAACATAAAAGCGCTATAAAAATTGATTATCTTACAAACTTTTAAAAGTGCTGATTTGCAATTACCGAGTTGCATTAGACTCACCCTCCCCTGTCTCCTTGGAGAAAATAGTATTTAATGTAATAAAGAACAGGGGTTTCATCATCTTCAATGGATCTTACAGTTATCTTATCAAGCCCTTCAGGTAATACTCTGAATATTTCCGCACTAAGTTTGATTGAGTACCAGCCAAGCTTGTGAGCCTATCAGATTCCTTGGTTGTCGCAAATACCAAGTCTCGCGCTTTCAAGCTAAAATGTCTCCCTGTGATAATCGAGCTGCAAAGTTCAAGGTTTGTCCAATCTCAAGGTTTTCGTGGGGTTGGCTATGTTACAATCTCTGATTGGATGCTCAAGATCACATGTCTGCAGATACGTACGTAGCTATAGGTTCGGGAATTGTGAAGTAAACCAGCAACAGCCAGATGCTGTAAAACTCTCAGTCGTTGCTTCAGGAACATGGTATATAACTGGACTTGTGCATTCAATACAGAATTATTTTTTACAGCGTCATAATTGTTTGTTCTTTTTTTTTAAGATGTGCTACAGTCGAGTTTAAATTTTAATATAATATCGTCTTGAATAATTATTTCGAGGAACCGCAGGTCACCACCCTATAATACATTCTATTCTATTCCTGTCTTTAATTAGCCCAGGTTAGGTGCATAATAGTAGAATAGTAGGACGTTAAACCCCATTTCATTCATTCATTCTTTCTATTATACACTCATGCTCTATTTCGTGGCATTCAGGAACATGAGATTTCATCTGTGTGTATGCTTAAATCTAATGGTTTTGACTCTGGAGACTCTGGAGTGGTAACTATTGATCAATCGTTTTGCATCAGCGATTTTATCAAAACGTTTGAAATAATACTCACATAGAAAACGGAACCGCCTCCACAAACTTCTGGATAAGCATTTTGAAATAATTTCTTCTTAGCTATAAGCAATCCTATTAACAAATAAAGTCAAAGATACATTATGTAAGATTTAGATAAATAAAGATACATTATGTAAGACTTAGAAAAAGAACAAGCCGTTCTTACTATAATTCAGTTTAAAAGTTTAGCCCTGAAATTTACCACCAGTGTATTTTCTATATCTTGTGTCTTACAAAGGGCTAGACCGATGTTTTATATACAGGCTTCAGGTACAATATATATTAAAACGTTACTTATATAAATACCGTTTTTTAAATACAGGCTTCAGGCAAAATATATAGGCCCTATATTAAAACGTTATCTGTATAGGAATCTGATCTTCTATCCGTATATATACACCATGTCGTACCAGAAAGAACAGGAATGCAATGCCTTTTGAAGATTCGATTTAACCTACTCTCGCTTCGACTCATTTTTTTTTTCAACAATTCGTAATGTCAGGCAATCAAACCTCTGTCGATTCACTCAGATATATTTTTTTCGGATAGAAGATCAGATTCCTGTGTATAAATACAGTTATGTGTCATATATAATAATAGCTAGAATTACACAGGGTTTTTTATGCACTGCATTTATTTATTTATTCCTACATTTTTGATACTCAATCATTTTAAAGGTTCACTCAGATATGTTTTTAAAACATTTTTTTTGTAAATAGTGTTTTTAGTGTAAATAGTGTTTTTAAAAAATGATTTTAAAACTTTTTGTGAATGGTGTTTTTAAAACCAGGTTTATTATGAGCTGTTTTATTGTTTGTATTTTTGTCATAGACAAAGTGTGTTTTAAATAAATATTCAATAGAGTAGGGGGGGGGGATGTCCAAATGACGTATCTATTCTCTGTTCAAGTGACGTAGGGTGGGGATGTCCAAATGAGGTATGTATTATCAGTTCACCCGCCTGTAAGTGTGTAACAACAAAAAGTAGGTCAAGCACAGATCTAGCAAAGCCTTATTAAAATCTAGTGTAAGAGCCCTTTAGAGAATAAAAATGTGCTGGGTCGAGACCATTGGTTGGCCATGCCCAATATTCCACTTTACTGGAGTTGTTAATGAGTTCTTAATAAACGCGAGGGTTTGAATGACCGGATAGTGTGTCATTTAGTCAACTGGCGTGGTTTCGAATCCCCGGTTGTACGTGGCAATAAGTAGGTTCGCCTGTCCAACCTCGTGGATTTTCTCCGCGTACTCCGGTTTCCTACCACTACTAAAGACCCCTACGCGCAAGCTAATCATTTAAATAAAATTAAACCATATGTTAGTCCCTAGTTTGTGTGGAGTGGAGATGTTTTATATTTTATACTTTTACTATAATGTAATAGCGCCATAGAGCAATCGAAGTATTGGATTATAGGCGCTCTATAAATAAATTATTATTATTATTATTATTATTATTATTAAAAATGAATGTGACAAGAGGGAAATGTTTCCCTGGCAGTGGCACTACAGCCTACTTTTATATCAAATTCCAACTGTCATGGGTTCTTTTACATGCTCACCAATGTATACACAGGACCTTGGTTCTTTGTCCCATCAACAAAACTAGTCAGTTGTCCCTATAAGGCCCTCCCCCCGTCCAGCACCCACATGAAAATCCTGAGCAACTTTCTCTACCAACACCTGGAGCATAACCGAGACCTCCAGGCTAGTCAGGCGGCGTATTACTCAAAGAATCACAACATCTCCCATCAATAACGACAATCAGAGAAGTGTTATCAGGCCTTTATGAATTAAAGAGAGATAGGGGGAAATGGGATATAACGTCCACTCAACACAACTAGGTCATTTCGGGACTAACATATGGTGTAATTTTTTTTCAATAATTCGCTTGCGCGTAGGGGTCTTTAGCAGTGGGAGGACACCGGAGTTCACGGAGGAAACCCACGAGGTTGAGAAGGCGCCCCTATCTCTATGCCACATACGCCCATACCAGGTCTAGAAACCACAGCCGCAAGCCAGAGGTGTCTGGCATGAATTAAAGAACAAATGATAATGAACAATACCTGGAGTGGACACACCTCCAACAAATTTATGTGGTGAAATAAAAATGGCGTCTTTATATACAAGATGTTGATCTTCACTGAAAAAAAAACACAAACATTTCCACAAGTTCAAAACCTCATTTTACTTGTCTTTACTACAATAGGATCTGGAAGAGTTGTTATATATGTAACCGGGGGTTGGGATGGCCTAGTGGTCTAGAGCGCCACGCTTCGACCTCTCGCTGGCCGGTCACCTCTGGTTTGCGGCTGTATGTTCGAGCCCTGGTGTGAGCGTATGTGGCATGGAGATTGAGGAGCCTTTTCAACCTCGTGGGTTTCCTCCGGGTACTCCAGTTTCCTCCCACTGCTAAAGACCCCTACGTGCAAGCGAATTATTGAAATATAATTAAACCATATGTTAGTCCGAAATGACCTAGTTGTGTTAAACCCCATTTCTCTCTCTCTCTAAGATATGTAATCTGTGTTCTGGTCTGTTGCTGTTGCGGCGAGTTCTAGCCATGTGATGCACAAAGCTGTGGGTATCCCACTAAAAACATCAATGCTGATTGGTTAATCAAATGTCTGACATGATAGGATCAAAAGCTGCTGGTATGACCCCTGAGACGACCTCCCACTACAACTGGTCAGATCTTCATATAGGGTAGCTCATCGAAGTATAAAAAAACGAAACAAAATTTAAATCAGTATTACGTTCATCAGTCTAGACTATTAATTGCAATAAACATCATTCATGTTTTGACACGTGAACATTTGAAAATTAAAAAAAATTGTAAAGATCAATTCAAATCACCCAAAATCATCTAATTTGTACTTGTGTCCAGTTTAAAGCTACAACCATTCCATTTTGATAATGAATGTCCATTTTACAAGCGTTTAAAAAATAAACAACCCAATTGATTATTGATGTATAAAGATTAATTTTTGAACAGTGGGGAGGAAATTAAACACTTTATTAATATTAATCAGTCAGCTTTAAAACTGGACACAATTACAAATTAGATGATTTGGGGTGATATGAATATGAAATGATTTTTACAAAATTTTTCAACAAAGATTTGATATTTAACGAATGTAAAAGAAAATTTTAGTGCTAGATACGCGAGATGAAATTAAACCAGGTCACAGTGTTGACAAGACATGAATATATATGTAATTCACGACTTACCCTGGTATAACTGGATTCATATCAATCTGTATATAAGGTGCTGCAGTGGCGTAATCCCACAACGCTAGAGCACCATATCTATGTAGAGTTATAGTTATGTTATTAACGTCGACCAGGATACCCGTTATATTGGATGCAGCAGAAAAACAACCAATCAACTGTTGACTGCAATTCTCGTATTTCTGTTAAAAATAAAAATCTGTTACAGCAAAACATGGAGTGAGTTGAAAGTCTTGTCAATATGTTAAATTCAGGCTTTTGTATTAGACAATTGTTCCTTTTTAATTCTATGGCTTCATGTCGAGGGTTCACAGAATACAATTTATACTAATATTTGTGACTGTCGTTTGTGTGTCTGTTCAGGTTCGGCGCTACACAAGAGCGGCAGGGTCAAGGCTGAAATTTGTTGTATAGGGGTAGTTCAGACCGGGGAGTAGAGAGAGAGAGAGAGAGAAATTTGGGTCTTTAGTAGTTGGAGAGAGAGAGAGAAATGGAGTTTAACGTCCACTCAACACAACTGGGTCATTTCGGGACTAACATATGGTTTAATTTATTTCAATGATTAGCTTGCGCGTCAGGGTCTTTAGCAGTGGGAGGAAACTGGATTGCCCGAAGGAAACCCTAGAGGTTCAGATGCGCCCCTATCTCCACACCACATACACTCAAACCAGGGCTCAAAGCCACAGCCGCAAGCCAGCTAGAGGTCGAAGCGGGGCACTCTAGACCACTAGGCCATCCCAACCCCCCCTTTAGTAGTGGGAGGAAACCGGAGGACCCGAGAAAAACCCACGAGTTGGATATATGGCCCTCTTCCTTGTCACATACAACTGGAGATCCGAAACTACGTCAGTTGACTCAATGACAGACGATCTGATGCAGCAAGCACACGTTAATCATTTGGAGATTGAACTGCCCCCGCCCTTTACTAAGCAAGATACAGTAAAATGGTGAGGTTTATAGTACGATGGGGTATGATGAATGAATGAAATGAGGTTTAACGTCCTACTGTTATGCACTTAACCTGAGCTAATTGAAGACGGGCATATGCCATACAGTGTGCTATGAGGGAAATTTTGCCCGGGCAGCGGCGCTACGGCCTACTCTTATATCGAATTCCAACTGACAAGGGATCTTTTACGTGCACTCCAGTGTTTACACGGGACCTTGGTTTTTCGTCCCATTCGAACGACTAGGCAGCTGTCCTTGTTAGGCCCTCCTTCTGCATCACTGACAAGGGGAAATCACGTCGGAAAATCGAGATGAACTTTCTCGGCCAATGCAGGGATCGAACACCCGACCTCCAGGCTAGCGAACCAGCCCCTTATCCACTTACCCACCGTGATCCCCGAGGTTTATAGAAAGATGGGATATGGTGAGGAAGTAATTATATACCTTTAACATGGTTTGAAGATGATCCACATCAATCAATCCACTTTGTGTTCGTCTGATTCTAATAACCTGCAAGTTAAAGATACATTAGTTTAGAGCTGGTCGAATAGCCGTGGCGATAGAGAGGCGGATTCTCACCAATCCATCGAGGGTTCAATCCCAGCTCAGGGCAAGAACTTTATCGTTGTACGTGAGAGGGATATTCGGTCTCCCGTCCGATCAGGCAGATTTCCCCCGAGTTCTTCGGTTTCTTCCTGCAGTAATGATCGAAATCATTCGCACGATCTGTGCCAAGGGCCAAATTGGAAAAAGGCCTCAGGCCTAATTTGCTACCCTTGTAAAATGACGCGATTATTATTATTATTAGAGTTTCATAAACAGTTAGCCATTCCTGCTATAATACTCCACAAATAGATGATTAGAAAAGAAAATATTGAAAATTTCAGTCAAATTACTTTATTCTGAACAGAGTTGTCCCTATTGGAAGTTTGGACTAGAAATTTAGTCAAATTACTTTATTCTGAACGGAATTGTCACTGTTGGAAGTTTAGACTAGAAATAGGCGTCAACTGTGTCTGCACCTTCTACAAGAATTGCTGATCCTTTGATTAAACAGACGATAGCTTCACACACATATTCTCGATAATCAACAAACGGACAGTCACAGAACACTGAGTAATAATAGGTTTCGTCTTCTCGTGACCAGAATGTTTCACACCAAATTTAAAAAAGAATCTGTTGAAAATTGAAGACTGTAGCGTAGCCTATATCGAAAACTTTAGCCTACATTTATATTGCTTTCGAAAAGTGCTCTGCAAAGGGGGAATAACTTTGAAAGGTTTCAGAGAGAATGTTGAATATTGTTAGGATCTACTCTATCTATCTCTCCCCCCCCCTCTCTACCCTCCCAATCTCTCTCCCCCCCTCTCTCGCTCCCTCCCCCTTCTCTTCCCCCCCCTCTCTCTCTCATTTTACTTGTGTATATAATTACCTGAGCTCCTTTTTGTAACCAGGGTAAAAATAAAGAGTGATGTTCATAGGGTCCCACAAACACAACCTGAAAATAATAAGTGATCCCTTTATTAACATAAATAATAAGTGATCCCTTTATTAACATAAATAATAAGTGATCCCTTTATTAACATAAATAATAAGTGATCCCTTTAGTAACATAAATATTTAGTGATCCCTTTATTAACATAAATAATAAGTGATCCCTTTATTAACATAAATAATAAGTGATCCCTTTATTAACATAAATAATAAGTGATCCCTTTATTAACATAAATAATTAGTGATCCCTTTATTAACATAAATAATTAGTGATCCCTTTATTAACATAAATAATTAGTGATCCCTTTATTAACATAAATAATTAGTGATCCCTTTATTAACATAAATAATTAGTGATCCCTTTATTAACATAAATAATAAGTGATCCCTTTATTAACATAAATAATAAGTGATCCCTTTATCAACATAATTATCTTCACAAACAATGTCATTTATCCCTCTTCAAAACAACAAAATAAAAAATTTACAAGTTGCTATTGTAAAAAATATTTCCTGAAATTTCTTGTAAACCTATCTAGTACACACTATTTCTGCATTCTTGACTGCACAATCCCATGATAATTGTGGATTAAAAATAAATATCCCCATGACACAAGATGAGAGAAAACATAAAGAGAGAGAGAAATGGGGTTTAAAGTCCACTCGACACAAATGAGGTCATTTCAGGAATGGTTTAATTTTATTTCGTTAATTCGCTTGCACGTAGGGGACTTTAGCAGTTGGAGAAAACCTGGAGAAAACCTGGAGAAAACCCATGAGGTTGTACAGGCAACCCTCTTCCTTGTCACGTACAGGGAAAAGCACGTTGGAAAATCCTAATAAATTTTCTGGCTTCTTTGATGAATTCAAAGTTGTCATACAGACCCAGAGTTCACAAAGCATTCTCAGACCTAAGAATTTACTTAACTTTCAATCACTGTTTATAAGAAATATAGTTTCTTATTGATGTATTGGATATATTAAAACAACAAAAGTTTTATAAGTGGCTATAAAAACAATTTTGAGCAAATTCTTAGCTTAACCCTTTCAATGCTAGATGTAAATCCACTGCCTGTGCTAGACCCTTTTTTGAGGAAAAAAGTGGGTTTGGAACTAAATGCCAAACAGTACTTATGGAAGCCTTTATGAAATTCTTTTTGTGTGTTGGGATGGGAAAGAGGTTGGGCTTGGAAACACGTGGTAATATATTTTGGTGTGGTGCCAATTTCAAAGTAATACTGGGTACGCGCATTTTAACAACATTTTATAATACCCGGTAATAACTGGTAGACGCAGTGAAAGGGTTAAATCTGATTGACTAGGTCATTTTGGGACTAACATATTGTTTAATTTTTTTTCAATAATCCGCTTGCACGTAGGGGTCTTTAGCAGTGGCAGGAAACCTATGTACCCAGGTGGAAACCCACGAGGTTGAGAAGGCATCCCTATATCCATGTCACATACGCTCACACTGGGGCTCGAAACCAGAGGTGACCCGCTAGCTTGAGGTCAAAGCGCGGCACTCTAGACCACTAGGCCATCCCAATCCCCCAAGACAATGAAGATTGAAATAATTCCAATAGACAAAACGCTTGTACATACCGGAGGTTGTTTCAGATCTAAAGCATGTAAAAGTTTATTTACAGCAGCTGTACAACCACTACCAACAAATATCACAGAATCATGTTCACTGGCATTACAGGCATTTCTTATAATATCCCTAAAAAAACAAACAAACTTTTCTTATAATATCCCTAAAAAAAACAAACAAACATTTCTTATTATATCCCTAAAAAACAAACATTTCTTATAATATCCCTAAAAAACAAACATTTCCTATAATATCCCTAAAAGATAGGAGAAGAAATGGGGTTTAACATCCATGACAAAAACTAGGTAATATCGGGACTAACATATTGTTAAATTTATTTTAATAATTTGCTTGCGCGTAGTGGTCTTTAAGCAGTGGGAGAAAATTGACGATGAATAGACACTACATCAGTTGACTTAATGACAAACCTTATGAAACAGTGCTCCCATGCTTACCATTCAGACATCCACCCCCCCCCCCCCCATTTCCCTAAAAAAATACATAAATCTGGACTATTGCTATTATTAAAGAATTTGGTACTAACCAGAATCTCAATGAATAATCCATCGCAGGACGCTATACTATATTACACTTTTAGAAACCTTACCACCTCATGGAATTATTGATTGACAAATCTAAAATTGAGCGCCCCGACAGCTCTTTATTTTGCAACAACATCAGTGACTATCATTTATGATCAGGCATTAGAATGCATATTTCTGTATTTTTCTTTGCAATGACATTTTTACTAGGGTTGCTTGGTTAGTATGTATGCGCTGCATGGGAAGGCCTGTCATTAAGTCAACTGGCGCGGTTTCGATTCCCTCGTGACGTTCAACCCCATTGCACTTTCTCTTTGGTTCGGGAGAAACAATAAAGTGCAGCAGTAGGGTGCTGGCTCAGTACAGTCTAATCTTGAGGGGAATCTCTAGCCCGGCTTCCCAATATCTATGGTGCAGGACGGTCGGATAGCCGTGGCGATAGAGAGGCGGCTTCTCACCAATGCAACGAGGGTTCAATCCCAGCTCGGGGCAAGAACTTTATCGTTGTAAGTGACAGGGATATTTGGTCTCCCGTCCGATCAGGCAGGTTTCCCCTGAGTTCTTCGGTTTCTTCCTGCAGTAATGATCGAAATCATTTGCACGATCTGTGCCAAGGGCCAAATTGGAAAAAGGCCTCAGGCCTAATTTGCTACTCTTGTAAAATG
This sequence comes from Patella pellucida, assembly GCA_917208275.1. Classification (NCBI taxonomy): domain Eukaryota; kingdom Metazoa; phylum Mollusca; class Gastropoda; family Patellidae; genus Patella; species Patella pellucida. Next base: position 54,916,099 of record OU795043.1, read on the forward strand.
ACGCGATTATTATTATTATAACATGTCATTGTTCCTTTGGGATGAACAATAAATGAGATCTGGTGTACATGTCAGCATATACATTAATATAGAATAGAAAAGACAGAAACGTTGCCTTGTTCTACCATCTCAGTGATACAGGACAGATGGGTGTTTGACCTACATGTACCTAGCTTCATGTCTATATAGAGTTGTCTGTAACGATGTTACTCTATAGTCGTAGTGTGTATGACCTACCTAGCTTCATGTCTATAGAGTTGTCTGTAACGATGTTACACTATAGTCGTAGTGTGTATGACCTACCTAGCTTCATGTCTATATAGAGTGGTCTGTAACGATGTTACACTAGTTGTGGTGTGTATGACCTACCTAGCTTCATGTCTATATAGAGTTGTTTGTAACAATGTTACACTAACAACAAAACACATACTTATGGAAAACAGCTACTAGTGTATTTAAGGCGATGTTTCGTAGTAGCTGTTTTCCATAAGTATGTGTTTTGTTGTTATTCTATTCAGTTACTAAATGCCATTTTAAGAACAGATGTTACACTATAGTCGTGGTGTGTATGACCTACCTAGCTTCATGTCTATATAGAGTTGTCTGCAACGATGTTACACTAGTCGTGGTGTGTATGACCTACCTAGCTTCATGGCTATATAGAGTTGTCTGTAACGATGTTACACTATAGTCGTGGTGTGTATGACCTACCTAGCTTCATGTCTATATAGAGTGATCTGTAATGATGTTACACTAGTCGTGGTGTGTATGACCTACCTAGCTTCATGTCTATATAGAGTTGTCTGTAACGATGTTACACTATAGTCGTAGTGTGTATGACCAGCCTAGCTTCATGGCTATAAAGAGTTGTCTGTAACGATGTTACACTATAGTCATAGTGTGTATGACCTACCTAGCTTCATGTCTATATACAGAGTGGTCTGTAACGATGTTACTAGTCGTGGTGTGTATGACCTACCTAGCTTCATGTCTATATAGAGTTGTCTGTAACGATGTTACACTAGTTGTGGTGTGTATGACCTACCTAGCTTCATGTATATAGAGTTGTCTGTAACAATGTTACAAGTCGTGGTGTGTAGGACCTACCTAGTTTCATGTCTATAAAGAGTTGTTTGTAACGATGTTACACTATAGTCGTGGTGTGTAGGACCTACCTAGCTTCATGTCTATATAGAGTTGTTTGTAACGATGTTACACTAGTTGTGGTGTGTAGGACCTACCTAGCTTCATGTCTATATAGAGTTGTCTGTAACGATGTTACAAGTCGTGGTGTGTAGGACCTACCTAGCTTCATGTCTATATAGAGTTGTCTGTAACGATGTTACAAGTCGTGGTGTGTATGACCTACCTAGCTTCATGTCTATATAGAGTTGTCTGTAATGATGTTACACTAGTTGTGGTGTGTAGGACCTACCTAGCTTCATGTCTATATAGAGTTGTCCGTAACGATGTTACACTAGTTGTGGTGTGTATGACCTACCTAGCTTCATGTCTATATAGAGTTGTCTGTAACGATGTTACACTAGTCGTGTTGTGTATGACCTACCTAGCTTCATGTCTATATAGAGTTGTCTGTAACGATGTTACACTAGTCGTGGTGTGTATGACCTACCTAGCTTCATGTCTATATAGAGTAGTCTGTAACGATGTTACACTAGTCGTGTTGTGTATGACCTACCTAGCTTCATGTCTATATAGGGTTGTCTGTAACGATGTTACACTATAGTCGTGGAGTGTATGACCTACCTAGCTTCATGTCTATATAGAGTTGTCTGCAACGATGTTACACTAGTCGTGTTGTGTAGGACCTACCTAGCTTCATGTCTATATAGAGTTGTCTGTAACGATGTTACACTAGTTGTGGTGTGAGTGTTACCATACTCAGGTAAAACTTCTTTCTGTATATAATCTTCTATAAACTGTAGACTCCTAAAATATCATTGAAATCATTTAGAAGTTATAATAAATAATATCACTAAAAGCTCTAGAAGTTATAAATTCGCTAGCGGATAGGGGTCTTTAATCTTTCAGCAGTAAAAGGAAACTGGAGAACCAGGTGAAAACTGACGAGGAAGCGACACCACATCAGTTGACTCAATGACAGACCTTATGATACAGTGCGCACATGCTAACCATTTAGCCATCCCCCCCACCCCCGTTTCCCTAAAAAAAAAAACACATAAATCTTGACTATTCCCATTGTTAAAGAATTTGGATGGAAAACCAGGATCCTGTTTATACTGACGTTCACCTACAAGAGCCCTTGGCAGCTGGAATTTGATAAGTAATTTTATTGATTACTAATCAGAGTTACTAATAAGTTATTAAGAGTAGGCAATGTGCTTCTGCCTGGGCAAAACTCCCTCGTAGCACATGCTGTCTGGCGTCTTCATTAGCCCAGTTTACAAGCAGAACAGTAGGACGTTAAACCCCATTTCATCTTATTTCTTACCTTCCAGATGCTGTGTAATCCAAGTATGTCACTGAAAAAAACAAAACAGAATCGGTTTTAATCTAACCTCTACATCTGATAGTTTCTCACCAATGGATCGTTTTTTGAAAAATACCTAACAATAAAAGATACAACTACTGGTACAATAATCACGTCTAAAAATCTTTTTACATGTGCAGAAAATTTTACCCCATCTCGCACTTGCATTGAGAAGCCATTTCAGGTCTGAAGAGGCTGCAGCTCAAATTAACTGTGGACGTAAGTGTATAAAAATAGGGGGGTTGGGATGGCCTAGTGGTCTAGAGTGCCGCACTTCGACCTCTAGCTGGCCGGCCACCTCTGGCTTGCAGCTGTGGTTTGGAGCCCTGGTGTGAGCGTATGTGGTTTGGAGCCCTGGTGTGAGCGTATGTGGCATGGAGAAAGGGGCACCTTCTCAACCTCGTGGGTTTCTTCCGAGCACTCTGCAAGCGAATTATTGAAAGTTTGTGTCAAGTGGACTTTAAACCCCTTTTTCTCTCTCTCTGTTTAAAAATAACAAATCATAAGTCAGGTGAGTTCCTTTCCAGGTTCCTGTGTGTGAGTTTGGAACCATGTTGGGTTTAAAAGGCCCACACACCTCCAACTAGTGAACTACTAATCGTAGTCTACATGTACATGTAGTAGGCCTACTGGAAGTCAGTATGCCAATTAAAGATGCAGTTGCTCTGGCAAATTATGGAAATACATGTAGGCCTGCCGGTAGAGTAAGCCTACAACTCTTTAACTGAAATAATTTTAAGTTTAAAAATAATTATAGTCTATTTGTTATTACAAAAATCTTTATTTCAGACAGATTTCATCATTCTAAAATCAACTCTGAATGCCACCATAGATAATACCGTATTATCTATGATGCCACAAACTTTACAAAGTGAAAGTTAATAGAAAGAGTTGTCCGGGATGAGTTGTCAGTAGTCCAGCTCTGAACGACAGACTTCGTTTTACTCGTCTTTACGTCCAGACTTCGTCCCATTCAAACAATGTCGAACCGAATTCAAGCCCCAGTAAATTTTACTGGGGAACTTTTTACCGCTAAACGATCCCGTGTCAGTCCCTGTGAATACCTGCAAGATGTAAATGAACAACTTAGTGACCAAAAAATACCTCGCTTACCTCGCTAGAGCCGGTGTGAGCCACACAGCAGACTGTTAAAAATACGTCTCCACCTGTCAAGTTGCCCTGTCGCCGCCATGACACTCTAAATATAGGTCAACATTCAAATTTAGAACTCTCGGGCAGACACAGCGAAACGAAATTATGGTAAAATTTGGAAACTTTGAAAAAAAAATAGAATCTTCAGTCATTTATTGCTTTTCACACCTTTTAATATTACAACAGATTAAAACAAACATTCCAAATGCATATTGAGGGTTAAAAGTTTTTACTGTTATATTCAGTATTTATTATTGTGGGACACCTTGCTTGTCTAGTTTATTATTTTTTTAAAACAAAAATTACATAAATAACAAGGCTGGTTTGGTTTGTTTTATTTTTCTTTTTTTAAAAAGAGGGCATTTATTGTTATCTCAAACTTGAAATAGAACTTTCCCAATTTAACAGGACAATTACATGTACAGCAAACATCAAGGAATAAATACATAAATAGGCCATATAAATACACAAATTATTCTCAGCCCAGCTAGACTCCTATGTAACACATAATATGTATATCAAAAGCTTCTTTTCCTTTCTTTAATTTAAA